>NC_069484.1:7581915-7639415 GCF_026875155.1 Cherax quadricarinatus | reverse complement strand
GTGGTAGTGTTGGTGGTGATGGTGGTAGTAGTGGTGGTGTAGGTGGTGGTGGTGCTGGTATTACTGGTGGTGGTGGTGGTGTAGGTGGGTGGTGGTGTAGGTGGTGGTGGTGCTGGTATTACTGGTGGTGGTGGTGGTGTAGGTGGTGGTGGTGCTGGTATTACTGGTAGTGGTAGTGTTGGTGGTGGTAGTAGTGGTGGTGTAGGTGGTGGTGGTGCTGGTATTACTGGTAGTGGTAGTGTTGGTGATGGTGGTAGTAGTGGTGGTGTAGGTGGTGGTGGTGCTGGTATTACTGGTAGTGGTAGTGTTGGTGGGTGATGGTGGTAGTTAGTGGTGGTGTAGGTGGTGGTGGTGCTGGTTTACTGGTAGTGGTAGTGTTGGTTGTGGTATTAGTAGTGGTGGTGTAGGTGGTGGTGGTGCTGGTATCACTGGTAGTGGTAGTGTTGGTGGTGATGGTGGTAGTAGTGGTGGTGTAGGTGGTGGTGGTGCTGGTATTACTGGTAGTGGTAGTGTTGGTGGTGATGGTGGTAGTGGTGGTGTAGGTGGTGGTGGTGCTGGTATTACTGGTAGTGGTAGTGTTGGTGGTGATGGTGGTAGTAATGGTGGTGTAGGTGGTGGTGGTGCTGGTATTACTGGTAGTGGTAGTGTTGGTGGTGATGGTGGTAGTAGTGGTGGTGTAGGTGGTGGTGGTGCTGGTATTACTGGTAGTGGTAGTGTTGGTGGTGGTAGTAGTGGTGGTGTAGGTGGTGGTGGTGCTGGTATTACTGGTAGTGGTAGTGTTGGTGGTGATGGTGGTAGTAGTGGGGTGGTATTACTGGTAGTGGTAGTGTTGGTGGTGATGGTGGTAGTAGGGCTGGTATTACTGGTAGTGGTAGTGTTGGTGGTGGTTGGTAGTAGGGCTGGTATTACTGGTAGTGGTAGTGTTGGTGGTGGTGGCGGTAGTAGGGCTGGTATTACTGGTAGTGGTAGTGTTGGTGGTGGTGGTAGTAGGGCTGGTATTACTGGTAGTGGTAGTGTTGGTGGTGATGGCGGTATAGGGCTGGTATTACTGGTAGTGGTAGTGTTGGTGGTGGCGTGTAGTAGGGCTGGTATTACTGGTAGTGGTAGTGTTGGTGGTGATGGCGGTAGTAGGGGCTGGTATTACTGGTAGTGGTAGTGTTGGTGGTGATGGCGGTAGTAGGGCTGGTATTACTGGTAGTGGTAGTGTTGGTGGTGATGGCGGTAGTAGGGCTGGTATTACTGGTAGTGGTAGTGTTGGTGGTGATGGCGGTAGTAGGGTGGGGATTACTGGTAGTGGTAGTGTTGGTGGTGATGGCGGTAGTAGGGCTGGTATTACTGGTAGTGGTAGTGTTGGTGGTGGTGGCGGTAGTAGGGCTGGTATTACTGGTTAGTGTGATTTTGGTGGTGGTAGTAGTGCTGTTGCTGATGGTGTTGGTAGTAGTGGTGGTGTAGGTGGTGGTGGTGCTGGTTGTAGTGGTGGTTGTAGGTGTTACTGGTGGTGGTAGTAGTGGTGGGTGTAGGTGTTGCTGGTGTTGGTAGTAGTGGTGGTGTAGGTGGTTGTGGTGCTGGTAGTAGTGGTGGTGTAGGTGTTACTGGTGGTGGTAGTAGTGGTGGTGTAGGTGTTACTGGTGGTGGTAGTAGTGGTGGTGTAGGTGTTGTGGTGGTGGTAGTAGTGGTGTAGGTGGAGGTGGTGCTTGTAGTAGTGGTGGTGTACGTGTTGCTGGTGGTGGTTAGTAGTGGTTGTGTAGGTGTTGTTGGTGGTGGGTTTGTAGTGGTGTAGGTGGTGGTGGTTTCTGGTAGTAGTGCTGGTGTAGGTGGTGGTGGTGGTGCTGGTAGTAGTGGTGGTGTAGGTGTTACTGGTGGTGGTAGTAGTGCTGTTGCTGATGGTGTTGGTGTTGCTGGTGTTGGTAGTAGTGGTGGTGTAGGTGGTGGTGGTGCTGGTAGTAGTGGTGGTGTAGGTGTTGCTGGTGGTGGTAGTAGTGGTGTTGGTGTTGCTGGTGGTGGTAGTAGTGCTGGAGTAGGTGGTGGTGGTGGTGGTGGTAGTAGTGGTGGTGTAGGTGTTGCTGGTGGTGGTAGTAGTGGTGGTTGTAGGTGTTGTTGGTGGTGGTAGTAGTGGGTAGGTGGTGGTGGTGCTGGTAGTAGTGCTGGTGTTTGGTGGTGGTGGTGCTGGTAGTAGTGGTGGTGTTTGGTGTTACTGGTGGTGGTAGTAGTGGTGTTGGTGTTGCTGGTGGTGGTAGTAGTGGTGGTGTAGGTGTTGCTGGTGGTGGTAGTAGTGGTGGTGTAGGTGTTGCTGGTGGTTGGTAGTAGTGGTGGTTTTAGGTGTTGTGGTGGTGGTGGTAGTAGTGCTGGAGTAGGTGGTGGTGGTGCTGGTAGTAGTGTGGTGGTGTAGGTGTTTCTGGTGGTGGTAGTAGTGGTGTAGGTGTTGCTGGTGGTGGTAGCATTGGTGGTGTAGGTGGTGGTGGTGCTGGTAGTAGTGGTGGTGTAGGTGTTGCTGTGGTGGTGGTAGTAGTGGTGGTGTAGGTGTTGCTGGTGGTGGTAGCAGTGGTGGTGTAGGTGGTGGTGGTGCTGGTAGTAGTGGTGGTGTAGGTGTTGCTGGTGGTGGTAGTAGTGGTGGTGTAGGTGTTGCTGGTGGTGGTGGGGAGTGGTGGTTGTAGGTGTTGATGGTGGTGTAGGTGGGTGGTGGTGGTGGTGGTGGTGGTAGTGGTGGTGTAGGTGGTGGTGGTAGTAGTAGTAGTGGTGGTGTTGGTGGTGGTGGTAGTAGTGGTGGTGTAGGTGGTGGTGGTGGTGGTGATGGTAGTAGTGGTGGTGTAGGTGGTGGTGGTGCTGGTAGTAGTGGTGGTGTAGGTGTTGCTGGTGGGGGTAGTAGTGGTGGTTTTAGGTGGTGGTGGTGGTGGTGGTAGTAGTAGTAGTGGTGGTGTAGGTGGTGGTTTGTAGTGGTGGTGTAGGTGGTGGTGGTGGGAGTAGTGGTGGTGTAGGTGGTGGAGGTGCTGGTAGTAGTGGTGGTGTTAGGTGTTGCTGGTGATGGTAGTAGTGGTGGTATAGGTGGTGGTGGTGGTAGTAGTGGTGGTGGTAGTGGTGGTGTAGGTGGTGGTGGTAGTAGTAGTAGTGGTGGTGTAGGTGGTGGTGGTAGTAGTGGTGGTGTAGGTGGTGGTGGTAGTAGTGGTGGTGTAGGTGGTGGTGGTGCTGGTAGTAGTGGTGGTTTTAGGTGTTGCTGGTGGTGGTAGTAGTGGTGGTATAGGTGGTGGTGGTGGTAGTAGTAGTGGTGGTGTAGGTTGGTGGGGGGTAGTAGTGATGGTGTAGGTGGTGGTGGTGGTGGTGGTAGTAGTGGTGGTGTAGGTGGTGGTGGTGCTGGTAGTAGTGGTGGTGTAGGTGTTGCTGGTGGTGGTAGTAGTGGTGGTATAGGTGGTGGTGGTAGTAGTGGTGGTGTAGGTGGTGGTGGTGGTAGTAGTGGTGGTGTAGGTGACGGTGGTGGTGCTGGTAGTAGTGGTGGTGTAGGTGTTGCTGGTGGTGGTAGTAGTGGTGGTGTAGGTGGTGGTGGTAGTAGTGGTGGTGTAGGTGTTGCTGGTGGTGGTGGTACTGGTGGTGTAGGTGGTGGGGTGGTGTAGTAGTGGTGGTTGGTGGTGGTAAGTTTGTGGTGGTGTAGGTGGTGGTGGTGGTAGTAGTGGTGGTGTAGGTGGTGGTGGCTACAAGCACCGTCAACACTGCTTGTGGGAAAGGCTGGGTTAGTAGCCTCGTCACACTCTCTGATATTAAGTATTTTTAGTGCGGCGATAAAATTAACTAAGCTATAATGCTCACACACAGAGTTTGTTGTCCTTGTGACCTTGCGTGTTGTCCTTGTGACCTTGCGTGTTGTCCTTGTGACCTTGCGTGTTGTCCTTGTGACCTTGCGTGTTGTCCTTGTGACCTTGCGTGTTGTCCTTGTGACCTTGCGTGTTGTCCTTTGACCTTGCGTGTTGTCCTTGTGACCTTGCGTGTTTTTCCTTGTGACCTTGCGTGTTGTCCTTGTGAACCCTTTCGTGTTGTCCTTGTGACCTTGCGTGTTGTCCTTGTGACCTTGCGTGTTGTCCTTGTGACCTTGCGTGTTGTCCTTTGACCTTGCGTGTTGTCCTTGTGACCTTGCGTGTTGTCCTTGTGACCTTGCGTGTTGTCCTTGTGACCTTGCGTGTTGTCCTTGTGACCTTGCGTGTTGTCCTTTTTGACCTTGCGTGTTGTCCTTGTGACCTTGCGTGTTGTCCTTTGACCTTGCGTGTTGTCCTTGTGACCTTGCGTGTTGTCCTTGTGACCTTGCGTGTTGTCCTTGTGACCTTGCGTGTTGTCCTTGTGACCTTGGCGTGTTGTCCTTGTGACCTGCGTGTTGTCCTTGTGACCTTGCGTGTTGTCCTTGTAACCTTGCGTGTTGCCTTTGTGACCTTGCGTGTTGTCCTTGTAACCTTGCATGTTGTCCTTGTAACCTTGCATGTTGTCCTTGTAACCTTGCGTGTTGTCCTTGTGACCTTGCGTGTTGTCCTTGTGACCTTGCGTGTTGTCCTTGTGACCTTGCGTGTTGTCCTTTGACCTTGCGGTTTTTGTCCTTGTGACCTTGCGTGTTTGTCCTTGTGACCTTGCGTGTTGTCCTTGTGACCTTGCGTGTTCTCCTTGTGACCTTGCGTGTTGTCCTTGTGACCTTGCGTGTTGTCCTTGTGACCTTGCGTGTTGCCCTTGTGACCTTGCGTGTTGTCCTTGTGACCTTGAGTGTTGTCCTTGTGACCTTGCGTGTTGTCCTTGTAACCTTGCGTGTTGTCCTTGTGACCTTGCGTGTTGTCCTTGTGACCTTGCGTGTTGTCCTTGTGACCTTGCGTGTTGCCCTTGTGACCTTGCGTGTTGTCCTTGTGACCTTGCGTGTTGTCCTTGTGACCTTGCGTGTTGTCCTTGTGACCTTGCGTGTTGTCCTTGTGACCTTGCGTGTTGTCCTTGTGACCTTGCGTGTTGTCCTTGTGACCTTGCGTGTTGTCCTTGTGACCTTGGTGTTGTCCTTGTGACCTTGCGTGTTGTCTTGTGACCTTGCGTGTTGCCCTTGTGACCTTGCGTGTTGTCCTTGTGACCTTGCGTGTTGTCCTTGTGACCTTGCGTGTTGTCCTTGTGACCTTGCGTGTTGTCCTTGTGACCTTGCGTGTTGTCCTTGTGACCTTACGTGTTGTCCTTGTCTTATTCTCTTCTTACTCGCGCGATTTTCCCTATTTTTCCTTCCGATCTAACACGTCATGAAAATCAGCGGTATATAATCCAACAGTAACAGCCTGGTTGACCAGGCTGTTACAGAAGCCTGACCACGTATCACATAAACATATCCGATGGACGTTTTCCGGGGATCGACGCCTGATCATCCAGACTGTTACTGCTGGTCACCAGCAGTCCAATGTAGGAACCACAGCCCGGCTAATCAGGCACAGATCTGAGGAACTTGACACTCTTAAAAATAACCAGTAGTATGTTGCTGTTTCTTATGCACAGTGTGTTTTGACGTCACTTGTATATTACAACGAAACAGTGAGAACAAAGAAAAAAACACAAACCAAAATCAAAACAAACAAACAAAAATTTAACTGAAACCCCCGGTGGGCGAAACGTCTTTTTTTTTTTTTTAAATTTACTCAGGTGTTGGACATGTTTTATCAGAAACACTGCTGGGACAAGTGTAGAAGTCTTGAAGAAGAAACTGGACAAGTACCATCACCAAGTGCCAGATCACCCAGGCTGTGATGGATATGCGGGTCAGCCGGCCACCACCAGCAACAGCCTGGTTGATCAGGCAAACACCTAATGAGCCTGGCCTATGGCCGGGCTCCAGAAGTAGAAAAACTCTCGGAACTCATCAAAGGTAAAGGTTTGTCTTCGGAGCCTCTTATAGTTGACGATCTTGGAGGTTTAACTTTGTAATGGTTGGTTTACTGGGTTTAAACACCTTCAGCTATGTGCGTCGCCAGTTTACTGCCAGTTAAGAATACCTAAAATTCTGATATATGGATTAAAGTAATCTCACGGTGTATATACAGTGAGAGATACACACTTCTATACACGCAGTATGTGCGCCTACCAGTGACGATGTGTTCATCTGCTGCAAGTCCCTCACCTGACGCCACTATATTAGCTCCAGTTTTCATGCCTGTGCTCAACCGTGCCCTTGTCATAGGGCTGTCCCCGCCATAAAGCTGTAAACGGTACTCCACTTGTCATGAATGCTCACCGTGCCCCTGACATAGGGCTGTAAACGGTACTCCACTTGTTATGAATGCTCACCGTGCCCCTGACATAGGGCTGTAAACGGTACTCCACTTGTCATGAATGCTCACCGTGCCCCTGACATAGGGCTGTAAACGGTACTCCACTTGTCATGAATGCTCACCGTGCCCCTGACATAGGGCTGTAAACGGTACATCACTTGTACACACTCCCGCGGGAGCCACTGCCAGGTCACCACACGGAGAAGACCCAGGCCAGGACCCGCCCTGGCAAACCTACATAAATATGACTGCTTTAGATTCTTCAACACGACGGTGATCTTCACCAACTCCAAGGCTGAGGAACTGATTACTCGTCTTTTGTACATAGTTCTGTCTTCCTTTCATGTCCCTGAATCTGTATGATAAAGCCACTGGTTGGCGAAACGTCTGTAAAAAAGATACCCAGATGTTGCACATGTCTTAATTCTTCATCAATATGTCTGACATTGAGTACTGAGGTTGTTTACTGCCTACGTAAAATCTATAAACTATTTTGGCTTGCGAAATCGTAATAACAGGATTATAAACAAACCAGGGAACGGGTAGGACTTGAACCCATGGCAGGTGAGTTCTAAAACTCACAGTCCAGTAAGTTTTAGGAGTAACTTGCCTGGAAATACCTCAAAGTACTTGGAATATATTCTTTGAAATAGAGAAGAGAGGGACACAACAAAACATACATGGAAAAAAACATAACGTACTGGGGAGAGAAATTTACAGGAGGAATTTGTATAACTCCAGTGAAAAGCAAGGATGCAGTTGGCATATTTAGACAAGGAGGAGCTGGACAGGCACCTAAAGTCAGTCCCCATTCAGCCGGGCTGTGGTTCGTATGTTGGATTACGTGAGGCCGGCAGTAACAGACTGGTTGATCAGGCTCTGATCCACCGGGAGGCCTGGTCAAGGACTGGGCCGCGGGGGCGTTGACCCCCGGAACACCCTCCAGGTAGGTTGCATTATTGAAACTGTTACCACCACATATAAGAAAGGTTGCTTGGAAATTTGGCGACTGTTCAGGGTGCCTGATCAACCAGGTTGTGATTGCTGTGTGGTCCTGAGGCTCGCTAGTACCAACAGACTAGTTGACCAGGCTGTCAGCCAGGAAGCCTCGCCTCAGGTCGGGCTGCCGGAATAGAAATAAAAATCGAAATAGGTTACAGAGGGTTAACAACAGAGATTAACCAGAGGGTTAACACAGGTTAACCAGAGGATTAACCACCACAGGTTAACCAGAGGGTTAACAACAGAGATTAACCCATGAAAGACAAGCAGTGTAGTTTCCACTGTGGTTTTTAATACATTTTCATGATTCTGAAACCTGAATCGTGTTTTCGCGGGGGGCAACGCCCCCTCGGTCCAGTGCCAAACCCCAGCAGTCAATTAACCGTCAACAGCTACCTAACCCACAACAGTCAGCTAGGCATTTGTTTACTGTTGGGTGAACAGGAGGTAGCAAATGATAGGTATCTTGCTACTTCGCCTCCCCATCACCCAGGATTTAACCTGGGTCATACGGTTGTGAACAGAAGGCGCTATCACTGAGCTACATTATCTCTTTTTTTTTTTTGGGGGGGGGACTTTCTGTATGAATTAAAAATTTACACCAGTAATAGACGCCAAATTATAATCGTGTAAGGTAATCTGTAATTTAAGGGAAAGTAATTTGAAATCTCACGTTCGAAACAATTAAAATATGACACTAATAATAATATCACTAGTAATAACAATAACAGTAATCATAATATAGCAATAATAATAGTAATAGCAACAATAATAATAATAATTAGCAAGAATAATAAAATATGATAATAGCAATAAAAATAACTATTTGGTCAACCCAAAAGACAAAGAGTAAGTTAACCTTGACGAAACTTGGTAGAAAAATATAACCAAAGTGCATAATTATACATAAGTAGCCGGGAGAGCACACAAAGACGACAGTGATCTGCATAACGAATCTAAAAACTGCATACGAACAGGAAATGCCATTTCCAGAGCGTCTCCCAGGAGGTCGGTGAACACAGGAAAGGCGAGAGACATGCACTCTCTCTCGGTGGTGGGAAGACACTGTTTTTAGCCTGCTTGGGCTTGCTAAAACATCATCGTCTACTAGAGTTTGTGCTCAGAAAGTCACTTAACAGACATCACCTTATTAAAAATAAGAACCTGTAGCTTGGTTGGTAGTGCACTCAGCTCTTACGTTGAGGTCCATGATTCGATCCCCGGTACAGGTGGAAATATAAGGACGTGTTTACTTGAGACACCTGCTGTCCATGTTTACCAGCAGTAAAATAAGTACCTGGGTATTAGTTGACTGGTGTGGGTCGCATTCTGGGTAGAAAACCTAATTTGCCCGACGTGCTCTGCGCTCATCATCGTGGTTGGAACAATATAAGAATAACCTGCACTAAAAAAAAAGATTGAACAGGTCCAATTTCCTTTTAAAAACTTCTACACTTGGGGTGGCAATATGTTGAAACTGCGATATTATTGTTATTTAAGAACTGGTAGAGGTAATGAGAATCTTTGTCAGCTTTTCTTGCTTTCCCTTGACGTCGCCACTGCATCTTTGAGGTTTACAGAATTTGTAGCCTAGAGTATCTTTAACACAGATCAGTTTTACAGGCTAAGAGTTATCCTTAGTTTATCTCAAGGGCCAGCCCAGGTATACTATCCCCCCCACCCCCTCTAGGATGTCACCCAAACCAGTCCACTAAAACCCAGGTACCTACTTACTGCAATGTGAACAGGGGCAGCAGGTGTAAGAAAACATGCCCAATGTTTCCACCCTTGCTGGAATCGAACCATGGACACTCAGCTAGGCGAATGCACTCCGGGACTTGAAAATTGCCGTTTCACTTGCGATTATAGTACTGCACATTATTTCAAAACCCTGGTAATCTGCCTTATTTGATGCATTTTTTACCCACTTGTCAACGGCCATAACACGTTGAACGCACCGCTTCTCGTCCGAACAGCGGAGTTAAGCAATGTTGGGTTTGGTTAGTACTTGGATGGGTAACTGCTTGGGAATACCAAATGCTGTTGGTATCAATATTTTCAGCCTGCTGGGCCAGGCTAGCACCAGACGAGCCTGGTCCATGGCCGGGCTCTGGAGTAGAGACTCTCGAAACTCATCCAAGGTATAAGTTAAAGAGCCGTCTATCTAATATGTAAATGATTAAGAAAACATTAACATCATACCTGTTAAAGACAGCAGCATCATACCTGTTAGACACATCAACATCATTCTTCAACTTGTTGGTTTTCTAAAAGATTAACACATCCTACCATCTACTCTCCAGATGTCTAAAATCAACTTGGCAGTAATAACCTCCAAAACCATGAACAACAATCAGCCCATCCTCCATGAAGCCACCAGCAGCACAACAGGTGCCTACAATATCCTCTGTGCAGGGTGCGACAAGCATTACTTGGGTGAGACTACACGTAGCTTTGATGTCGTACTTGAGTTGAGTAAATAAGCATTCACGATCTGTAACTCGACACGTGTCACACACACACAAACTCACACAGGTCATAGTGTTCGACTGGGCCAAACTTAAATGGAGGATGATATGGTTAGGAGGAGGTGTTTGGAAGCCGCCATCGTGAGGGTACATAACGATGTTTAGCAGAAATACTAAGCTTTCGGTACAGATAAATCCTTGTATATCTAGTACTAGGTAGCCTTCCCACACAGGATCCTACCCACTCAAGTGTCAGATAACGAATGGGGTTCGAACCTATGGCAAGTGAGTCTTAAATCTCACAGGCCAGTGCGTTAAACCCACCCATTTGTGATTTGTTTCAATCGTGCTATTATGATTTCGTGTCACTTATGACCTGATTTACCATTTCCTGTCTTTGTTGCGTGTGACGTGACCTCTCCTTCCCTCTTACCCTCACCTGACCTCCGTCGGCATACCTGTAGGGACCTCGGGGAACTTTTAGATGATTCACATTGACAGCTTAATGGATTTTCTAGACTGATGCTGGTTTTTATCTTGGTGTAATAGTAATTGTTTTGTGTGTTTGTGATAGTAATTTTTGTTTGTTAATTTAGTCTTTATTACAACCCAGGATTCCAAATGGCCTGTTATCCCGGGTGTAATGGGAGCAAAATAAACACAGCAGAAAAAGTTTAGACTTATATTATCCTTCACCAATTTAGAACAGCAATATGTACACTATGTACAGTGATAAGTATAGTGCACTCCACGGTAAGCAAGGCAGAAATAGAAGCCACAAGATAGCAGACCGTGCTTCAACCAGCTCTAGAATGGGAATGACAAGGGCAGACAGGAGAGTGGTACCCACATAACCTCTGCGATTGCCAAAACCATCTTCTTATTGGCTAGAACCTGGTCACTAGTTGAACGACGGGGCCCCATCATCAACTCTTAGCAACCTGGTTCGCTGGTTGGGGGAGATAGCCTGTAAATGAGGGTATGTACATGCGCCGAATAAAGGTTACGTACTCTTTGCATGCCACAGTCTTGCATGTTTTTTTACGTGAATTTATTTCTTGTGATGAGTGCTGAGTGATCTGTCGAGTTAAAGTGCTTTAAAGCTATTAAAATTTCCTCTCTCTCCTCTACCAGAATGTTTATTTAAGGTGAATATAGAGTTTGTATTCTGTGGACTTGGAACAGCTCACTTCTGAGCACAACGTGTAAATTATGCCTTTTATATTACGTGTCTTGGTACTAGCAACAGCCTTGTTGACTAGGCAAGTACCAGACGAGCCTGGCCCAAGGCTGGGCTCTGGAAGTAGAAAAACCTCTCGATAGCAGCAGCAGCCTGGTTGACCAGGCAGTCACCATGGAAATATGTCTCCAGACAGAGCTGTGAGGGTACAAGATCTTTCAAACCGGCCACAGATTGGACACTAGTAGCCGTGTACTAGTCACGTCAGTTTACTTAAGAACGAGATAAAAGTATTTACTAGAAGAGCATCAGTTTGTGATGGCTTTTCCTACCTCTCATACCTGTTGATTCCAGAGTTCAGCTTCCAGTTAGTTCTTCTGGCCACTATTTATTTAAGATAGTACACTTTGATCATGCATGGGCCAGTGGACCTGCTGCAGTGTTCTTTCTTGTGTATATCGAAGGCATTTAAAGTAATTTTTTATTATTAACACATCAGCCGTTTCCCACTAAGGAAGGGTGACCTGAAAAAGAAGAAACACTTCCATCATCATTTACTCCATCACTGTCATGCCAGAGGAGCGCCAACACTACGGTTAAAAAACTGCAACATATCAGAATCCCTCCTTCAGTATGCAGGCACTGTGTACTTCCCACCTCCAGGACTCGAGTCCGGCTCCCCGGACTATATCTGCATGTTTGTCTTCCAGTGCATCCAAGGCCATGTAATGATCCATCAACTACGAGAGGCAAAAGCCATTCTAAACCCATGTTATGATGTAAATGATTTACAAAATCATCACATACCTGAATTATACAGTTGTAAATCCATATGATCATCGATCTTTCGTTTTGAAACCCTTCTAAAAAAATTTTTAGAATGTAAGAAGTTAGCGCTAACATTCTACATATATATTTTTTTGCGATTACTTTATTGCCACCTTTGAAATTGGGTGATATTGTATAGTTTTGGGACGATTCCTGCGTCTAGACTCTGTTGTTCATTGGATATTTAAGTCATGTGATAGTGGGAGATGCCAGACACTGTGAGGGGTGATGGTGAGGGGTGTGGGTTAGGGTGAAGGGTGAGGGTGAGGGAACAGACTTGACAGTAAGGGTCTGGAGAGAGGCCAGACAGTGAGGGTGACAGTAGAGGCCAGACAGTGAGGGTGACAGTAGAGGCCAGACAGTGAGGGTGACAGTAGAGGCCAGACAGTGAGGGTGACAGTAGAGGCCAGACAGTGGGGTGACAGTAGAGGGCCAGACAGTGAGGGTGACAATAGAGGCCAGACAGTGAGGGTGACAGTAGAGGCCAGACAGTGAGGGTGACAGTAGAGGCCAGACAGTGAGGGTTACAGTAGAGGCCAGACAGTGAGGGTGACAGAAGCCAGACAGTGAGGGTGACAGTAGAGGCCAGACAGTGAGGGTGACAGTAGAGGCCAGACAGTAAGGGTGACAGTAGAAGCCAGACAGTGAGGGTGACAGTAAGGGTGACAGTAGAGGTCAGACAGTGAGGGTGACAGTAGGGGCCAGACAGTAAGGGTGACAGTAGAGGTCAGACAGTGAGGGTGACAGTAGGGGCCAGACAGTAAGGGTGACAGTAGAGGCCAGACAGTAAGGGTGACAGTAGAGGCCAGACAGTGAAGGAGAGGAGAGAGACCAGACAGTGAAGGAGAGGAGAGAGACCAGACAGTGAAGGAGAGGAGAGAGACCAGACAGTGAAGGAGAGGAGAGAGACCAGACAGTGAAGGAGAGGAGAGAGACCAGACAGTGAGGAGAGGAGAGATGCCAGACAGTGAAGGAGAGGAGAGAGACCAGACAGTGAAGGAGAGATGAGATGCCAGACAGTGAAGGAGAGGAGAGAGACCAGACAGTGAAGGAGAGGAGAGAGGACCAGACAGTGAAGGAGAGGAGAGAGGCCAGAAAGTGAAGGAGAGGAGAGAGACCAGACAGTGAAGGAGAGGAGAGAGGCCAGACAGTGAAGGAGATGGAGAGAGGCCAGACAGTGAAAGGAGAGAGAGAGGACCAGACAGTGAAGGAGAGGAGAGAGGCCAGACAGTGAAGGAGATGAGAGAGACCAGACAGTGAAGGAGAGGAGAGAGGCCAGACAGTGAAGGAGAGGAGAGAGGCCAGACAGTGAAGGAGAGGAGAGAGACCAGACAGTGAAGGAGTGAAGAGAGGCCAGACAGTGAAGGAGAGGAGAGAGACCAGACAGTGAAGGAGAGGAGAGAGGCCAGACAGTGAAGGAGAGGAGAGAGCCAGACAGTGAAGGAGAGGAGAGAGACCAGACAGTGAAGGAGAGATGAGATGCCAGACAGTGAAGGAGAGGAGAGATGCCAGACAGTGAAGGAGAGATGAGATGCCAGACAGTGAAGGAGAGGAGAGATGCCAGACAGTGAAGGAGAGATGAGATGCCAGACAGTGAAGGAGAGGAGAGATGCCAGACAGTGAAGGAGAGGAGAGATGCCAGACAGTGAAGGAGAGGAGAGATGCCAGACAGTGAAGGAGAGGAGAGATGCCAGACAGTGAAGGAGAGGAGAGATGCCAGACAGTGAAGGAGAGGAGAGATGCCAGACAGTGAAGGAGAGGAGAGAGGCCAGACAGTGAAGGAGAGGAGAGAGACCAGACAGTGAAGGAGAGGAGAGAGACCAGACAGTGAAGGAGAGGAGAGATGCCAGACAGTGAAGGAGAGGAGAGATGCCAGACAGTGAAGGAGAGGAGAGATGCCAGACAGTGAAGGATGAGGAGAGATGCCAGACAGTGAAGGAGAGGAGAGATGCCAGACAGTGAAGGAAAGGAGAGATGCCATGACAGTGAAGGAGAGGAGAGATGCCAGACAGTGAAGGAGAGGAGAGATGCCAGACAGTGAAGGAGAGGAGAGATGCCAGACAGTGAAGGAGAGGAGAGAGGCCAGACAGTGAAGGAGAGATGAGATGCCAGACAGTGAAGGAGAGGAGAGATGCCAGACAGTGAAGGAGAGGAGAGATGCCAGACAGTGAAGGAGAGGAGAGATGCCAGACAGTGAAGGAGAGGAGAGATGCCAGACAGTGAAGGAGAGGAGAGATGCAGACAGTGAAGGAGAGGAGAGATGCCAGACAGTGAAGGAGAGGAGAGATGCCAGACAGTGAAGGAGAGGAGAGATGCCAGACAGTGAAGGAGAGGAGAGATGCCAGACAGTGAAGGAGAGGAGAGATGCCAGACAGTGAAGGAGAGGAGAGATGCCAGACAGTGAAGGAGAGGAGAGATGCCAGACAGTGAAGGAGAGGAGAGATGCCAGACAGTGAAGGAGAGGAGAGATGCCAGACAGTGAAGGAGAGGAGAGATGCCAGACAGTGAAGAGAGGAAGATGCCAGACAGTGAAGGAGAGGAGAGATGCCAGACAGTGAAGGAGAGGAGATATGCCAGACAGTGAAGGAGAGGAGAGATGCCAGACAGTGAAGGAGAGGAGAGATGCCAGACAGTGAAGGAGAGGAGAGATGCCAGACAGTGAAGGAGAGGAGAGATGCCAGACAGTGAAGGAGAGGAGAGATGCAGACAGTGAAGGAGAGGAGAGATGCCAGACAGTGAAGGAGAGGAGAGATGCCAGACAGTGAAGGAGAGGAGAGATGCCATGACAGTGAAGGAGAGGAGAGATGCCAGACAGTGAAGGAGAGGAGAGATGCCAGACAGTGAAGGAGAGGATAGATGCCAGACAGTGAAGGAGTAGGAGAGATGCCAGACAGTGAAGGAGAGGAGAGATGCCAGACAGTGAAGGAGAGGATAGATGCCAGACAGTGAAGGAGAGGAGAGATGCCAGACAGTGAAGGAGAGGAGAGATGCCAGACAGTGAAGGAGAGGAGAGATGCCAGCAGTGAAGAGAGGAGAGATGCCAGACAGTGAAGGAGAGGAGAGATGCCAGACAGTGAAGGAGAGGATAGATGCCAGACAGTGAAGGAGAGGAGAGATGCCAGACAGTGAAGGAGAGGAGAGATGCCAGACAGTACGTGATCTACAACATCCTTGTATCTTAACACTGCTTTTCTAGCCAACGGATGTTCCCACCGGCGTCTTAACAGCGTCTTAAAGACTCATTATACTCTGTCATATCTGGTGTGGACGCTACGAGTCTTCCCGTTATGAGGCTACACTCTGTCTTCTTGCACTCGCCAGACTTCATCCACTGTTGTGGTTCGTACGCTGGATTGCGTGTTGCCAGCACAAACAGCTTGGTTGATCAGGCCCTAAGCCACCAGGAGGCCTGATCGAGGACCGGACGGCGGGGGCGTCGTCCCCCGCAACAACCTCCAGGTTGACCCAGACGTGTATGTCAGTGTATATATTCTGCAAGTAAATAATCATTATGGTTTGGATGAGAATGTACTCGACTGGTAGTGAACAGGTAACATACACTTAATTAAATTTTGAGTAGTTGATAGTCAATTAAATTTTGAGTAGTCGATAGTCAATTAAATTTTGAGTAGTCGATAGTCAATTAAATTTTGGAGTAGTCGATAGTCAATTAAATTTTGAGTAGTCGATAGTCAATTAAATTTTGAGTAGTCGATAGTCAATTAAATTTTGAGTAGTCGATAGTCAATTAAATTTTGAGTAGTCGATAGTCAATTAAATTTTGAGTAGTCGATAGTCAATTAAATTTTGAGTAGTCGATAGTCAATTAAATTTTGAGTAGTCGATAGTCAATTAAATTTTGAGTAGTCGATAGTCAATTAAATTTTGAGTAGTCGATAGTCAATTAAATTTTGAGTAGTCGATAGTCAATTAAATTTTGAGTAGTCGATAGTCAATTAAATTTTGAGTAGTCGATAGTCAATTAAATTTTGAGTAGTCGATAGTCAATTAAATTTGAGTAGTCGATAGTCATTAAATTTTGAGTAGTCGATAGTCAATTAAATTTTGAGTAGTCGATAGTCAATTAAATTTTGAGTAGTCGATAGTCAATTAATTTTGAGTAGTCGATAGTCAATTAAATTTTGAGTAGTCGATAGTCAATTAAATTTTGAGTAGTCGATAGTCAATTAAATTTTGAGTAGTCGATAGTCAATTAAATTTTGAGTAGTCGATAGTCAATTAAATTTTGAGTAGTCGATAGTCTTCTAGTCTAATTAACTATCGGTTTCTAGTTTAAGACGAGTACCAGTCTACATAATTGACTGTTTCGATGTATGTTGATTATTAAGGATATTAGTGGCTGATTGTGGCTTAGTTGGTAACGTCGTTTGCTCACAAATTGAGGGCCTGGGATCGCTCCCCGGCATGGTTGGAAACGTTGGGCATGTTTCCTTACACCTGCTGTCCCTGTTCACCTGGCAGTAAGTAGGTAACTGGGTGTTAGTTAACTGGTGTGGGTCACATCCTGGGGACAAAATTAACCTAATTTGCCAGAAATGCTCTGCATAATAAGGGGCTTTTTATAATATATTATTTATCTAACAATTGTCAGTAATATCTACCAATATTATTGTGTTTTATCTTCATCTCTTCTGAATGTTTAATGTTAAAACTGTGCTTCACGTGTTTTATTTAAATTGATATGGTTTAAGCTCCGTTTTATGTTTTATTTTGCTGTGGTAATTGAATTTATGTTCCTTGTCGTCTGTGTTTATACCGAGTGATTTAGTGAGCTCTCTGGGGAGAGCTCACTGAGAATAAAGTCACAATACCGAGGCTGGAGAAACTCGCCAAAAACTATCACTCAGGAAAGGAACCTTATGACTTGACGACCCACGGAACGGGTGGGATTTGAACCCATGGCGAGTGAGTTTTAAAACTCCAGGCCAGTGCCTGGAGTTTTGACTCGTCATGGGTTCAATCTCCACCCGTTCCGTGGTTTCATTCGGTTTTGTAGAAAGTTATTAGTGTACGAGCTGATGTCAACAATCAGTGTCCGAAGTAGGACTTGACTGGGAAAATTTTTAACACGTGTAACTTAAAAATCACCTTTAAAATTATTTCGGGGTTCAGTGCCCCCTGGGCCCGGTCCACGACCACACCTGCAGGTGTTTAACCTGATGAACCAGGCTGTTAGTGCTAACCACACATCACAATGACTTGAGGAACTTAGCAAGTTCTCTCTTGAAGACAGCGAGGGGTTGTTGGTAATCGCCCTTTTGCGTAAAGGGATGGTCTTGGCCTCTTATTGCGTTATATATCAGTGTGCTTATGGCGACTCTGCCTTTCATTAGAGACTGCACCGTCGGCCAAGTCCCTTGCTTTCGTAGAGTGATCTCTATACTCAGATTTGGGACCAGTTCCTCTAGGACTTTCCGGGTGTGAATTGTGATGCGTCTTTCTCGCCTACGTTCTTGGAAGTACAAGTCGAAGAATTTCAAGCGTTCCTTGTAATTTAGGTGCTTGACTGAATTTATATGACCAGTGAAGATTCTCTGTACATTCAGTCACTGTTTGCCAGATGTGTGCTCACGTCGCCGTTCAGATGGCCCTCTGAACTGCAACATCGCCATCCCTCCTTCAATCCAGCTAACTGGTTTCCCTGAATCCCTTCGTCAAATGTTACCTTGTTTATACTCCAACAGCACGTCAGGCGATAAAAGCCACCTGCCTCCACTCATTCCCATTTAACACAGTCATACAAGCCTGTTGGATGTCCAGGCTCCTAACATTCAAAACCTCGTTTACTCCATTCCATACTGGGATGACCCCTACCACTTTTTTCCCTTCACCCAAAATTTATACACCCTCTTAGTCATTCTATTATGGTTCATTTTCTCTAAATGCCCAAACCACCTCAACAACACCTCCCCAGCCATGTGAATGAATACTTTTGGTTTCTCCACAGCTTCTACTCTCCAAGCTCTGAATTCTCTGGATAATCACATTACACATTACCCTCAAACATGACATTTCCACTGTCTACAATCTCCTCCTTTCTGCAACGTTTAAAATCCATGCCTCACACCCATAATGACCGTCTTGGTACCACTGTACTCTGGTATATTCCCCTTTTTGCCTCCATGGATAAAGGCTTTGTAAAGATGCCCCAAAACACCGTCCACATTTTTCCTCTCAATAATTCTATGCTTCATGTCATCTTTTATAGAAGTTGTTTCCTAAATCATGGCACTAACACTCTTTACTGATGACACCAGAAACTCAGAGTGGAGTCCATTGGAGAAGCAACAAATCTTCAGCAGATATAAATCAAGTCTCTTTGTGGAACTTAATCAACAATATGATGTTTAGTGAGGACAGGTTTCAAGTGCTCTGCTAAAGAATAGAGGAAATAAAGACTATTGGAGTACAGGACAATCTCATATCATTCACTAGAGCAAAAGTCCCGTGTGCGAGACTTGGGAGTATAATGTCAGAAGATCTCGTATTCAAGGATCACACCAGTGTTGCTGCTGCTGTATACTAACTGCCACCTTCAAGACAGGTAAGTCTACACAGCTGGAAAACGAGCAGAGAACTTTCACTACTTTTACACATTCATTCAAACATCTGGGAACGTTTGAAGTGTCTAAGTGAAAGTGATTGCGTCCTTGCTATCCAGATGCCAAACCTGAACACCTATATTACTGTAAAGTAAAAGGACACAAGTGCAACTAATGTGACATTTATTGTGGCAAACGTTTCGCTCTCCAGGAGCTTTATCAAGCGGTAATGGCTTGATAAAGCTCCTGGAGAGCGAAACGTTGCCACAATAAATGTCACATTAGTTGCACTTGTGTCCTTTTACTTTACATATTGTCGGTAATTCTACCAACTTTATTACAACCTATATTACTCTTTATGAAAACAAAGAGGCGTGTCAGACGGTGCAGAGTACCTCAGATATAAAACTGTGGTACAAGGAGAATGGTACAAGAGAAATCGACGAGTGTCAGAGGACCCCGACTTACCAACAAACCTCTGACTGGCTTCAAGAGGGAACTTGACAAGTTCCTCAAATCAGTTCCTGACCAGCTGGGCTGTGGATCGTACATTGGACTGCAGTGCAGCCAGCAGTGACAGTTTGCTTGATCAGGGCTTAATCCACCGGGAGGTGTGATCTGGGACTGGGCCGCGGGGGCGTTGACCCCCGAAAATATCTTTCATGTATGCTCCCTCCAACATGATATCCAATTTTTCACCATTTACATTGTTTTATTGCTCTCATCACCTTGCTCTTTCCTGTCTTCGCTTTTCGTTTCTTTCTTTTGCATACTCTACCGAAGTTTTTCCACCAACCTTTGCAACTTCTCATAATCTCCCGAAGGAACCGTATCATCGGCTAAAAGCAACTGTGACAACTCCCACATTTTACCAATTCGTTAAGCGTTAATCTTGTAACTCGACCCAGTATCGCTGGCTGCCTTCAAAAGGGAGCTGGACAGATACCTGAAGTTAGTACCCGATCAGCCGGGCTGTGGTTTGTACATTGGAATACGTGCGGCCAGTAGTAACAGCCTGGTTGATCAGGGTTGCGGGAGCGTTGACCCCCGTAACACCCTCTAGGTAGACTCAAGGTAGATAACATCATCCTTCATTATTTTCACAAGCAATCATATATATTATATATATATATATATATATTATATATATATATATATATATATATTATATATATATTATATATATTATCATCACACTGGGCCGATTCCCACCAAGGCAGGGTGGCCCGAAAAAGAAAAACTTTCACCATCATTCACTCCATCACTGTCTTGCCAGAAGGTGCTTTACATACAGTTTTTTAAACTGCAACATTAACACCCCTCCTCCAGTGGCAGGCACTGTACTTCCCATCTCCAGGACTCAAGTCCGGCCTGCCGTTTCCCTGAACCCCTTCATAAATGTTACTTTGCTCACACTCCAACAGCACGTCAAGTATTAAAAAACCATTCGTCTCCATTCACTCCATCAAAAACACGCTCACGCACGCCTGCTGGAAGTCCAAGCCCCTCGACACAAACCACCTTTACCCCCTCCCTCCAACCTTTCCTAGACACGACCCTACCCCGCCTTCCTTCCACTACAGACTGATACACTCTTGAAGTCATTCTGTTTCGCTCCATTCTCTCTACATGTCCGAACCACCTCAACAACCCTTCCTCAGCCCTCTGGACAACAGTTTTGGTAATCCCGCACCTCCTCCTAACTTCCAAACTACGATTCTCTGCATTTATTCACACCACACATTGCTCTCAGACATGACATCTCCACTGCCTCCAGCCTTCTCCTCACTGCAACATTCATCACCCATGCTTCACAACCCATATAAGAGCGTTGGTAAAAACTATACTCTCATACATTCCCCTCTTTGCCTCCAAGGACAAAGTTCTTTGTCTTCACAGACTCCTAAGTGCACAACTCACCCTTTTCCCCTCATCAATTCTATGATTCACCTCATCCTTCATAGACCCATCCGCTGACACGTCCACTCCCAAATATCTGAATACATTCACCTCCTCCATACTCTCTCCCTCCAATCTGATATCCAATCTTTCATCACCTAATATTTTTGTTATCCTCATAACCTTACTCTTTCCTGTATTCACTTTTAATTTTCTTCTTTTGCACACCCTACCAAATTCATCCACCAATCTCTGCAACTTCTCTTCAGAATCTCCAAGAGCACAGTGTCATCAGCAAAGAGCAACTGTGACAACTCCCACTTTATGTGTGATTCTTTATCTTTTAACTCCACGCCTCTTGCCAAGACCCTCGCTTTTACTTCTCTTACAACCCCATCTATAAATATATTAAACAACCACGGTGACATCACACATCCTTGTCTAAGGCCTACTTTTACTGGGAAATAATTTCCCTCTTTCCTATGTACTCTAACTTGAGCCTCACTATCCTCGTAAAAACTCTTCACTGCTTTCAGTAACCTACCTCCTACACCATACACCTGCAACATCTGCCACATTGCCCCCCTATCCACCACACACACACACACACACACATATATATATATATATATATATATATATTATATATATATATATATATATATATATATATATATATATATGTATATATATATGTCGTGCCGAATATGTAAAACTGGTCAATTAGCAAGAACTCATTTAAAATTAAGTCTTTTCTAAAATTTTCTCTTATACGTTTAAAGATATATTTTTTTTTATAAATGTTGGTGTAAAAATTTATAATTTTGCACCAAAAGTAACTTAGAAAACTTACCTAACCTTATTATAACAAGCGCAATTTATTTTAGCCTAACCCAACTATATATATTTTAGATTTGTTTAAAATAATTTAATGCTAAACAAACAGTGAAATATATTTTTTTCGTTAGGTTCAGAATGATTTTGGCAAAATTATTGCATACACAAATTTTCACTTGTCCTGTATGACAAGATAGGCGTTGCTATTTAAACCAAGATCGCAAGTTCTGCCTATTCGGCACGACATATATATATATAAATATATATATATATATATATATATATATATATATATATATATATATATATTATAACCACGAACGGGTGGTATTGATCAATAACAACACTGCGACTAGCCAAGGAGTCGAACCCATGCTGTTTTGGCCCGCCTCGTGGTGAGCGAAGGACGGACGACGCTCTAGTCCACGGGACCACACAGTTCTCAAGAATGACGCATCCAGCCAAGCTAGATGTTGTACCCTTCATCCGAGAACATACGGTAGTGTGGGTGCCTCTGAGCTAATTTCATTCTACTCCCTGTTCAGTGTACTAGCAGTATTTTATATTATTGTAACCACGAACGAGTGGTATTAATCAATAACAACACTGCGACTAGCCAAGGAGTCGAACCCATGCTGCTTTGGCCCGCCTCATGGTGAGCGAAAGACAGATGATGCTCTAGTCCACGGAACCACACATATATATTAATCAGTTATTATACACATTTGTTTTCTTTGCAGGTGAGTGACGTCCCACTGGATAAACGATGACTTCGTGCAGGTAGAGTGATCATAGTACTGTGTTGTGCATGATAACGTCTGTAATAGTGTTGCTAGAATTACCCACAATATGTTAGGTAAAAGGACACAAGTATAACTAATGTGACGTTTTACTGTGGCAACGTAACTGCTTGACAAAGCTCCTGGAGAGCGAAACGTTGCCACAATGAAATGTCGCATTACTTGCACTTGTGTCCTTATACCTGACAAGTTAACCTCTGGCTTGTTAGTTGTAGGACTCATTTATCATGGGTTCAAACCCCACCCGTTCCGTGAATTATTTACTCTTGTAATAACATAAAGACGGAGCACTGAAGCAGGCCTACTGGCCCGTGCTAGCCAGGTCCAACTCACACCCACTCACTCCCTCTCATGTATTTGTCTAACCTATTTTTAAAACTACGGAAGGTTTTTGCTTCAGTGACGTTACTCGAGAGTTTGTTCCACTCATCCACAACTCTATTGCTAAGTAGCAATGATGATTCCCTTCTAGGTTTAAAATTTTCGTTTACTGAAACCCACGAAGAATTACACGTGCAACATTGGGTGAAAATTAGACACGTGCAATATCTGGGTGAAAATTAGACACATGTGCAATATATGGGTGGCAATTAGACACGTGCAGCATCTGGGTGGAAATTAGACACATGTGTAGCATCTGGGTGAAAATTAGACACATTTGCAACATCTGGGTGAAAATTAGACACATTTGCAACATCTGGGTGAAAATTAGACACATTTGCAACATCTGGGTGAAAATTAGACACATTTGCAACATCTGGGTGAAAATTAGACACATTTGCAACATCTGGGTGAAAATTAGACACATTTGCAACATCTGGGTGAAAATTAGACACATTTGCAACATCTGGGTGAAAATTAGACACATTGCAACATCTGGGTGAAAATTAGACACATTGCAACATCTGGGTGAAAATTAGACACATTTGCAACATCTGGGTGAAAATTAGACACATTTGCAACATCTGGGTGAAAATTAGACACATTTGCAACATCTGGGTGAAAATTAGACACATTTGCAACATCTGGGTGAAAATTAGACACATTTGCAACATCTGGGTGAAAATTAGACACATTTGCAACATCTGGGTATCTGTGTAGGCCTTTCACTATCCAGTGACTTTATCAATGCAAGGACATAATGTGTCTAATTCTTCATCTTGTTGGTATTGTATACCGTTTATGTACAACTTGTCAGACACTGCAACATCATGGATTCTTGGTACAGAGGACATCTACACAACCTTCTTGCTGACTACTGGCCCATTCCTTGGGTATAACCTACTTCCACTGAGGATTCCCGCCTACCAGTAACAATGCCTACGTCTGCTGCATGTCCTACACCTGTCGCCAGTATATAAGCGCCAAGCTTCAGGCCTGGTCACAGACCGGGCCGCGGGGGCGTTGACCCCCGGAACTCTCTCCAGGTCTCCAGGTAAACTGTGCTTCAGTTCCTTCAAGACTACGGTGCTTTTCACCAGCACCAAGGCTGAGGGACTGATTACCTATTTTGCATATAATTCTACAGTTTTCACATTGTATTGTTAGTCACTGGATGGCGAAACGTCTACAAATAAAGATACCCAGATGTTGCACATGTCTAATTTTTCACCCAGACAACGGAGCTGGTATCTTCTGGTACCTCATGGTGCTTCCAGGTACCTCCTTGTGCCTCCAGGTACCTCCTTGTGCCTCCAGGCACCTCCTGGTTCCTCCGGGCACCTCCAGGTACCTTCAGGCACCTCCAGGCACCTTCTGGTTCCTCCACGCATCTCCTGGTTCCTCCACGCATCTCCTGGTTCCTCCAGGTACCTTCAGGCACCTTCAGGCAGCCCCAGGCACCTCTAGGCACCTCTTAGGTACCTCCAGGCACCTCTAGGTACCTCTAGGCACGTCTAGGTACCTCCAGGCACCTCTGGATAAGCCTGGCCCAGGACTGGGCTGTGGGAGTAGGAAAGCACACAAAACCCATCGAAAGGGATATATTAACGGTAAAGGTTTGTGTGGCGACACTCTTGCAGGTCACCGTTGCTGAGTTTGACAAGTGTTGTTGTCAAGTGATGCTGCCTCCCCTGGAAACTCTCAGCTTTAACATCTAAGAAGAGATAATGTGCGTTAGATTACCCCGGAAGCTGATGAACCTACGATAGCTATCAGTGCTTACAACCCATGATGGCTGTCGTGACAGACAGATGTTGATGAGCCTCTGGATATATATATATATATATATATATATATATATATATATATATATATATATATATATATATATATATATAATATATAGGTAGTAGGTTGGTAGACAGCAACCACCCAGGGAGGTACTACCGTCCTGCCAAGTGAGTGTAAAACGAAAGCCTGTAATTGTTTTACATGATGGTAGGATTGCTGATGTCTTTTGTCTGTCTCATAAATATGCAAGATTACAGGTACGTCTTGCTACTTATACTTACACTTAGGTCACACTACACATACATGTACACGTTTATTTATACACACTCATCTGAGTTTTCTTTGATTTTATTTTAATAGTTCTTGGTCTTATTACTTTTCCTTTTATATCCATGGGGAAGTGGAATAAGAATCTTTCCTCCGTAAGCCATGCGTGTTGTAAAAGTCAACTAAAATGCCGGGAACAATGGGCTAGTAACCCCTTTTCCTGTAATAGTTACTAAAAAGAATAATAATAAGAAAATTGTCAAAGTGGGAAGTCTGAATGTGCGTGGATGTTGTGCAGATGATAAGAAAGAGATGATTGTGGATGTTATGAATGAGAAGAAACTGGATGTCCTGGCTTTAAGTGAAACAAAGCTGAAGGGGTGGGAAGTTTCAATCGAGAGGAATAAATGGGATTAGGTCAGGGGTTTCAAATAGAGTTTAGAGCTAAAGAAGGAGTAGCAATAATGTTGAAGGATAAGCTATGGCAGAAAAGAGGGACTATAAATGTATTAATTCAAGGATTATGTGGAGTAAAATAAAGATTGGATGTGAAAAGTGGGTTATAATAAGCGTGTATGCACCTGGAGAAGAGAAAAGTGTAGAGGAGAGAGAGAGATTTTGGGAAATGTTGAGTGAATGCGTGGAGAGTTTTGAATCAAGTGTGAGAGTAATGGTGGTTGGGGATTTCAATGCTAAAGTGGGTAAAAATGTGTGGAGGAGGAGTAGTAGGTAAATTTGGGGTGCCAGGGGTAAATGTAAATGGGGAGCCTTTAATTGAGCTATGTGTAGAAAGAGATTTGGTAATAAGTAATAAATATTTTATGAAAAAGAGGATAAATAAATATACAAGGTATGATGTAGCACGTAATGAAAGTAGTTTGTTAGATTATGTATTGGTGGATAAAAGGTTGATGGGTAGGCTCCAGGATGTACATGTTTATAGAGGGGCAACTGATATATCGGATCATTATTTAGTTGTAGCTACAGTTAGAGTAAGAGGTAGATGGGAAAAGAGGAAGGTGGCAACAACAAGTAAGGGGGAGGTGAAAGTGTATAAACTAAAGGAGGAGGAAATTCGGGTGAGATATAAGCGACTATTGGCAGAAAGGTGGGCTAGTGCAAAGATGAGTAGTGGGGGGTTGAAGAGGGTTGGAATAGTTTTAAAAATGCAGTATAGAATGTGGGGCAGAAGTTTGTGGTTATAGGAGGGTGGGGGCAGGAGGAAAGAGGAGTGATTGGTGGAATGATGAAGTAAAGGGTGTGATAAAAGAGAAAAAGGTAGCTTATGAGAGGTTTTTACAAAGCAGAAGTGTTATAAGAAAAGCAGAGTATAATGGAGAGTAAAAGAAAGGTAAAGAGAGTGGTGAGAGAGTGCAAAAGGAGAGCAGATGATAGAGTGGGAGAGGCACTGTCAAGAAAATTTTAATGAAAATAAGAAAAATTTTTGGAGTTAAACAAGTTAAGAAAGCCTAGGGAAAGTATGGATTTGTCCGTTAAAAACAGAGTAGGGGAGTTAGTATATGGGGAGATGGAGGTATTAGGAAGATGGCGAGAATATTTTGAGGAACTTTTAAATGTTAAGGAAGAAAGGGAGGCAGTAATTTCATGCACTGGTCAGGGAGGTATACCATCTTTTAGGAGTGAAGAAGAGCAGAATGTAAGTGTGGGGGAGGTACGTGAGGCATTACGTAAAATGAAAGGGGGTAAAGCAGCTGGAACTGATGGGATCATGACAGAAATGTTAAAAGCAGGGGGGGATATAGTTTGGAGTGGTTGGTACTTTTGTTTAATAAATGTATGAAAGAGGGAAGGTACCTAGGGATTGGCGGAGAGCATGTATAGTCCCTTTATATAAAGGAAAGGGGACAAAAGAGATTGTAAAAATTATAGAGGAATAAGTTTACTGAGTATACAGGAAAAGTGTACGGTAAGGTTATAATTGAAAGAATTAGAGGTAAGACAGAATGTAGGATTGAGGATGAGCAAGGAGGTTTCAGAGTGGGTAGGGGATGTGTAGATCAAGTGTTTACATTGAAGCATATATGTGAACAGTATTTAGATAAAGGTAGGGAAGTTTTTATTGCATTTATGGATTTAGAAAAGGCATATGATAGAGTGGATAGAGGAGCAATGTGGCAGATGTTGCAAGTATATGGAATAGGTGGTAAGTTATTAAATGCTGTAAAGAGTTTTTTATGAGGATAGTGAGGCTCAGGTTAGGGTGTGTAGAAGAGACGGAGAATACTTCCCGGTAAAAGTAGGTCTTAGACAGGGATGTGTAATGTCACCATGGTTGTTTAATATATTTATAGATGGGGTCGAAAAGGAAGTAAATGCTAGGGTGTTCGGGAGAGGGGTGGGATTAAATTTTGGGGAATCAAATTCAAAATGGGAATTGACACAGTTACTTTTTGCTGATGATACTGTGCTTATGGGAGATTCTAAAGAAAAATTGCAAAGGTTAGTGGATGAGTTTGGGAATGTGTGTAAAGGTAGAAAGTTGAAAGTGAACATAGAAAAGAGTAAGGTGATGAGGGTGTCAAATGATTTAGATAAAGAAAAAATGGATATCAAATTGGGGAGGAGGAGTATGGAAGAAGTGAATGTTTTCAGATACTTGGGAGTTGACGTGTCGGCGGATGGATTTATGAAGGATGAGGTTAATCATAGAATTGATGAAGGAAAAAAGGTGAGTGGTGCGTTGAGGTATATGTGGAGTCAAAAAACGTTATCTATGGAGGCAAAGAAGGGAATGTATGAAAGTATAGTAGTACAAACACTCTTATATGGGTGTGAAGCTTGGGTGGTAAATGCAGCAGCGAGGAGACGGTTGGAGGCAGTGGAGATGTCCTGTCTAAGGGCAATGTGTGGTGTAAATATTATGCAGAAAATTCGGAGTGTGGAAATTAGGAAAGGGTGTGTAGTTAATAAAAGTATTAGTCAGAGGGCAGAAGAGGGGTTGTTGAGGTGGTTTGGTCATTTAGAGAGAATGGATCAAAGTAGAATGACATGGAAAGCATATAAATCTATAGGGGAAGGAAAGAGGGGTAGGGGTCGTCCTCGAAAGGGTTGGAGAGAGGGGGTAAAGGAGGTTTTGTGGGCAAGGGGCTTGGACTTCCAGCAAGCGTGCGTGAGCGTGTTAGATAGGAGTGAATGGAGACGAATGGTACTTGGGACCTGACGATCTGTTGGAGTGTGAGCAGGGTAATATTTAGTGAAGGGATTCAGGGAAACCGGTTATTTTCATATAGTCGGACTTGAGTCCTGGAAATGGGAAGTACAATGTCTGCACTTTAAAGGAGGGGTTCGGGATATTGGCAGTTTGGAGGGATATGTTGTGTATCTTTATACGTATATGCTTCTAAACTGTTGTATTCTGAGCACCTCTGCAAAAACAGTGATAATGTGTGAGTGAGGTGAAAGTGTTGAATGATGATGAAAGTATTTTCTTTTTGGGGATTTTCTTTCTTTTTTGGGTCACCCTGCCTCGGTGGGAGACGGCCGACTTGTTGGAAATATATATATATATATATATATATATATATATATATATAATATATATATATATATATATATATATATATATATATATATATATATATATATATATATATATTTTATTATTATTACCACACCGGCCGATTCCCACCAAGGCAGGGTGGCCCGAAAAAGAAAAACTTTCACCATCATTCACTCCATCACTGTCTTGCCAGAAGGGTGCTTTACACTACAGTTTTTAAACTGCAACATTAACACCCCTCCTTCAGAGTGCAGGCACTGTACTTCCCATCTCCAGGACTCAAGTCCGGCCTGCCGGTTTCCCTGAACCCCTTCATAAATGTTACTTTGCTCACACTCCAACAGCACGTCAAGTATTAAAAACCATTTGTCTCCATTCACTCCTATCAAACACGCTCATGCATACCTGCTGGAAGTCCAAGCCCCTCGCACACAAAACCTCCTTTCCCCCCTCTCTCCAACCTTTCCTAGGCCGACCCCTACCCCGCCTTCCTTCCACTACAGACTGATACACTCTTGAAGTCACTCTGTTTCGCTCCATTCTTTCTACATGTCTGAACCACCTCAACAACCCTTCCTCAGCCCTCTGGACAACAGTTTTGGTAATCCGCACCTCCTCCTAACTTCCAAACTACGAATTCTCTGCATTATATTCACACCACACATTGCCCTCAGACATGACATCTCCACTGCCTCCAGCCTTCTCCTCGCTGCAACATTCATCCCCCATGCTTCACACCCATATATATAATTATATATATTATATTTTATATATATATATATATATATATATATTATATATATAAAATATATATCCTGAACGTGTTTGCTCGGATTTCACCTCTTTTCTGCAACATTGCAAGCTCATGATGTCTTGCAACACGAAAGCCTAGCCCTAACCCCACCCCCTGATTGTTGTATCGCTTGTTCCGTGGGCATCGAGTTAATGGTGTATCAGTCCCCAGTGAAAAAACACTAATCACTCAACCATCCCGTCTTGCTTTTTTGGAAGCCCGCTACCTATTGTAGCTATGGAATTAGTAGCTACTCTTAACAACTATCCATTTGCTGTGTTTTGTTTAACATCCAGCAACCCACGGTGATCTATTTTGGAGTGTAAGATCTTGCCCCCAAGCTGTTACGCAACAAACGCTTGGAACAATTTAAAAGGGAATTAGAGAGGGCGTTAGTTGCCTGTACACCTCAATAGGAAGTGCTTCGTGACGGCCGAGTGTCTAATTTAGGTGCCAGAATGTAGGCTTACGTAGTGTGTGTTGTTATAGCTTCTGGCTCTCCAGAATCTCTACCTCTTTTAAAATCTAGAAAAGTGTGTAAAGTGCATTACTTTATACAGAATTAGTAGTAGTTACATTAGCAAACAGTAGTGGTTGTAATAGTAGTAGCAGTGGTAGTAATAGTAGTAGCAACATTAGTGGTAGTAGTAAAAAGTAGTAGTAGTAGCAGCAGTAGTTTGGGAGTAATAGTAGCAGTGGTAGTAATAGTAGCAAAAGTAGTGTAGTAGTAACAGTAGTAGTAGTAGCAGCAAATAGTGGTAGTTAATAACAGTAACGGGAGTGTAGTGGTGGTGGTAGTAGTGGTATATTGGGAAAGTTTTAAACACTGACAGATGGTGAGTAAGACAAATGACTACTGAGTAAATTTTATTGGTTAAACCTTTCGCCACAAAATTGGTTTTACGACTTTCTTGATAGAGCAGTTTGTGACGAAATGTGTCAGTAGTGACTCCTCTGCAATCACTGTCTTACTAACAGTAGTAGTAGTGATGGATGTTGTAGTAGTAGTCGCAACAATCTGATTTAAAATAACCTTAATCTGTCTCATTCTTTAACCCAAAATATAATGTAACTTACAAATAGCCAGCACTTATGAGAAGAAATTTGTAACTTGGCAGTAGTCAAGGATGGATCGATACGTCGTCATACGTTTCGCCTCCTAAGTCCTGGATGTTTGTGTATTGTTCCAGCCAGGGTGCTCTGGCTGTTCATTCCTGTGATATTTGTTAAACAGCGGGGGTGTAGCACACGGGAAAGCTATAAAGCTTCTGAAATTGCAGTTGTTAATCACTTCAAGTGTATTCCTGGCCAGACTATCGTTGTCTCGATCTTCAGGACCGTCAAGGTTGAGAGCTTTGTAACAGACACGCCTGGGAGGAGACGAAATTCGATTTTTTTTTTTGTTACACCGTAAGGATGCATCACCGAGGCTGTTTTTTTCGGGGGTCGTTGAAGACTGTACTGTTGATGTTCCTTACGGTGGCTTTTAGTGATGCTGAACGTGTGGTTGCTAGTGTAAGTGTGGTTGCGAACTATAGTTTATGGTTCTTGTGTGTTGAAGAAATCGTGAACGAGAAAGTTTGGCCTCAGGACTGGCTGCCAGGGTTCGACTCTCGAAACATGTCTCCGGTATGTCACGGGTGTTGTTTTGTTTTTAGGGCTGTTGTGTTTTGTGTTTATTTTGTACTTCGATGAATAACAAAAAAAAGGCACAATACCGTGACTGGAACGATACACAAATAACCCGCACTTAGAAGAGAGGAACTTACGACGAAGTTTCGGTCCGACTTGGACCATTTACTTCTCGTTAATGTGACTTTGTAAATGGTCCAAGTCGGACCGAAACGTCGTCGTAAGCTCCTCTTTTCTATGTGCGGGTTATTTGTGTACTTCAATATCCTTTCTGGATCTGTTGTTTTGTTTTCTTCTGTGTGAGTGTACCAGAAGATATCAGAAACACTGCTGGAACAGGTGTAGAAGTCTTCAAGAAGATATCAGAAACACTGCTGGAACAAGTGTAGAAGTCTTCAAGAAGATATCAGAAACACTGCTGGAACAAGTGTAGAAGTCTTCAAGAAGATATCAGAAACACTGCTGGAACAAATGTAGAAGTCTTCAAGAAGATATCAGAAACACTGCTGGAACAAGTGTAGAAGTCTTCAAGAAGATACCAGAAACACTGCTGGAACAAGTGTAGAAGTCTTCAAGAAGATATCAGAAACACTGCTGGAACAAGTGTAGAAGTCTTCAAGAGATATCAGAAACACTGCTGGAACAAGTGTAGAAGTCTTCAAGAAGATATTAGAAACACTGCTGGAACAAGTGTAGAAGTCTTCAAGAAGATATCAGAAACACTGCTGGAACAAGTGTAGAAGTCTTCAAGAAGATATCAGAAACACTGCTGGAACAAGTGTAGAAGTCTTCAAGAAGATATTAGAAACACTGCTGGAACAAGTGTAGAAGTCTTCAAGAAGATATCAGAAACACTGCTGGAACAAGTGTAGAAGTCTTCAAGAGGAAATTGAGCAAGTATGTTCACCAGGTACTATATCAACCAGGCTGTGATGAATGTGTGGGCCAGTGGGCCAGCGGGCCACCAGCAGCAACAGCTTGGTTAACCAGGCAAGTACCAGATGAGCCTGACCCATGGCCGGGCTCACGGAGTATAAAAACACTTTGAACTCATCAAAGATATATCTACCTAACAGTTGTCCACCTGATAAATTAGACACGTGTCAGTACTTGGGTATCTGTATTGAGGAAACTTATAGCTTCATCAGTCCTATACAAAAAAAGTGAAGATCAGGAGGAGTCTGAGGTAATCAGTCCATCAGTCTTGAAAAGATTGATGGACTGATTGCATACACTCCAAGCTGATCTTTACCATTCTTCTTTGTACAGGACTGTAATAAAGTTGGTAGAATTACCGACAATATGTAAAGTAAAAGGACACAAGTGCAACTAATGTGACATTTATTGTGGCAACGTTTCGCTCTCCAGGAGCTTTATCAAGCCATTACAAACAATACATGGACACAGAGGGTATATAAAGGCTCAGAGTGAGGTGAATACTAGTGAGGTACCATTTCGATGTTCACTAGTGGTAGTAGTAGTAGTAGTAGTAGTAGTCGTAGTGACAAAAGTAATACAATATGGTAGAGCAATTAATTCGTACATGAGTAAAAGGATATAAAAGCTATTACTTGGGTAACATAAAAATAGGTTGGACAAATATAAACTGGAATGAGGCAGCTTGTTTCAGTGTTCACTCTCTGTGCTTTGTGTAGTATAACAGGAGGACTATGTGATGGCAGGGTTTACTGTTTTCAGGAGGATTCTTGCTAAGACTTCGGAGATGGTGAAGCTGCCGTTGTTTTGTTTAATTGTATTCGAAACAGCGGTCAGTGCTGATTCGAGGCACTTGCGTCTGCGGAAATTAGTTTCTTTGATCACTAATTGGGCGTCTCTGAATTTCATGAGATGATTGGTGGAATTTCGTTGTTGTACACAGGCGTTGTTCAGGTTATTGTTCCTACATGCGTAAATGTGTTCATTGAGGCGGGTGTCGAGGTTTCTGGCTGTTTCACCTACGTAAATCTTGTCACAGCCTCCACAGGGTATAGTGTAAACCAGTCAATGCAGGAGTTTACACTATACCCTGTGGAGGCTGTGACAAGATTTACGTAGGTGAAACAGCCAGAAACCTCGACACCCGCCTCAATGAACACATTTACGCATGTAGGAACGATAACTTGAACAACGCCTGTGTACAACACCGAAATTCCACCAATCATCTCATGAAATTCAGAGACGCCCAATTAGTGATAAAAGAAACTAATTTCCGCACACGCAAGTGCCTTGAATCAGCACTGACCGCTGTTTCGAATACAATTAAACAAAACAACGGCAGCTTCACCATCTCCGAAGTCTTAGCAAGAATCCTCCTGAAAACAGTAAACCCTGCCATCACATAGTCTCTCCTGTTATACTACACAAAGCACAGAGAGTGAACACTGAAACAAGCTGCCTCATTCCAGTTTATATTTGTCCAACCTATTTTTATGTTACCCAAGTAATAGCTTTTATATCCTTTTACTCATGTACGAATTAATTGCTCTACCATATTGTATTACTTTTGTCACTACCACTACTACTACTACTACTACCACCACTACCACTAGTGAACATCGAAATGGTACCTCACTAGTATTCACCTCACTCTGAGCCTTTATATACCCTCTGTGTCCATGTATTGTTTGTAATGGCTTGATAAAGCTCCTGGAGAGCGAAACGTTACCACAATAAATGTCACATTAGTTGCACTTGTGTCCTTTTACTTTGTACAGGACTGACGAAGCCACTGCGTGGCGAAACGTTGCATCAATAGAGATACCCGCGTGTTGCACAAGTGTCTAATTTATCAACTTGTCGGTTCTCTGAACCAACCAATTATCTACTCAATTGTCTAGCTGTTGATGGCTCTGGGGGTCATCGTCCCTCCCTGTAGGCTAGGCCTTTGGATTGCTGGAATAGTCAGTCAGACTATCGGTGCTATAAATCTGTACGGCGAGGTACAGTGCTCGGGTCTTATGCAATATCTTGTTAGGCTGTTCTCAGAGAGAAGTTAAGATGTAAGTAGAGGAAGGTGTGATCTTATTCGGTACATGTGAAAACACACACACACACACACACACACACACACACACACACATACACACACACATATATACACTCCCAGCTCACGGAACAGGGAGAGAGTGGACCTTGTAGCGACCATCGAAGAGGCGGAGCCAGGAGCTGTGAATCGACCCTTGCAATCACAAATAGGTGAGCGCGCACACCCCACTCACACTCGCAGCAGGCCAAGTACCTTACTGACAAGTGCCTTTCACAAGTGACAGGTGCCATATCAACCAGGCTGTGATATGTATGTGGAGCTGCGAGTCACCAGCAACAACCTGGTTGACCAGGCAAGCACCAGATGAACCTGGCACATGGCCGGGCTCCGGGAGTAGGAAAAACTCTGGGAACTCTTCAAGGTTTTTACGGTAACAATTATGCATTGGGGCCCCCAGGCCTAACTTCCCCCCGGAAAAATTTCGGGGGTCGACCCCCCGTATCTATGACCATTTTCCCGAAACCATTTAAGGGGCACGGAAAAAGGGATACAGGGGAAAAGGGCAAATGAACTGTGGGCACCGGGCCCCAGAGCATGTGTGAAAACGGGGCTCTATGGCATGTGTCGAACACGGGGGCTCTAGAGCATTGTCGAACCCCAGGGGCCTATGAGCATTGTTCGAACACAGGGGCTCTATGGCCTGTGCGAAACAGGGGCTCATGACATTGTGTCAAACCCACTAGGGGCTTATGAGCATTGTGTCGAAACAGGGGCTCTATGAGACTGTGTCGAACACCAGGGCTCTTGGCACTGTGTCGAACACCGGGGGCTCTATGGCCTGTGTCAAACACCGGGGGCCCCATGGCACGTGTGGACCCCAGGGGCTCATACACTGTGTCGAACACCAGGGGCTCTATGAGACTGTGTCGAACCCGGGGCTCATGAGCACGTGTCGACCCAGGCTCTATGAGCACTGTGTCGAACCCAGGGGCTTTTTGGAGCCTTGTCGAAACCAGGGCTCCATGAGCACTTGTGGGGGGCCCCCAGGGGCTTTTATGAGATGTGTCGAACACCAGGGGCCTATGAGCTTGTGTCGAACAATGGGGCTCTAGAGACTGGGGAAAACCCCGGGGGCTCAAGCTTTTAAAACACGGGGGTTTTGGTTGTGTGAACAGGGGCCTTGACCTGGTAAAAAGGGCCTAACACTGTGTCGAAAACAAGGGGCTTATGACCCGGGTTTTCGAACCCAGGGGCTCTTGGACGGCGAAAAGGGTCTATGAGCACTGTTTGAAAAGGGGTATTGGGGGCATGTGCAGAAAACAGGGGCTTAGAGCACTGGTCGCCCGGGGGTTAGACACGGTCGGAAAACGGGCTAGGGACTGGGGGGGTGACAAGGGGTTGGGGCACTGGTCGGAACCCAGGGGTTTCTATGAGACTTGTGAAAAGGGGTTTTGAGATTTGTCGGACCCGGGGGCTCTATGGCCTTTCGGACCCAGGGGCTCTAAGCCTGGCGAAAAACAGGGGCTTTTATAGTTTGGGGCAAGGGGTTCTATGAGCATGGTCGGACAAGGGGCCCAGAGGCCTGTGTGAACCCGGGGATGGCATTGTCACCAGGGGGGCTCTTGACACTGGCGGACCCCGGGGGCCCTTGGACTGGTGGACCAGGGGCCAAGCACTGTGTGGACACCAGGGGCCCTCTAGGGGGCATTTGGCCCGGCACCAGGGGCTTAGGGCCGTGTGGGACCCCCGGGGCCCCTAGAGCATTGTGTCGGACACCAGGGGGCTCTATGAGCAAACTTGTCGAAACCCCCGGGGGCTCTATGGCACTGGTGAAAAAAGGGGCTCTTGAGATTGTGTCGAACAGGGGCCTATTCCCTGTGTGGACCACCAGGGGTTTGAGTTGGGGGGAACCGGGGTCTATGGATGTGCGGACACCGGGGGGTTAAATGAGAGGTGGAACATTTTTTGAACGTGTCGGGCCCCGCGGGGGCCTATACACTATGTAACCTTTTCATTTTTAAGCGATTCAGAGATTTTTTTTTTGTATTGGGGAGGAGGAGAAAATTCACAAAACGGGTCACTACCTCCGAGTGCCAGTCAACCATCTGTGATGGCAACGGGGGCCCCTCAACCCCCCCACGGCCCGTCCCAGACCTGCTTGGAGAATGTATTCCAAAGTTTTTTTTCTAAACCCGGGTAGTACATCGAAACCGCTACAGGTCTTTCACGGTTTACTGCAAAACAATGGTTACTTTATGGGGGTATTAGTTAATGTAGAATTTAGCTTTGAGTGAGTTTTGGACGCGTGTTGAGGGACGGCCTGTGTGCATCATCCTGTTCATTTTGCTCTCTCTCTCTCTTGGGGCGTGTGTGTGTGGTTTGTGTTTGTGTGTTGTGTGTGTGTGTGGGTGTGTGTGTGTGGCGTGTTTGCGATGGTTGCTCCCTTGTATCTTATTTCTTTATCGGCGCCGCTCTACACGCCCTTGTTACCCTTCCCCCCCCGTCCTCTACCCTTTTCCAAATTCCCCCTATCCCCCCCGGGGAAAAGAATAACTAACCACATGACCCCACGCTGTACATCGTTCACGTCAAGGGATCACAAAACATGATGGGGATGTTGTATCAGGATCAAAATTTATTAGGTTTACATCAGCAGGAACGGGCGCCACGTCTTGAAGTAATAACACTGTTGACCAAAATCTGAGAGATCCAGACATTGTAGATCCGTTGAGAGATCCAGGGCATTGTAGATCCGTCGAGAGATCCGGGGAAATTGTAATTTCCCCGGGCGGCGAGTCCGTCTGAGAATCCAGGGCTTTAGATTTGGAGATCCGGGTTGTTCGTGAGAGATCCAGGGCATTGTAGATCCGTCTGAGGATCCGGGATTTTTAGGCTGAGAGATCCCGGGGATTTGTGATCCGTCGAGGATCCAGGGCATTGAGTCGTTCTGAGAGATCCAGGGCATTGTGATCCGTTGAGAGATCCGGGATTTGTTGATCCGTCTGAGAGATCCGGGGATTGAGCCCTCGAAGACCGGGCATTGTAGATCCGTTGAGAGATCCCGGGGATTTAGTCCCCTGAGAGATCCAGGGGATTGTAGATCCCTCTGGAGATCAGGGTGAGATCCCTTGAGAGATCCGGGCATTGTAGATCCGTCTGAGAGATCCCGGGCAATTTTAATCCGTCTGAGAGATCCAGGGCATTGTAAACCCTTGAAGATCCGGGCTTGTAGATCGTCTGGGGAACAGGGCATTGTAGATCCGTTCTGGAGATCCCGGGGATTGTAAACCCTCTGAGAGATAAAGGGGATTGTAGATCCGTTGGGTTTCCGGGGAATGTATCCCTTGAGAGACCAGGGGTTGTGATCCGTCTGAGGTTCCCGGGCATTTTAGATCGTCTGGAGATCCGGGGAATTTTAGACCGTTGAGAGACAGGGCATTGAGATCGTCTGAGAGACCGGGGATGTTGATCGCTGGGATCCAGGGATTGTAGATCCGTCTGAGAGATCCCGGGCATTGTAATCCCTCTGGAATAGGGCATTGTAGATCCGTTTTAAATTTCAGGGCCCCCTTTTAGAAAGTTGTTGGGAAATTTTTGGGGGGATTTTTAGACCGGGGCTTGACAGGCCTTCGGGCCCCTTAACCTTTTTACCGAAGGGAAAAAAGGAAAATTAAATTTGGGAAAGGGAAAGTTTTCCTACCCCAAAAAACCTGGACTTTTGGTTCCGTTTTTGACTGAAAACCTTTTGGCTTACCCCTAGCCCTTAAAATATGTCGGAAAACCCCAGTATGAACCACCCTTGTTGGAATTGGTTAACTACGCGTTAACCTAAATTTCCCCCATAACCAACCTGCCCCGTGAAACCCTTTTCAGTCAAACCTTTTCTTACCCTAGGCCCTGAAATACCTGCGTCAGTGACCACTACCCCCCTCGGAAACCCCTATGCCCCCAGTGAACCACTACCCCGGGTCGTAAACTACCCGCCCTCAGGAAAACCTACTGCCTCAGTGAACCCAACCCGCCCTCAGTGAACCACACCTGCCCCAGTGAACCACTACCGCCTCAGTGAACCACTACCCGCCTCATAACCCTACCTGCCCCCAGGGGGCCCACCCTCATGAACCACTACCTGGCTAGTGAAAAACTCCTGGCCCCCAGGAAACCTACCCGCCCTCAGTGAACCACTCCCGCCTCAGTGAACCACTACCTCCTCAGGAACCACTACGCCCTCAGTGAATCCCCCCATGCCCTCCTGTGTGACCATACCTGCCCCCAGTGGACCACTCCCGCGTCAGTGCCCCTTTCCCGCCCCGTGAACCACTACCGCCTCAGTGAAAATCCTGCCCCCAGTGAACCCCACCCGCGCCAGTGAACCCTACCCGCCCTCAGGAACCCTACCTGCCCCTTGAAACTACCTGCCCCAGTGAACCCCTACTGCCCTCAGTGAACCCCTCCCCGCTCAGTGAACCAAACCTGCCCCCAGTGACCCCTACCTGCCCCCAGTGACCCCACCCCTATGCCTCCTCCGTGAACCACTACCTGCCCTAGTGAAACCACTACCTGCCTCATGAACCCCTACCTGCCTCAGTGCCCCCTACCCGCCCCCAGTGACCCCCTACCTGCCTCGTGAAACCCTCTAAAAAACCCGCCCTCAGTGGGGAACCCCTACCTGCCCCCATGAAAAAATACCTGCGCTCAGTGAACCATACCTGCCTCAGTGAACCCTACTGCCTAGTGAACCACCCCTGCCTCAGTGAAAACCCCTCCCCGCCTCAGTGGGCCCCCTTTTCCCCTCATGCCCCCTCCCCGCGCTCGTGAACCACTTTCCCCCCGCCTCATGAACCCCCCCCTGCCCCTGAACCACTCCCCGCCATGACCCTCCCGCCCTCAGTGAAAACCCCAATACCTATGAAACATGCGCTAGGAATCCGGCCTTTTTGGTTTTCCCGTAGTTGGGCCAATCCTGCCCCCTCGTGAAAACCCCCGGGGGGGGACCACCACTGTTTGGGGGCCACTCCCGGTTTAAAATGAACCAACTGATGGTTTAGACCTTTAATCAGGGGCGATCTTTTTTCTAAAGGGAAAACTTAACTCCTCCCTCCCCCCATGAATCTCCTGTTTGACCCTTCGGGTATGCCCAATCCCGACTTTAATGGGGGACACTCAGGCTTCCGGGGGAAAGGGCGCCGTGGCTGCCAAAGTGGGTGTGACAAGGTATTTGGCACTAAGATCTTGTGACGAGGGTAGATGAGGGGTAAATGTGGGCAGACGAAGGTTAGACGAGGGTAGATGAGGCTAAATGTGGGTAGACGAAGGTTAGACGAGGGTAGATGAGGGCTAAATGTGGGTAGACGAAGGTTAGACGAGGGTAGACGAGGGGTAAATGTGGGCAGACGAAGGTTAGACGAGGGTAGATGAGGGCATTTTAATGGTTGGGGAGATGTTGCAGTTTTTGAACTATAGTATCGATGCCCCTCTAGCAAGACAGTGCTAGAGTGAACGATGATGAATGTGTTTCTTCTTCTTCTTCGTGTCACCCTGCCTCGGTGGGAGACGGACAGTGTATTTACAAAAATAATTTATATACCTCACAGGCAAATTTTTTCTTCTTGACACAGTTCTCTTGATTAATTTTCTGGCCTGGTCAACGAGCGTCACCTTAAGTGGAAAGTGACCCATATATGACCTCTTAAAGTGAAGAGTACTATATGCAACCCCTTAACTGAAGAGTACTGTATGCAACCCCTTAACTGAAGAGTACTGTATGCAACCCCTTAACTGAAGAGTACTGTATGCAACCCCTTAATTGAAGAATACTGTTTTCAGCTCTTTAAGTAATATGAAGGAAAGTAACTAAGATATTGAGGAAAAAGTACTTTAAGTGATAGAGGAAAGTTGTAATGGTGGAGGAAAGTAGCTGTGACTGAAAGTAGTTAAGATGTTTGAAAGTTAGCTCAGATATACCAGGAGGGAAGTAGCCAAGAAGATACTACTGTAGAAGGAAGTAGATAAGGCTGTTGAGGGAAGTAGCTAAGTGTAGGGGAGGAGGTAAGATGATGTAGGGAAGTATTTAAGATGGAGAGTAACAGCTAAGACAGTTGTCGAAAGTAGCAAAAATAGTGGAGGGAGGCAATTAAAGTTAGTGGATGAAGCAGTTAAGATAACATACGCACTTAGTTAAGAGAATAATAATAATAATAATAATATAAACACACATATACATACATTACAGCTGCCGGGTCGTCACCTCACTCTGTCATCTCACTTGATCCAACAAAGCCACAACCTTCTACAACATATTTTACTTTCGTTTTTCACTCTCTTCCATCGTAGTCTTCCTGGGGAAGACTTTCATAGTCGTAACAGAGAAATTTCTCATCGTCCTCCATGACGTTGATAAAAGAATTTCTTATTTGGACGTATCTGGCAAGAGAATTTTCGTAATCCTAGATATTATTAAGCTCCATCATCGTACGAAAGATCCTGTATTCTTCGTCCTCAGGGAGACATTCCTGGTCGTCCCCAGGGAGACATTCCTGGTCGTCCCCAGGGAGACATTCCTGGTCGTCCCAGGGAGACATTCCTGGTCGTCCCCAGGGAGACATTCCTGGTCGTCCCCAGGGAGACATTCCTGGTCGGCCTCAGGGAGACGTTCCTCGTCGGCCTCAGGGAGACGTTCCTCGTCGGCCTCAGGGAGACGTTCCTCGTCGGCCTCAGGGAGACGTTCCTCGTCGTCCTCAGGGAGACTTTCTTCGTCGTCCTCAGGGAGACTTTCTTCGTCGTCCTCAGGGAGACTTTCTTCGTCGTCCTCAGGGAGACTTTCTTCGTCGTCCTCAGGGAGACTTTCTTCCTCGTCCTCAGGGAGACGTTCCTCGTCGTCGGTCCATACAAAATAAATAAAGAACAAAGCAAGGAACAGTGCCATCAGACCAACATCTTGCAACCATGGCATTCCTCGTTCTTCCTGAGATAAACTCATTTTCTGAAGAGTGTTTTTCAAAGTCATTATTTCGTCCATTAAACAAGAACTGTGGGCCATGGAACTCAGTATTGGGACGTTTATCCAGGATTCAGAACACTGTTCTGATGGTTTGTATGGCTCTCGTCCATATATTTGGTGAATCAGTGTTTGGTACCAAGATTCAAGGGCCGTTTGTCTTTCGTAAACGAGACAGTGGATCTTATCCCTTTGCTCCTTGAGCCGATCCTCTCGTTGGTTTTCCAGTCGTTGAAGCACAACGATGAAACAAATATAACACAAAAACACAATTCGATACATTTTGTATTAGTAAACGATTTTATTTATCAAAGTCTGTTTTACTCTCATGAATATCGAAGACTTAAGATAATAAAATTGTTTACTGTCGACTTCAACACAATATACTACATACAATAATTAAGGTGAGTTGGAATATAATACCTGAACTGTGTATTGAAAGTGTTGGAAGTTGTTGTGGTGTTGACGGTGGTGATAGTGTTGATAGTGGTGGTGGTGGAATCTGTTGTAGTGTTGATGGTGGTGATAGTGTTGATGGTGGTGGTGGAATCTGTTGTAGTGTTGATGGTGGTAATAGTGTTGATAGTGGTGGTGGAATCTGTTGTAGTGTTGATGGTAGTGATAGTGTTGATAGTGGTGGTGGTGGAATCTGTTGTAGTGTTGGTGATAGTGTTGATAGTGGTGGTGGTGGAATCTGTTGATGGTGGTGATAGTGTTGATAGTGATGGTGGTGGAATCTGTTGTAGTGTTGATGGTGGTGATAGTGTTGATAGTGGTGGTGGTGGAATCTGTTGTAGTGTTGATGGTGGTGATAGTGTTGATAGTGATGGTGGAATATGTTGTAGTGTTGTGATGGTAGGTGATAGTGTTGATAGTGGAAGTTGTTGTAGTGTTGATAGTGGTGGTAGTAGTGTTGAAAGTTGTTGTAATGATAGTGATGGTAGTAGTGTTGGAAGTTGTTGTAATGATAGTGATGGTAGTAGTGTTGGAAGTTGTTGTGTTGCTAGTGGTTGTAGTGTTGGAAGTTGTTGTGTTGCTAGTGGTTGTAGTGTTGGAAGTTGTTGTGTTGCTAGTGGTGATAGTGTTGGAAGTTGTTGTAGTGTTGCTAGTGGTTGTAGTAGTGTTGGAAGTTGTTGTAGTGTTGCTAGTGGTTGTAGTAGTGTTGGAAGTTGTTGTAGTGTTGCTAGTGGTGGTAGTGTTGGAAGTTGTTGTGTTGCTAGTGGTGATAGTGTTGGAAGTTGTTGTGTTGCTAGTGGTGATAGTGTTGGAAGTTGTTGTAGTGTTGCTAGTGGTTGTAGTGTTGGAAGTTGTTGTGTTGCTAGTGGTGATAGTGTTGGAAGTTGTTGTGTTGCTAGTGGTGATAGTGTTGGAAGTTGTTGTGTTGCTAGTGGTGATAGTGTTGGAAGTTGTTGTGTTGCTAGTGGTGATAGTGTTGGAAGTTGTTGTAGTGTTGCTAGTGGTTGTAGTAGTGTTGGAAGTTGTTGTAGTGTTGCTAGTGGTTGTAGTAGTGTTGGAAGTTGTTGTAGTGTTGCTAGTGGTGGTAGTGTTGGAAGTTGTTGTGTTGCTAGTGGTGATAGTGTTGGAAGTTGTTGTAGTGTTGCTAGTGGTTGTAGTAGTGTTGGAAGTTGTTGTAGTGTTGCTAGTGGTTGTAGTAGTGCTGGAAGCTGTTGTAGTGTTGCTAGTGGTGGTAGTAGTGCTGGAAGCTGTTGTAGTGTTGCTAGTGGTGGTAGTAGTGCTGGAAGCTGTTGTAGTGTTGCTAGTGGTGGTAGTAGTGCTGGAAGCTGTTGTAGTGTTGCTAGTGGTGGTAGTAGTGCTGGAAGCTGTTGTAGTGTTGCTAGTGGTGGTAGTAGTGCTGGAAGCTGTTGTAGTGTTGCTAGTGGTGGTAGTAGTGCTGGAAGCTGTTGTAGTGTTGCTAGTGGTGGTAGTAGTGCTGGAAGCTGTTGTAGTGTTGCTAGTGGTGGTAGTAGTGCTGGAAGCTGTTGTAGTGTTGCTAGTGGTGGTAGTAGTGCTGGAAGCTGTTGTTAGTGTTGCTAGTGGTGGTAGTAGTGCTGGAAGCTGTTGTAGTGTTGCTAGTGGTGGTAGTAGTGCTGGAAGCTGTTGTAGTGTTGCTAGTGGTGGTAGTAGTGCTGGAAGCTGTTGTAGTGTTGCTAGTGCTGCCATTGATGTAAGTTGTTTCAATTTTGGTGTTGGTAATAGTGTTGGCTGTGGAAATTTTTTTGGGTGGTAGCGGTAATAGTAATTGTTATAATTGTGGTAGGTAGTATTGAAAGTGATTTTAGTGGTAATAGTAGTAGTGGTAGTAGTAGAAGTGGTAGTGGTAGAAATATTAGTAGTGAATGTGGAGGCCGCAGAGGGTGGTGATAATTAGACAGTGACGGAAGACAGTAAAGAGAGAACTATTTAAGATGACAAAGAGAAGTAATTAAGATAGTGGAGGGAAGTAGCTAAGAAAGTGTAGGAAGTGCCTAAGTGTGGGGAAGTGCCTAAGAAAGTGTAGGGAAGTAGCTAAGAAAGTGTAGGGAATTACCTAATAAAGTGTAGGGAAATACCTAAGAAAGTAGGAAGTAGCTAAGTTAGTGGAAGGAAGTATCTTAAGATAGTGGAGGTAAGTACCTAAGATATTGGAGAGAAGTGTTTGTACTCACCTAATTGTGGTTGCTGGGGTCGATTCACAGCTCCTAGCCCCCGACTCTTCACTGATCGCTAATAGGCTCCATGAGCTTAATTATACCTCTTCTTAAAGCTATGTATGGATCCTGCCTCCACTACATCACTCTCCAGACTGTTCCACTTCCTGACAACTCTGAAGAAATACTTCCTAACATCCCTGTGAGTCTTCAGCTTCCATTCATGTGTGTGTGTGTGTGTGTGTGTGTGTGTGGTGTGTGTGTGTGTGTGTGTCGTCGGGATATTTACAGTTTTGAGCTAGTATCGGCACCCCTCTAGGAAGATTGAGACACTTATGCAATATATGGAAATCTTCATTAAAGAAACGTTTCGCCACACAGTGGCTTCATCAGTCTAATACAAAGCAGGAAGGTGTAATTAGAATAGGAGTTTGAGGTAATCAGTCCCTTAGCCTGGAGTCGATGTGTTCAGTCTATCAATCTGAACACATCGACTCCAACTTGTCGGATTTAAAACCATTTATCACACCCGTCTAGGAAGACAGTGATGGAGTGAGTGACGGTGGACATCTTTCTTCTTTTTTGAACCATCTGCCTCGGTGTTAGACGGCAGACATGAAGAAATAATATAATATATTTTTCTCTTTATATTTCACTGGCTACTGCCATGGTAGTCGTGTGTATGGTGTATGGACATACGACAAGCCAACGGGCTTGGTCCAAGATAGTGCCACAGGGGGCGGTGACCCCCGGGGACCTTTTCGGGTGATTTTCCGATAACTCGGTATCGCTGATGACAAATATCGCTGGGTCGACGTTATACAGTGAGCATTTAAGAGGATGGTGAGTTGCAGTCCTGCAGGTGCCTTATTAGTCGGGTTGTGATGGTTTTAGTGACGTGAGTGCTGCTAGAAGCAACAGTCTGATTGACCAGGCGAAGGCTTTCCTTAGACTGACCTGCGATATAGAAGAAATCGCGTGGTATGTATTTCACAGGTATGGTTGGTATTGTGTATTGTACACCGTCAAGTCATGACAGAATCAAACATAAGCGGTCCAAGACTTATCAAAACATCGCCTGAAGCTTCTCTCTCCTATGTACGGGTTATTTGTGTACGTAATTTGTGTTAATTTATGTTGTATATAATTACTTAAACATTATTATTTGTGTTTCTCAGGGCGGTTGTATATAAATTTTAGTTAAATTCTAGTCTGGTCTGAGTTCGGGCCCCTGGGGTCGTAATTCGTTATTATACAAGTGTCTTGACAAGATTGGCTTTTGTTTTGAGGTCTGTGTGTCCTGGTAAGTGTTCTGGTAAGTGTCCTGGTAAGTGTAAGTGTCCTTGTAAGTGTCCTGGTAAGTGTCCTGGTAAGTGTCCTGGTAAGTGTCCAAGCTGGTAAATAGTTCATTACCACTGTAACTTGTCCAGCTATCAAAACTTTGTGGTCCGGGGATTAAGCACCTCTGTAGTCCTTGACTACCACCCACAGGATGGGTCTGGGGTGCTTAATAAAGATGGTAAGTATCTCCTAGGCCGCTAATGTTCTCATTCTGGTGTAGTCTTATGGTTAGAAAGTATCCACTCAGAAGTGAACCAATCAGGGAGAATTCAATCTTTAGTGAAGCAATCATTCTGTTTTTCATAAAAGACATTTTGCACCGTCTGTCAAGCCTCTTATTTTGGTAGAGGGTGATACCAGTGTACAGATTTGGGAAAAATCCCTCCCAGAATTTTTGATGTGTAAATTGTGATGTATCTAACGCAGAATTCAAATGATTTGAAGAAAATTTACCCCTAGCGTCTTTCTCTGTTAATCCCAGCTTGTTTCTCTCGTGAAATTGGCTGTCTTATAGCAGTACAAATATATTATATATACTATCTAATATACATTATATATAATAGTAGCATATATAATATACAGTATAATATATATCTTGTATATTATATCTGTACAATTTCTTGGGTCACAGAATTCGAGCTTAAGATGTTTGTTGATTATATTATTATTATTATTATTATTATTATTATATTTTTTATTTTATTATTATATTATCATTATGTGTTATGTGTATTATAAAATTTATTGATTCCCTGGGCGGTGACCCGGACTTTTCGTGTTTCGATACATCGGTATCGCTGTGACAAATATCGTGGTCGACGTTATCAGTGAGCCATTATAGTAGAGTGGTGATTTGCAGTCTGCAAGGTGCTTTTAGTCGGGTATGGTTTAGTGCGTGAGTGCTGCTAGAAGCAACAGTCTGATTGCCAGGCGAAGCTTTCCTTAGATGATGGATATAGAAAATCGCGTGTATGTATTTCACAGGTAGTTGGTATTGGTAATGACACCGTCAAAGTATGACGATTCAAACTAAGCGGTCCAATGACTTATTCAAAATCGCTGAAGCTTCTCTTCCTATGAGTTATTTGTGTACGTAATTTGCTTATTATGTGTGTTAATTATAACTTTTATTTGTTCCGGGCGGTTTGTATAATTTTAGTTAAATCTAGTCTGGTTGAGATCGGGCACCTGGGGTGTAATTCGTTTTATATGTGTCTTGACAAGATTGGCTTTGATTTGAGGTCTGTGTTGTCTGGTAAGTGTCCTGGTAAGTGTAAGTGTCCGTCTGTAGTGTTCCATGGTAAGTTCACTGGTAAGTGTCTGGTAAGTGTCTGGTAGTGCCATGTAATAGTTCATTTGCTACTGTAACCTTGTCAGCTATCAACTTTGTTGGTCCGGGGATTAAGCACTTTGTAGTCTTGACTACCACCACAGGACTTTGGTCTGGGTGCTTAATAAGATGGTAAGTTTACCATGGCGCTAATGTCTCATTTGGTGTAGTCTTATGGTTAGAAAGTCCACTCGTAGTGACCAATCGGGAGAATTCAACTTTAGTGAAGCATCATCTGTTTTTCATAAAGCCATTTTGCACCGTCTGTCACCTCTATTTGGAGAGCGTGTCAGTGTACGATTGGGAAATCACTCCCAGATTTTGATGTGTAATTGTGATGTATCTACGCAGAGTTCATATGATTGAGGAAAATTAACCACTAGCGTCTTTCTCTGTTAATCAGTTGTTTTTCGTGAAATTGGACTGTCTTTGCGTACAAATTCATTTATACTATCTAATACCTTTATATTAATAATAGCATATTAATACTGCCAGTACTATATAGTCTTGTAATTATATCTGTCACACATATTGGAGCACAGAATCGAGCTAAGATGTTTGTTGATTATATTATATTATTAGTATTATGTATTATTATACTTATAGAGTAGTGTAGTAGATAGTAGTATACTTATTACTGTATTGTATTAATTTTTGGTTCTTCTTCTATTCTCTTGTACGTACTATTCTGTTTGGAATATACCCTATGAAATTATTACTTCACTTGCTTAAAGAGATCATTTGTATTGTTACCCATCTAGTATACTTTATCAAGCACACAGTACATGAGGTAACTCAGCTGTTGGTTGTCTATTACAATAAAACTTGAATTTCGGCATCTGATGGGTTATCAGAGATAGGGTTTTACACCCATATATCAGTGGCTAATAGATACTTGTCTAGCTGTTACCATGACAGCCACTTTGTCTGGCTGTTACCATGAAGCACTTTGTCTAGCTGTTACCATGACAGCCACTTTGTCTGGCTGTTACCATGACAGCCACTTGTCTGCTGTTACCATGACAGCCACTTTGTCTAGCTGTTACCATGACAGCCACTTTGTCTGGCTGTTACCATGACAGCCACTTTGTCTAGCTGTTACCATGACAGCCACTTTGTCTGGATGTTACCATGAGACACTTTGTCTAGCTGTTACCATGACAGCCACTTTGTCTGGCTGTTACCATGACAGCCACTTTGTCTGGCTGTTACCATGACAGCCACTTTGTCTGGCTGTTACCATGACAGACACTTTGTCTAGCTGTTACCATGACAGCACTTTGTCTGGCTGTTACCATGACAGCCACTTTGTCTAGCTGTTACCATGACAGCCACTTTGTCTAGCTGTTACCATGAGAGCCACTTTGTCTGGCTGTTACCATGACAGCCACTTTGTCTGGCTGTTACCATGACAGACACTTTGTCTGGCTGTTACCATGAGACACTTTGTCTAGCTGTTACCATGACAGCCACTTTGTCTAGCTGTTACCATGACAGTCACTTTGTCTAGCTGTTACCATGACAGCCACTTTGTCTAGCTGTTACCATGACAGCCACTTTGTCTGCTGTTACCATGACAGCCACTTTGTCTAGCTGTTACCATGACAGCCACTTTGTCTGGCTGTTACCATGAAGACACTTTGTCTAGGTGTTACCATGACAGCCACTTTGTCTAGCTGTTACCATGACAGCCACTTTGTCTAGCTGTTACCATGACAGCCACTTTGTCTAGCTGTTACCATGACAGCCACTTTGTCTAGCTGTTACCATGACAGCCACTTTGTCTGGCTGTTACCATGACAGCCACTTTGTCTGGCTGTTACCATGACAGACACTTTGTCTAGCTGTTACCATGACAGCCACTTTGTCTAGCTGTTACCATGACAGACACTTTGTCTAGCTGTTGCCATGACAGACACTTTGTCTGGCTGTTACCATGACAGACACTTTGTCTAGCTGTTACCATGACAGCCACTTTGTCTAGCTGTTACCATGACAGACACTTTGTCTGGCTGTTACCATGACAGCCACTTTGTCTAGCTGTTACCATGACAGCCACTTTGTCTAGCTGTTACCATGACAGCCACTTTGTCTAGCTGTTACCATGACAGCCACTTTGTCTAGCTGTTACCATGACAGCCACTTTGTCTGGCTGTTACCATGAGACACTTTGTCTAGCTGTTACCATGACAGCCACTTTGTCTAGCTGTTACCATGACAGACACTTTGTCTAGCTGTTACCATGACAGCACTTTGTCTGCTGTTACCATGACAGCCACTTTGTCTGGCTGTTACCATGAGACACTTTGTCTGGCTGTTACCATGACAGCCACTTTGTCTGGCTGTTACCATGACAGACACTTTGTCTGGCTGTTACCATGACAGACACTTTGTCTGGCTGTTACCATGAGACACTTTGTCTGGCTGTTACCATGACAGACACTTTGTCTGGCTGTTACCATGACAGACACTTTGTCTGGCTGTTACCTGACAGACACTTTGTCTGGTGTGTTTACCTGGCGTGACAGAGTCTGATCTTTGCCGGGCTGTGAGCAGAATATTTTTCATTATGTTAAGCGCAAACCATGTGGGTCATCGCGCAAGATGTGGTCATGCAGGCCGATCATCTCTGCTGTACCCAGCCAGACGTGGTCGAGGCTTAACTCTCCGGTCTGTTGACACGCAGACAGATTGGTGTGGCTGTTAATCCGTCTGTGAGCACCACAGGTGGTGGAGGCTTAACATCTCCGTTGTTGGCAGTTACCACTGGTGGAGGCTTAACTCTCGTCTGGCTGTACCAGCAGCGTGGGGAGGCTTTAACTCTCGTCTGCATGAGACACAGCCAGAGTGGTGGAGGACTTAACTTTCGTCTGGCTGATGCACCAGCCAGAAGTGGTGGAGGTACTCTCGTCTGTTGAGCATAGCCAGACGTTGGTGGAGGCTTAATCTCCGTCGCTGAGCACCAGCCAGACGTGGTGCTGGCTTTAACTCTTTCGAGCACAGCCAGGCGTGTGGAGGCTTAACACTCCGTTGCTGTGCACCAGCAGAATGTGGGGTTAACTTCCGTCTGCTAGCACAGACAGACGTTGGTGGAGGCGTTAACTTCCGTCTGGAGCACAGACAGAGTGGTGGAGGCTTACTCTGCCGTCGCTGTGCACAGGCAGACTGGTGGAGGTTAACTCTCCGTCATGTGGCATCAGCCAAGATGTGGTGGCAGGCTTAATCTCCGTCTGCTGAGCACCAGCCAGACGTGGTGGAGGCTTAACTCTCCGTCTGCTGAGCACCAGCCAGACGTGGTGGAGGCTTAACTCTCCGTCTGCTGAGCACCAGCCAGACGTGGTGGAGGCTTAACTCTCCGTCTGTTGAGCACCAGCCAGACGTGGTGGAGGCTTAACTCTCCGTCTGTTGAGCACCAGACAGACGTGGTGGAGGCTTAACTCTCCGTCTGCTTGAGCACCAGCCAGACGTGGTGGAGGCTTAACTCTCCGTCTGTTGAGCACCAGACAGACGTGGTGGAGGCTTAACTCTCCGTCTGTTGAGCACCAGCCAGAAGTGGTGGAGGCTTAACTCTCCGTCTGTTGAGCACCAGACAGACGTGGTGGAGGCTTAACTCTCCGTCTGTTGAGCACCAGACAGACGTGGTGGAGGCTTAACTCTCCGTCTGTTGAGCACCAGACAGACGTGGTGGAGGCTTAATCTCCGTCTGTTGAGCACCAGCCAGACGTGGTGGAGGCTTAACTCTCCGTCTGTGGCCAGACGACTTGGTGAGGCTTAACCTCCGTCTGTGAGCACCAGCCAGACGTGGTGGAGGCTTAACTCTCCGTCTGCTGAGCACCAGCCAGAAGTGGTGGAGGCTTAACTCTCCGTCTGCTGAGCACCAGCCAGAAGTGGTGGAGGCTTAACTCTCCGTCTGTTGAGCACCAGACAGACGTGGTGGAGGCTTAACTCTCCGTCTGTTGAGCACCAGACAGACGTGGTGGAAGCTTAACTCTCCGTCTGTTGAGCACCAGCCAGACGTGGTGGAGGCTTAACTCTCCGTCTGTTGAGCACCAGCCAGACGTGGTGGAGGCTTAACTCTCCGTCTGTTGAGCACCAGCCAGACGTGGTGGAGGCTTAACTCTCCGTCTGTTGAGCACCAGCCAGACGTGGTGGAGGCTTAACTCTCCGTCTGTTGAGCACCAGACAGACGTGGTGGAGGCTTAACTCTCCGTCTGTTGAGCACCAGCAGACGTGGTGGAGGCTTAACTCTCCGTCTGTTGAGCACCAGACAGACGTGGTGGAAGCTTAACTCTCCGTCTGTGAGCACCAGACAGACGTGGTGGAGCTTAACTCTCCGTCTGTGAGCACCAGCCAGACGTGGTGGAGGCTTAACTCTCCGTCTGCTGAGCACCAGCCAGAAGTGGTGGAGGCTTAACTCTCCGTCTGCTGAGCACCAGACAGAAGTGGTGGAGGCTTAACTCTCCGTCTGTTGAGCACCAGACAGACGTGGTGGAGGCTTAACTCTCCGTCTGTTGAGCACCAGACAGACGTGGTGGAGGCTTAACTCTCCGTCTGTTGAGCACCAGACAGACTTGCTTCTTATTTGTACTCGTCTGTGAAGTATTCATTCTGTGAAAGCATAATAACCGACGATACTTGTCACAGATCTGAGTGCAAGTCTGGGTTGATATTGACTTTCTAGCATTCCCGTAGTTTGTGATGTAGCAGTCAACTGTTTGACAGGTCAGGTCACGGCAGGACGTTACCAGTTAAAAGCTAGATGACATGTTGATAAATTAGACACATGTGCAACTCTTGGGTATCTTTATTGAGGAAACGTTTCGCCACACAGTGGCTTCATCAGTCCATACCAAGGAGAATCTTGAAGAACAGGAGGAGAATGAGGTAATCAGTCCCTCAACCTTGAGTCGATGTGGTCAGTCCATCAATCTTGGTATGGACTGATGAAGCCACTGTGTGGCGAAACGTTTCCTCATTAAAGATACCCAGGAGTTGCACATGTGTCTAATTTATCAACATGTCGGTTCTCTGAACCATACAACTACAAGATGACAAGTTACGTAGCCTGGTTGACCAAGCCAGCAACTGCGAGGTCTAGTCTGGGATTGGGCCGAGGGGGTGGTGACCTCTAAAACTGTGTGATGAATGCTTTTGAAAACCGACAAGTTGAAGAATTGAGACACTTATGCAATACATGGGAATCTTTATTAAAGAAACGTTTCGCCACACTAGTGGCTTCATCAGTCCAATACAAAGTAGAAATGGGTAAGGAGAGTAGAAGTTTGAGGTAATGAGTCCCTCAACCTGGAATCGATGTGTTCAGTCCATCACTCTTGTAGGAAGTGCAGCATAGGGCCAGAGAGGTGGCTTATATACTGCGGTGAGATGGGTTGAAGCAGGAGGAGGTGGGATCACAGTGGGACCTGCCACTAGTGTAAGTAGGTCGTCGTCCAAAGGTTGGGCAAGCGTTAAAAGTCTTTGTACCAAGATCCCATGATGTTGCAGTGTCTGACACTGTCATACACTGTCACCACTAAAATTATAGGAACATAAGGGGCACAGACATATTGGCCCATACGGGGCAGGTCCTTCTCAAATCCGTCCCACTAACAGATATATTTACCCAACCCATTTTCAGTGCTACCCAAGCACTGATAACCCTTTTAACTCATGTGCAAGTCCCACTTAAATCCAATCCCTCCAGGTAGACTTCAGGTAGACTCCAGGTAGATGGCCTCTTCACAGCACTCATAAAAACTAACTGGGTCTGGTATTCTGGGTTCGGGTAACTTTCTAAGTGACGAGAGGGAAAGTTTTTTTAGCCTCTTCATTTGGCAATTTTTATTCCATGAAAGCAGAGTGGAGCCCGGTGACGGTGTAAGAGTTTGGCATACCAGCCAGGCTCTTGCTCCCGGTACAGTGAAAGGCAAGAGAATCTTGCTACAAGAACTTAGAGGAGAGTTACGGTTCAGCCTAGTTGAATGTGGCCGCAGTCGTCTCTAGATCACTTCTCAAGTGAATATCCCAGTAAAACCATACAAAGTATGATTGATAAATTAAAAAATGGATTAAATAAACTCAAAGAAAAAATATATAATTAATTTTTAGAGAAGAGTTGCTGGTCTGATATGACCAGAGGGACCCCAAGGCAACTTACAAGACTTATGCATTGCTATGGTTGTCAGGGGATATGGTAAGTAGTAGAGAAGTTGTGTACGAATGGTATATAATACCGACAAGATGAGAGTAAGACACATGTGCAACATTTGGGTATCTTTATTGTAGACGTTTCGCATCAGTGGCTTTATCAATACAAATTCCGAATCTCACGACAGGGTGCTGTTCGCACTACTCCTAGGTTGAGGGATGATTACCTATCTCTGTACATAGTTCTACTGTTTCAAGTTATGTCCTAGAATTTGTATTGATAAAGCCACTGGATGGCGAAACGTCTACAATAAAGATACCCAGATGTTGCACATGTGTCTTACTCTCATCAAGTAGTAGAGAAGTCTGTATAAACCTTTTGTCTTTCTAAACCAGTAGAGAAGTCACATAACAATAGGAAAGCTTTACTAGATGATCTAGTAACTAGATTCTAGATATAGAAGGTAAATTAAGACACATGTGCAACATCTGGGTAACTTCATTGTAGACGTTTCGCCATCCAGTGGCGAATTTGTATTGATAAAGCCACTGGAGGGCGAAACGTCTACAATAAAGATACCCAGATGTTGCACATGTGTCTAATTTCATCTTGTCTGTATTGTATACCATTCTTGTACATATAGAAGCTAGATTCTAGATATAGAAGATATAGAAGATATAGATATAGAAGTAGATGTTACAAAAAATGCGATATCTAATAAGCATAGAGATCTCCAGTGAATACTAGAAAGGACTGCCCTTCTAGCATCCAGCCTGTTACTGGGTTTTTGTAACAAGTAGTCAGTATCTTGGTCCAATTATCCATTAGAATTTAGTAATATTCAATAGTGCTTCAGGATTACAACTGGTAGGCTACTAACTAAAGAAATTAAAAGTTAATAAATTTATTAATAACAATAAAGTTGTCTAGGCATATATTATCGAAGTAAATTAAAGTAATCAATTGAATATAATATAGGATACAAGTTGCTACACTTCTCTCGTGTACAGTAGTATTGTGCTGAAGGCACATGTCACATCTTTATGGCTTTTAAGTACCGTCTGGTACAATATTATTTAATAACAGAATACTAATATATACAGGTAAGTTTGTGTGTATGTGTGTAAGTGCTCTAAGTAGTTCGCTGTGTCTCAAGACTCGACTAGACTTAACCAGTGACTGACTAAAAGTCCTCGCATAAACTAACTTCTTGACCAACCTGGCAATCAGAACAGCTTCCTTGAACAATAAAAATACTGATAAGCCAAACAGCAATATCACAAGCAACAGCGACACAATCAGGAACAAGGAGATAACATAACGACACTAAGTAGGGACCATCTGCAGATCCTCCACAAAAGTCACAAAACTCCCATACTACTGAATCTAAGTTCAGCATTAGAAAATCCCCGACTGTGACAGTACACAGATACCAGTACAAATTAGGTCAGAAGCTTCAGCTCAGGACCTGAGTTTCTCAGTGTGTCTGTGACACAACCTCAGTACAACGTCGAAAATCACTAAGTCTAAGCAATGTTCTGTGAACAGAGTTACACAGAACCAACAACAAGAAAGCGACAGAGACGATCTTCCAACAAGGGCCAGCAAGGGAGAGCTGGAGAGGGACGTCTTTTTGGAAGCAACGTCAAACAGAAAGAAGAGCGAACACAGGCCAGGCAGTCTCTCACCCAGGTGAGGTGTGATCACCCCACCCTGATCACGTGACTCTCCGTGGACCCCTGCTGCCCAGAAACAGAGAAGCCAGCAGCAAAACAAGCGGAGCGGTAGTTAGACAAGGCCTTCAGCTACTTAACACTCACGAACTATGAGCACTGAATAATATGTAAATGTTACATCCTACCTAATAATATAACTAAGTCAATAATATAAAGCAATATATTTACGATTTAGCTAATATCGCAGATATAAGCAATATAAAATTATATGAACAGGTAATATACATTATATACATTGTGACCCATTCAGGGGTCGCAATAGTAGAGAAGTCACATAGCATGAGGAAAGCTTTACTAGATGATCTAGCAGCTAGATTCTAGATATAGAAGGTAGTAGAGAAGTCAAATAGCACGAGGAAACCTTTACTAGATGATCTAGCAGCTAGATCAGCTAGATTTTAGGTGTAACTTTCTAGCCATACTTCAGCTACGTTATCAGAACATAACATAAGAAAGGAGGAACACTGCAGCAAGCCGCCTGACTGATACAAGGTAGCAGCTTCTCAGAAATAATTATTCCCACCTATTGATAAATGAGACTTCTGCAACATTTGGGTATCTTTATTCTGTAAACGTTTCACCACACAGTGGCTTCTTCAGTCCAATGCAGAAACAGATGGAATAAGAGAAGGAGTTCGAGATAATCATTCCCTCAATCTAGAGTCGACGTGTTCAGTCCTATAGTGCAGCATATGCACGAAGATGGGGGCTTGCAAATAAAAATGCACAGTACCGTGACTGGAACAGTACACAAATAACCCGCTCCTAAGAACATAAAAACATAAGAATGGAGGAACAATGCAGAAGGCCTACCGAGTCTTATATACTAATGAGAGGTGAGGTGAAGCAATAGTAGGCGGAGTCATCGGTGAACAAAGCCACTAATGGAAGTAAGTCGTGTTTACAAATTAGTCAAGTGTCGGTTTTGTCAGTCATTTATTTGCATTCCCCACCTGCCCACTAGACCAATCTTTTTACAAACCTACACAAGTATTTGCTTCAGTGTTGCAAATTGCATGAGCTTCGAACTAGGGTAAATCAGGTGCTATTTCTGCACCTGTGCCTCTGAAAGATGATGCAACATTCCCATATATGTACTCCTGCACCACCAGAGTACATTTCAATACCTGTTCTTTATGCACCACGATGGTGCACACACCTGTCTGTCTTCACGATGGTGCACACCTGTCTACACCACGATGGTGAACACACCTGTGTATCTTACACGGTAGTGCACAAACGTGAAAATTGGTTTTGAAAACTGACAAGTTGAAGATTAAGACATGCAACATATGGGAATCTTTACTGAGGAAACATTTCGCCACACAGTGCCTTCATCAGTTCAGTCGAGAGCAGAAAGTTGTAAGGAGAGGAGGAGTTTGAGGTAATCAGTATATTTACGCCACAGTGGTCACCCCCCCCCCCCACACACACAGTAGCCGCTAGTGAAGAGGCGGGGCCAGGAGCTATGAATCGACCCATGCAACCACAACTAGGTGAGTACACACACACACACACACACACACACACACACACACACACACACACACACACACACACACACACACACACACATACACACACACACATCAACCTGACGACACTGGAGGACAGGAGAGATAGGGGGGACATGATAACGACATACAAAATACTGAGAGGAATTGACAAGGTTGACAAAGACAGGATGTTCCAGAGATTGGACACAGTAACAAGGGGACACAGTTGGAAGTTGAAGACACAGATGAATCACAGGGATGTTAGGAAGTATTTCTTCAGCCACAGAGTAGTCAGTAAGTGGAATAGTTTGGGAAGCGATGTAGTGGAGGCAGGATCCATACATAGCTTTAAGCAGAGGTATGATAAAGCTCACGGCTCAGAGAGAGTGACCTAGTAGCGATCAGTGAAGAGGCGGGGCCAGGAGCTATGAATCGACCCATGCAACCTCAACTAGGTGAGTACAACTAGGTGAGTACACACACACACACACACACACACACACACACACACACACACAACACACACACACACACACACACACACACACACACACACTACCTACCTATCTACCTCTCCCTCTACACCACAAAAATATATAATTTACCTGGTCACTACAGAGAAGACCCATGCCAGGACCCGTCCTGGCAAACTTATATGAACATATTAGATAAAAGGACACAAGTACAACTAATGTGACGTTTTATTGTGGCAACGTTTCGCTCTCGAGGAGCTTTGTCAAGCCCTTACAAACAATAGATGGACACAAAGTATATATATATATATATATATATATATATATATATAATATATATTTATATATATATATATATATATATAAAATATATATATATATATATTTTATATATTATATAGGTACAGGTAAGGTGCAAAGCATAATATAATCATTATAGGTAGTAATAGTACTTGTGATAGTTGTAGCCCTTGTGGTGGTAGTAGTGCTTGTGGTGGTAGTAGTGCTTGTGGTGGTAGTAGTACTTATGATGGTAGTAGTACTTGTGGTGGTAGTATTTGTGGTGGTAGTAGTGGTTGTGGTGGTAGTAGTGGTTGTGGTGGTAGTAGTATTTGTGGTGGTAGTAGTATTTGTGGTGGTAGAAGTGGTTGTGGTAGTAGTATTTGTGGTGGTAGTAGTATTTGTGGTGGTAGTAGTGGTTGTAGTTGTAATACTTGTAGTAGTAACAGCAGCAGTAACTATGTGATTATGGGGTTTATTGCTGCCAGGATAATTCTTGCCAATATTTCAGATTCCTACCTGAACCTGTTTACAGTTTTCACGGATAATTCCCTTAATACACCTTGTGTTTACACTGAGCTTCTCTCTGTGGTTACCATGTTAAGAGAACTAAGGCAGTGTCTCGCCCTGGGTGTGTCTTCTCTAGCCCCTCTCTTTCTCTTGTAAGGAAAGTACGTAATGAGGTCTCATTTGCGTCTCGCGTCGCGACAACCCGCAATCTTCAGTCTTTTTTCTTGTGCGTGCGATGAATATACGCTCATGTGAATGCTGATTCGTCAAGTACCTTGATGTAAAGATATGAGGTGTAGCCAAGTTGAATGTTAATGTTAAGATTGTGTTATGTCTCAGGTGAGGGAGATTCTCTCTCTCTCTCTCTCTCTCTCTCTCTCTCGTTCTCTCTCATTCTCTCTCTCTCTCTCTCTCTCTCTCTCTCTCTCTCTCTCTCTCTCTCTCTCTCTCTCTCTCTCTCTCTCTCTCTCTCTCTCTCTCTCTCTCTCTCTCTCTCGTTCTCGTCTCTCTCTCGTTCTCGTTCTCTCTCTCGTTCTCGTTCCCCTCTCTCGTTCTCTCTCCTCTCTCTCTCACTCTCCTCTCTCTCTCTCTCCTCTCTCTCTCTCTCTCTCCTCTCTCGTTCCTCGTTCTCTTTTGTTCTCTCTCTCTCTAAAATAATTTTTAAAAAAATTTATTATATATATATTTAATATTAAAATATATATATAATTATATTATATATTAATATATATATATATAAAGTCGGCCGAATAAGTAAAACTTGAAATTTTTGGGCCCTTAACAGCAACGGTCTTTTTGCCGATGAGGCAAGCAAAAATTTGTGTATGCAAAAATTTTCCCCAAAATTCCTTCTGACCAAACAAAAAATATTTTCATTGTGTTTTTTTTATTAAAACTATTGTAAGCTTATTAAAATATTTTTGGTTGGTTAGGGGTAAATTAAATTGCGCTAGTTATAATAAAGTCAGGTAAGTTTTTAAGGTTCTTTTTATACAAATTTTTTTAATTTTTATGTTAAATAAATGAAAAAAATATATCTTTAAAAGTATAAGAGAAAAGTTTTTAAAAGATTAATTTTTAAAAGAGTTCTTGCTAATTGCCAAATTTTAATTTATATATAATTATATAATATAAATTTTTATATAATATTAAAAATTTTTAAATTTTTTTATATATTATAATATATATAAAATATGTATATTATATACGCTGCCTAGCCAAGGACCGAAACCCCTGTGCTTTGGCCTCCTATGGGGGCGAAAACACATGACCCCAATCCCTAGACCATAGAAAACCCTTAAGAGTAGGGCATCCCTGGAAATGGGTTGTCTCGTACCCCAAAGGGCACAGAGG
>NC_069484.1:7374415-7576915 GCF_026875155.1 Cherax quadricarinatus | reverse complement strand
AGTGTTCGCAATAAAGCTAACAGAATTCTTGGCTTCATATCTAGAAGTATAAATAATAGAAGTCCTCAGGTTGTTCTTCAACTCTATATATCCTTGGTTAGGCCTCATTTAGATTATGCTGCACGGTTTTGGTCACCGTATTACAGAATGGATATAAATGCTCTGGAAAACGTACAGAGGAGGATGACAAAGTTGATCCCATGTATCAGAAATCTTCCCTATGAGGATAGACTGAGGCCCTGAATCTGCACTCTCTCGAAAGGCGTAGAATTAGGGGGATATGATCGAGGTGTATAAATGGAAAACAGGAATAAATAAAGGGGATGTAAATAGCGTGTTGAAAATTTCCAGCCAAGACAGGACTCACAGCAATGGTTTCAAGTTGGAAAAATTCAGATTCAGAAAGGATATAGGAAAGCACTGGTTTGGTAATAGAGTTGTGGATGAGTGGAACAAACTCCCGAGTACAGTTATTCAGGCTAAAACGTTGTCTAGTTTTAAAAATAGGGTAGATAAATAAATGAGTGGGTGTGGGTGGGTGTGAGTTTGACCTGACTAGCTTGTGCTGCTGGGTCTGGTGCAGTGCTCCATCCTTGAGTGGAGATGATCAGACTGGGTGGGTCATTGGGCTAATCCGGGGGGAGGTCATTGGTCTAATCCGGGGGGGGGACATGGACCTGCTCCGCATGGGTCAGTAGGCCTGTTGCAGTGTTCCTTCTTTCTTATGTTCTTATGTTCCTACAGCGAGCATCCTTGTGTCTCCCGTAGTTGTAGGTAGGGTGAAACGTGCTAGGATTATGCTTCCGATCATTATACATTCCATTATAACACAAGTGTATTTCACCTGCGTGATTCACCTAGGGTGGGCGATTCACGTACTCATCACAGTGTCCCTAAGGTAAAATTCCTAACTTTCCTAACATCCCCTGACTGAATCACTGCGGTGTCCCAAGGTCTGGAGTGTACGAGGAAAGAGGACTTAACTCAAGAAATCGTAATGACACGATTGCAAATAAACCATACCCCCGGCCGGGATTGAACCCGCGGTCATAGAGTCTCAAAACTCCAGCCCGTCGCGTTAGCCACTAGACCAGCTAGCCACAATAAGATTCATCCAACTAGGTATATTTCTACACCATAGGAAAGTTAGCACAGGCACCTCTGTGACCACAAATGCAAGTTTTTACAGACGAATCTCCAGCTAGCGTGGCCGTGACGAACTCTAGCTCAAGTCCCTTCACTGCCGTCAACATGACGGGCTGGAGTTTTGAGACTCTATGACCGCGGGTTCAATCCCGGCCGGGGGTATGGTTTAAAGAGGACTTAGCTCGTGTAAGTTTGAGCTGTGAAGCTGCAACATGTTTCCCGATGATCCACGGGGATGTCCCAACTTCTGTCCATCGATTTAGCCAGGTTAAACACCGTGTTTTGGAATACTGCATTGTGAGTCACTGCACATGTTAGACTGTTCAATACACAGTACGCTCGTTGACTCGTTTTAACGTCACTCAGCTTCATCCTCGTTCAACAAGAGAATAACGATGCCTCGTTCAACAAGAGAATTATTGACTATATCTCGTTTAACAGATACTTCCGTTAAGGCATTTTCCATGGATTGAGTAATGTCTTAAGAAATTAACATTATAATTATTATTAATGTTGATAATATTTTATTATTATAATCCTTATTATTATTAATATACTTAATTTAAACCAAAAATAGTTGGTGTAATTTTTTTGATCTAAACCAAAGATACAGAAGATATCAGAAACACTGCAGGAACAAGTGTAGAAGTCTTCAAGAAGATATCAGAAACACTGCTGGAACAAGTGTAGAAGTCTTCAAGAAGATATCAGAAACACTGCTGGAACAAGTGTAGAAGTCTTCAAGAAGATATCAGAAACACTGCTGGAACAAGTGTAGAAGTCTTCAAGAAGATATCAGAAACACTGCTGGAACAAGTGTAGAAGTCTTCAAGAAGATATCAGAAACACTGCTGGAACAAGTGTAGAAGTCTTCAAGAAGATATCAGAAACACTGCTGGAACAAGTGTAGAAGTCTTCAAGAAGATATCAGAAACACTGCTGGAACAAGTGTTGAAGTCTTCAAGAAGATATCAGAAACACAGCTGGAACAAGTGTAGAAGTCTTCAAGAACATATCAGAAACACTGCTGGAACAAGTGTAGAAGTCTTCAAGAAGATATCAGAAACACTGCTGGAACAAGTGTAGAAGTCTTCAAGAAGATATCAGAAACACTGCAGGAACAAGTGTAGAAGTCTTCAAGAAGATATCAGAAACACTGCTGGAACAAGTGTAGAAGTCTTCAAGAAGATATCAGAAACACTGCAGGAACAAGTGTAGAAGTCTTCAAGAAGATATCAGAAACACTGCTGGAACAAGTGTAGAAGTCTTCAAAAAGATATCAGAAACACTGCTGGAACAAGTGTAGAAGTCTTCAAGAAGATATCAGAAACACTGCTGGAACAAGTGTAGAAGTCTTCAAGAAGATATCAGAAACACTGCTGGAACAAGTGTAGAAGTCTTCAAGAAGATATCAGAAACACTGCTGGAACAAGTGTAGAAGTCTTCAAGAAGATATCAGAAACACTGCTGGAACAAGTGTAGAAGTCTTCAAGAAGATATCAGAAACACTGCTGGAACAAGTGTAGAAGTCTTCAAGAAGATATCAGAAACACTGCTGGAACAAGTGTAGAAGTCTTCAAGAAGATATCAGAAACACTGCTGGAACAAGTGTAGAAGTCTTCAAGAAGATATCAGAAACACTGCTGGAACAAGTGTAGAAGTCTTCAAGAAGATATCAGAAACACTGCTGGAACAAGTGTAGAAGTCTTCAAGAAGATATCAGAAACACTGCTGGAACAAGTGTAGAAGTCTTCAAGAAGATATCAGAAACACTGCTGGAACAAGTGTAGAAGTCTTCAAGAAGATATCAGAAACACTGCTGGAACAAGTGTAGAAGTCTTCAAGAAACTGGACAAGTATCTTCATTAGGTGCCAGACAACCAGGCTGTGATGGATATGTGGGTCGGTGGACCACCAACAGCAACAGCCTGGTTGGCCAGGCAAACACCAGACGAGCCTGGCCCATGACCGGGCTCCGGGAGTAGAAAAACCCTCGGAACTCTTCAAGGGCATACTCTGGTTTAATGACTAAAGATAGAGGCAGTGGTTAATGACTTTCGTTTAACATTGTAGAAGCAGTGGTTTAACGAGTGTTACTTAAAACTTAAGATGCAGTCGCAGGTTTAACGAGTGCTATTTCAGCTTTAGCGAGCACAAGGAATTTACTCGTGTAAACAGACACTGTAAATATATATTTTTTTACGCCTTGATTAAGTCAGGGAACAAACTTTGAGCAGTTGACTGGTTTATACTGCACTATTCCTGCTATTTTTTTAATCACTGGGAAGTTCTAAACCCGTAGGGATGGGTCATACAGTCTGGTCGAGGACCGGGTCGTGGGGGCGTTGGCCCTCGGAACGACCTCCAGGTAGGCTGGGACTGGGAGATAGGTTTAATCCAGTACAGTGGAGATATGTCATATTTCCTGGCTGTGATGGGTATGTGGGGGCAGCGGACCATCAGCAACAGCCTGGTTGACCAGGCAAACACCAAACGAGCCTGGCCCATGGCCGGCCTCCGAGAGTAGTAAGACTCCCGAAACTCATCAAAGATGAAAGGTATATCAAAGGTACCTTTGACGTTTGATATACCTTTGAAGATTTAAGAGAGTTTCTCTACTCTCTGAGCCCGGCCATGGGCCAGGCTCGTTTGGTGCTTGCCTGGTCAACCAGGCTGTTGCTGCTGGAGGCCCGCTACCCCACATATCCATCACAGCCTGATTGATCTGGTACCTGGTGAAGAAACTTGTTATTGTATAGGCATAGACTACAGAAATATAGGCATAATTTTAAATATTCCTGGAAAGCTCATTTTGGAATGTCAATTATAATTATTTCAAGCTCACTGAACAGCTAGTATATCCTGTCTTCAGTATTTCGCTCATTTTTCTTGCTGTCGTCAGTGTAGCCTCCATAGATCACATACTAGGTGTCTTTCTTGCCCTGGGTTTTATATATGAGAAAAAACAATTAAGATTTTTTTCGTTAATAACTTTTTTTGCTCCCTCTGTCTTTCCTGTACTCTGTCCTCATGGACTAGCTTTTTCCTGTACTCTGTCCTTATGGACTCTTTCCTGTATGACTCACGAAATCGTAATGACACGATTGCAAACAAACCATACCACGGGTGGGAATAGAACCCGCGATCAGAGAGTCTCAAAAAAGTGGCTAACGCGACGGTCTGGAATTTTGAGACTATGATCGTGAGTTCTATCCCCACCCGTGGTATGGTTTCTTTCCTGTACTCTGTCCTCATAGACTCTCTTTCCTGTTCTCTGTCTTCATGGACCCTCTTTCCTGTACTCTGTCCTCCTGTACTCTGTACTCCAGACCAGGCCACCAGGTTGCTGGCGCTATTATTCACCATCATGTAAACACATATTCAACAGTAGAGATAAATGACATCAAATACCGACACGCTGGAAAAATAAACACAAATGCAGTATAATGTGATCCTTTATTGACGACGTTTCGCCCACACAGTGGGGTTTATCAAGTTACAAACAGATCTACCTGTGCAAAGAGTACGTGAGTATATATAGTGTGGAGAGTCAGGTAGATCAGTTTGTGACTTGATAAAGCTCACTGTGTGGGCGAAACGTCGTCAATAAAGGATGGTTTTATATTGCATGTGTGTCTACTTTTCCACCTATTTAACAGAAAGAACTAAACCAAAAATGTAAATAGCACACATAAAAGTTATATGCTAGCCGTCTTATAGTTATCTTGGTTCAGTGTAAGAAAAATAGCCAGCATACCAACCAGTCAATGTGTTGGTTGTTGAAGTTCAGTGTTGACTGTAACCCCACTGACGGTGTTGCTGCGCGGGAGCACTCTGCATGCAAGTCTGAATATCGGCTATGTTGTGCTGTCAGTTTTGTGTCGGACAACGTTATGTTCACTACCACAGTATTATAATATATATAAAATTTTATATATATATATATATATAATATATATATATATATATAAATATATATATATATATATATATATATATATATATATAAAATATATATATAATTAATAGTCGTCCCGAATATGTAAAACTGGTCAATTAGCAAGAACCTTTTAAAAATTTAAGTCCTTTCTGAAATTTTCTTTTATACGTTTAAAGATAATTTTTTTCATTAATGTTAATGTAAAAATTTAATTGCACCAAAAGAATCTTAGAAAACTTACCTACCTTATTATAACAAAACAATTTATTTTAAGCCTAACCCCAACTAAATAATATTTTTAAATACGTTTACAATAATTAGTACTAAACAAACACAAATAAATATATTTTTTTTTCGTTAGGTTCAGAATGGTTTTGGCGAAATTATTGCATACACAAATTTTCACTTGTCCTATATGGCAAGATGAGCGTTGCTATTTAAGCCAAGATCGCAAATTCTTACCTATTCGGCACGACATATATATATATATAATATATATATATATAAAATAAAAATATATATATATATAATATATAATATATATATATATATATATATATAAAAAAATAAAATATATATATATATACATGTGTAAAAAGTTACATAATAGGTAACAAAAGGATAAGAATACATCATTTATATAAAATGGGTATACATACATTAGATGTGAGAGATACATGTCTAGAACATATTGTACGTGTTTGTCACTGACTATAAAGGCGAAAATCTCAACCAGCTCCTCAGAGCTGGGGCGGGGTGCCCAAAATACAGCAGGGATTACCCCTCTGAACAGCAGCGCTGAGTCGCTGGAACAGAAAACCCAGCTGCCCTGGGGTCTCTAGTTACCCTGATGGTCTTTGCCTAGCTCCTTAAGGAGCTTAGATGCCCCTCCTTCCCATGAGCCAAGGGGCTCTGAGCCTATGGGAACAAATAAATAATAATGGGCAAACTCTCCATATTTTAGACTTTTGGGACCGCCCTAAGCGGGCAGCTGCCCCTCCTTCCTCCCGGTGAAATTGAAGATAGGTATCACCAAGGTAGATGCACATGTATAGTCCCACACCACCTGCTTCTCGTCTGTCCGCTTGAAGTGTGATACCATCTGGACGCTTCTGGCTGCCATCAGATCTGCATATTGAGGTGGCTCCCTTACTGCTGGCATCCGCTGTTGTGAGGCTCTCTTGATAATGTTATTAACCTCCCCCTGTCTTGCAATCTTTCCCTCGATTTACGGCACATAAGACCAATGCACCCCCGAATCGGTCTGCTGCTTCACTGCCCAAATACCCCTGTGTTCGGCGAGAATAGGCGCGGCAAGTCGAAGGGCAACACCAATACGGATGGTCTGTTGGGTCGAGCCTGTCAAGGCTGGATTTGGGGAAACAGCCAACAGAAAGTCCCTAAAATGAGGACTCTCACTGCCAGGGGCGGGCTCTATCCTTCCCTGAAACACTCTGAAGCATTGTTGAGGCAATATTTTCCACTTTTGGACCATCCCAGTGCGATTGTTTGTAGTTTTTTGGGGGGAGCAGGTCGGTTTTCCAGAGCCCGTTAAAATTATCCCAGACATTGCTCCGTCAATGAACTTTTAGTCCGGGACTCCAATCTTGTTCCTAAATGTTCAGGAGAATCGCTGCTACAAGCTCTCTGGATGCAATACACGAGGACAGAAAAGCAGGTAGCGAAATCTGTGATGACTTGTGGACACCAATGCCTCCTAGTCTGGAGTGTAGCTCGGTTCCACTGCCCTTCCTCTCTCTCTCTCCTCTCCTCTCTCTCTCCTCTCTCTCTCCCCCTCCTCCTCCTCTCTCCTCTCCTCTCTCTCTTATTATTTTATATAATTAAAATATATAATTTTTATATATATATATATAATTTTAAAATATATATCCCAATATATCTTTTATTTAAAAATAAAAAATTTTAGGTATATTTTATATATGAATTTTTTGTGGTTGTGGTTGTGTGTTTAGGTGTTCAAAGGTTTCCTTTTACAAAATTTAAATTTTTAACAAACAAAATTTTGACAAAAATATATTTTAAAAGTTTTGTTTAGAAAATTAATTTTTAAAATTCTTCTAAAACAAGTTATTTAGCTAAACAAAACCTTTACAAAAATACTTTCTAAACACAAAAAAAAACATAAACAAAATACAAAAAAAATATCTTTAAACGAAAAAAAAAAAATTTTAAAAGGACTTAATTTATTAAATGAGTTCCATTTTTGCTAATTGGGGGACCAAGTCCCTATTGACACGACCACAAAAACAACACCACACACAAAAACCCAACACAACCACAAAACAGAAAAACCACCAACGACAATCACCAGCACGCACTCCATTGTTTTGTGGGTGTGTGTAATTGTGTTGGTGTGGGGGGTTTTTTGGTGTGTGGGGTTTTGGGGTTTTTTTTGGGGGTTTTGGGGTTGGTTGTTGTTAGGGGTTGGGTTTTTGGTTGTTGTGTTTGGGGGGTGTGTGTGTGGTGTGTGTGGTTGTGTGTGTTTGTGTGGTGTGTGTGGTTGTGTGTGTGTGTGTGTGTGTTGTGTGTTTTTTGGTGTGTGGTTGTTGTTTTGTGGTGTGTGTTTTGTGGTGTGTGTTTGTGTGTGTGTGTGTGTGTGTTGTGTGTGTGTGGTGTGTTTGTGTGTGTGTGTGTTTGTGTGTGAGTGTGTGTTGTTGTTGTTTTTGTTGTGTGTGGGTGTATGTGGTGTGTGTGGGTGTGTGTGTGTGGTGTGTGTGTGGGTGTGTGTGTGGTTGTGGTGTGTGTGTGTGGTGTGTTGTGTGTTGTGTTGGTGTGGGGGTGTGTGTGTGTTGTGTGTGTGGTTGGTGGGGGTGTTGTTGTTTTTGGTGTGTGGTGTGTTTTTGTGTGTTGTGTGTGTGGTTGTGTGTGTTTGGTGTTGGGTGTGTGTGTGTGTTTTGTTGGTGGTGTGTGTTGTTGTGTGGTGTGTGTGTGTGTTTGTGTGTGTGTGTTGTGTTGTTGTGTTGGTGTGTGTTGTGTGGTGTATTGTTTTTGTGTGTTTTTTGGGGTGTGGTGTGTGTGTGTGTGTGTGTGGTGTTTGTGTATGTGTGTGTTGGGTTGTGTGTTGTTGGTGTGTTGTGTGTTGTGTGTTGTTGTGTGTGTGTTGTGTGTTGTGTGTGTTTTGTGTTATGTGTGTGTATGTTGGTTTGTTGTGTTGTGTGTGTTGTGTGTGGGTTGTGTGTGTTGTTTGTGTTGTGGTGTTGGTGTTGTGTTGTGTTTGTCTTGGTGTGTTGGGGTGTGGTAGGTTGGGTTGTTGGTGTGGAGTGTGTGGTGTTGTGGGTGTGTTGGTGGTGTTTGTGTGGTGGTTGTGTGGTTGGTGGTGCCTGTGTGTGTGGGTTTGGGCCGATCAGCTCGCAGGGCCTCAGGGCAACACACAAAAACACAAATTTCTTCAAGGCCCCAGAGTATCAAAAATAGAGGGAGCGATGTAGGGAAGGCGCCAAACATTAGTTTAAAATATAAGCCACGGCAGGGAGATGACCTATAGGACATAAGAGGGAGGAGCTAGGAAACCCGACCCCTGACTCACGGGAGCACAAAAAACAAAACACTCAAAGCATACCAACATACACAACGTCGCGACGCTGTGGATCTCACCCCGTGTACTGAGGCTATAGAGTAATGAGCACCATTTGGACCACCCCTATCAGGAGTGCAGAAATTAGAGAAAGTGCAAAGGTTTGCAACAGACTATCCTGAGCAAAGGGAATCCCTACGAGGAAGGTTAAGGGAAAACGCCTGACGACACTGGGGACAGGAGAGGGGGGATATGAATAAAATACTGAGGGAATAGAAAAGGGTGGACAGAGACAGGAGTCCGAGATGGACACAGAACAGGGGTCCAGTTGGAATTGAGAAAGACGAAGGGACGTTAGGAAGTATTTCTTCAGTCATAGAATCGTCAGGAAGTGGAATAGTCTAGCAAGTGATGTAGTGGAGACAGGAACCATGCATAGCTTTAAGACGAGGTATGACAAAGCTCAGAGAGCAGAGACAGAGAGGACCTAGTAGCGATCAGTGAAGAGGCGGGGCCAGGAGCTGAGTATCGATCCCTTCAACCACAAATAGGTGAGTACAATTAGGCGAGTACACACACACACACACACACACACACACACACACACACCACACACACACACACGACAAGTCAGGGAGAAAAAGCGGATCTAGTAGCGACTAGCAAGGAGGCGGGGCCCAGGAGCTGTGAATCAATAAACGAGTACACACTTGTACTTCAAATCTCTTCTAAAATTGATCTCTCTCGCTTTGAAACTCACACTCTCTGAATTTGACGGAAGTCTTATATAGTCTAGCGAGTCCAAGGGGGCGTTGACCCCCGACACCCCCCGCAGGTTAGCGAGACCTGGTCATGGACCGGGCCGCGGGGGCGTTGACCCCCGACACCCCCCCCCAGGTAGACTCCAGGCATACCGACAACATGCGTCTTATAAACACAAAATAATTTAATTCAGATTATTTAAATTTCTTGTAAGTAGTATTTTGTTTATCTAACCTAAACTCTAAATCTAATTTACTCTAAATTTCTAAAGTAAATCTCTAATAAGAAGAAAATCAGAGATATTGATAAGGTTGTGGTTGGTTTAAACATTATGATAAACCAGTCTAGTGTTCCATATATCTTCGTCCACTTGTCGCCTTGCTGCCTCTTGTAACTTAATACAAGTGGGTTTAAATATTTTTCAAAATGTTTTTATTGATCTAAATCTAAGGAAATGTCAAATTAATGGAGGCTGGTGTTCTAATGGAGAATTAAAGTCGCTTTGAGTTTGTGTTTGTCTTAATTAAGACTCATCTTGAAAGACTGACTCAGAGGTAGCAAACAAGTCTTAATGTGATGTAAGTGGTTTAGAAATACCACAAGTTGAAGAATGAGACACTTGTGTGCAATATTTGGGAATCTTTATTGAGGAAACGTTTCGCCCCACAGTGGCCTCTTCAGTCCAGTACAGAGAAGGAACATTTCTCGATGAAGATTCCCGTATGTTGGACAAGTGTCGTCACATTCTTCAAGTCTTAATGAGACTAGTTTACCTGTGGTTTTACCTGTGGTCAACTCTGGAGGTCACCGCCCCCGCGGTCTTGTCCCAGGTCAGGCCTCCTGGTTGTTGACCTGATCAGTAAAGCTGTTGGTGCTGGTAAACTGGTGCTTACATACCATTAGCAGATATATAGTTGATGTATAGATCAACCAGGCTGTGGTGGATGTGTAGGCCAGCGGGCTGCCAGCAGCAACAGATTCGTTGACCAGGTAAACACCAGATGAGCTTGGCACATGACCGGGCTTCGGGGATGGGAAAACTCTCGAAACTCATCGTAGGTAAAGCTGTGCAGGTTTACATGTGCCCAGGCTGCTGGTTTACCTTGAGTATACCTGGTGGGTGTTCCAAGGGTCAGCGCTCCTGCGGCCTAGTCCATGACCAGGCCTCGTGGTGGATCAAGGCCTGATCAACCAGGCTGTTACTGCTGGCCGCACGCAAACCGACGTACGAACCACAATCCGGCTGGTCAGGTACTGACTTTAGGTATCTGTCCAGCTCTCTCTTGACAGCCAGGGGTCTGTTGGTAATCCCCCTTATGCTAGGAAGCAGTTGAACAGTCTTGGGCCCCTGACACTTATTATTGTGGTGAGTGTATAGAAAGTATAAAAATCTGTCTAATCTGATCATAGCTATTTAAATCAGAGCTATATATATTAGCTGAGCTGTTGTGCCAAGGGTTTTATTCTGCATGTGACCAGTGCTAACAGCCTTATTGATCCCTTTTATCGACTAGAGGTAACCAAAGCTACTGGGAAGCTATTCACCTTCTCTTCCTCAGAAAGAGGAAGCTAATTCCATGAGCAGCTTTGAGAATAGGTTCGACAAATTTGTTCATGCAAATTATATGAGCACAGAGGAACCTGTCAGTTACTACAGACATTTCGTCATGTCTGTCAATGAAGACCTTGGAATAATGTATCTAAATTGGTTAAATTTATATTCGGAATGTTACTGTAGGAATGAGTCTCGTACAACATGTATCACCCATTGGAAAAATAAAGACAAATGCAGTATAATGCGATCCATTATTGACAACGTTTCGCCCACACAGTGGGCTTTATTAAGTCACAAACAGATCTACCTGGGTAAGGAGTACGTGAGTGTAAATAGTGTGGAGAGTCAGGTGGAGAATGTTGTGTAGGTTGTATTTACTCTCCACTGGTAAACCTGTTTGTGACTTTATAAAGCCCACTGTGTGGGCGAAACGTAGTTAATAAAAAATCGCATTATACTGCATTTGTGCTTATGTTTCCATGGTGTCGGCATTTCATACCATTTATCTCCATATATCACCCTTTGTTAATATTCACTGAAAGAACTGAGGAAAAGCCGGTTTGGTGGCATGGTTGGTGCGTGTGGTGTGACTGACATGCCTTGTTATGTGCGGGTTACTCCGTGAATGTAAAATGGAACTAACCCAAGACTTGTACCCTGCAGAGATTATCATGGTGTGTGTGCTTGTGGTATCTTGTATCTGCCTCCTCCTACTGCTTGCACTGCTTCTGTTACTGCTTCTCTTGTTTTCCTTCTTAGTATAAAGGAGGAACACTATAGCAGGCCTGTTAGTCCATACAAGGCAGGTACAACCTACTTCCACATTGAACAAATGTAACACCACCTATGACTGCTGCACCTTTCCTGCCATACGGTTTATAAGCTGCTTCTCCGCTCATCTGCCGTATTCTACTTAAGATTGATGGACTGAACACATCGACTCAAGGTTGAGGGACTGATTACCTCATTCTCCTCCTGTTCTTCAAGTTTCTCCTATGTATGGATTGATGAAGCCACTGTGTGGCGAAACGTTTCCTCAATAAAGATACCCAAGAGTTGTTAGGTAAGACACATATGCAACAGTTAGGTATCTTTTTATGAAACTTTCCCTACACAGTAGGCTTCTCAGAAAAAAACCTAACTGTTGCATAGTGTTACCAACAACCTGTCGTAATTTTAAACCATTTAATGTTTCAAAATACCCAAGAGTTGCACATGTGTCAATTTTATCAACATGTCCGGTTTCTCTGAAACCATCATCTACAATACAAGGCAGGTCTAGCTTAAACCCAAACCCACTAACAAAAATATCTACTCAACCCATTTTCTGTTACCCAAGGAATAACCTCTGAAACCTAACGATGTGAAAGTTCCACTCAAATTCCACTCAGAAAAAACTTAATTCTCTTAAAGATATGTGGGGTTAAACACAGAAAGCGCTCAGCTTTATTTCCTATTTCATGTGGTATTTTTGCGTTCTTTCTATATGTCAGGAAGATATGCTTTGTATACATGTAAAGGGTGACCCAAAAGTTTGAACCGTAGGAAATATTAAAATATTCTGTTTATCCGGCAGTTACTGGAGTTACTACAAACGTGTTTAAAGTAATCTTTTCCAAAGCTCGTTGACATTGCATCGCTAAAGGTGGACATGTTAAAGATATTAAATTTCCTATAATTATTATAATGCCAACTTCGCCTGGGGTTCCATACTTTTTGGGGCACCCCCGATACATATTGTGTACACCCCAATTGTAATTCTAACAGTAAAGGAATAAAATGGGTTTGGTATGAATTTCAAAGTCGGGTCACTACGGAGGCAAAGATATTTTTTCCCCTACAGAAGAGTACCTGTTAAGGCCTGATTTACTCCACCGAATTTCTGTTTAGGATATAGTCAAGAATTGATAATGGTATATAATGTTTGACGAGTTGTTAATACTGTGCAATATTTTCGTAAACTTTTTTCGAAACGTTTTTGCCTACATCCCAGCAGAGGAGGCAGGAAGAAGAAGTAAGATGTAAAGAATGTAATCACTTTTATCACCCTGAAGATGTAGTTTTGAGTGGTCAGTCCCCCAGCCTTAAGTTTTATTAGTTCTACTGTCTTCTAATTATGTTTTTTTTTTAATTGTTTTGATGAAACCACTGATGGCGAAACGCACAATAAAGAAAACCCCAGATGTTGCACATGTTGTCCTAATTTCATCGTTGAAGGTGATGTATAAACCCTTCATGTACGTAATGTGCGGTTTTTTTTATGTATTGTTCCAGTACGGTATTGGCTTTGGTCTTTACTCAAACCCATTTAGGGCGTCTGTGGGTTGACTCCCCTCTTGTTTTCCTCTGGGGGATGAAGAGATCCCAACGGGCATCTTTGCATTCTCTGGGAAAGCTCATTTAAAACCCGCTAATAAGGGAAATTTTTGAGGAAAGCATTCCCGTGGAAGCGGGCATAAGAAAATGAGACCTTGGTCGGTAAAACCAGCAAAGGGCCCCGTCAATGACCAAAGCTCCAACGGCGGGGCCATCTGCTAAACCCACGTCAAGAAACGCTTTTCTGTTCCCTGACTAACCTAACCTGTGCAGTATTTGAGAATCTTTATTGACGAAATGTTTCGCCAGCCAGTGGATTCTTCAGTCCAGTACAGAGAACGATGGAAGATAGAGGTTGAGGTAATCAGTCCCTCAGCCTGGAGTCGAAGTGTTCAGTCCATCAGTCTTGAAGTACAGCAAAGTGATCGAGTGTAAGGTGACTAATGCAAAGACTATCGCTGGTACATTTCCTTTGCCTTTTGATGTTAAAAATGGTATTAAATACCGAAAAGTTGAAGATTAAGACACACGTGCAACAGTTGGGTATCATTGTTGATGAAACGTTTCGCCTACACAGTAGACTTCTTCTGTATTTAGTAATAATGGTAGTATTACCGACAAAATACTAGGTGAATGGATACAGATGCAACTAATGTGGCTTCAGTCCAATACAAAGAAGAATGGTTGTCAACAGTGTTACTTGTGTACTTGTGTAGTACACTTAGGTAATCCCAGCTACGTTATAGTAAGGGTCCCTTGGTAGCCGTGACGTCACGAGGTCCTCACACGGGAACCATCAGTTACAGGCCCTCTCCTCCGCTCCACGCTAGGACATAGCAGACTTGATAGGCAATCCGGGGCGTTCCCTCAAGGCTCTCGTAATTATACATCTCCAAGACATCCCACGTGTGTATTTCTTACTCCAGTATCTCCTGACGAACCCCCACGACATGGTGATAATCAGGAGTTTGAGGTAATCAGTCCCTCTTCATTGTATTGGACTGATAAAGCCACTATGTAACTAAGTGTTTCCACAATGAAGATACCCAAGTGTGAATAAAGTGCCCGGTGGCCTGGTGGCTAAAGCTCCCGCTTCACACACGAGGCGCCGGTTTTCGATTTCCCGGGCGGGTGGGAAAATTCCCGACACGTTCCTTACCCTATTGTCCTTTCACCTAGCATCAATAGGTACCTGGGTGTTAGTCGACTGGTGTGGGTCGCATCCTGGGGGACAAGATTAAGGACCCCAATGGAAATAAGTTAGACAGTCCTCGATGACGCACTGACTTTCTTGGGTTATCCTGGGTGGCTAACCCTCCGGGGTTAAAAATCCGAACGAAATCTTATCTTATCTTATTTTGCACATGTCTTAATCATCTTTATGAGTTATTGCACAACACTGGGAAATAATAGCTTCTCATCTTTGTATCTACGTCAAGAGTCTTGGCAAAATTCTTCCCGACACCCGAATGAGCTGACATCATTGCTGACTTCTGGGGTAGAGGTCAGCCTAGGAAAGGTTGGAGGGAGGGGGTAAAGGAGGTTTTGTGTGCGAGGGGCTTGGACTTCCAGCAGGCATGCGTGAGCGTGTTTGATAGGAGTGAATGGAGACAAATGGTTTTTAATACTTGACGTGCTGTTGGAGTGTGAGCAAGTTAACATTTGTGAGGGAAGTCAGGGAAACCGGCAGACCGGACTTGAGTCCTGGAGATGGGAAGTACATTATTATTATTATTATTATTATTATTAATATTATTATTATTATTATTATTATTATTATTATTATTATCATGGGGGAAGCGCTGAACCCGTAGGATTATGCAGCGCCCGTGGGGGGATGTGGAAGGTATTCAGGCTTAATTTAGGGAACTGGATCATAGATCCAGTTCCCTAGATCAAGAGCCCCTCACCAGGGGATGGTAAGTACAGTGTCTGCACTCTGAAGGACGAGTGTTAATGTTCCAGTTTTATAACTGTAGTGTAAGCGCGCCTCTGGCAAGACAGTGATGGAGTGAATGATGGTGAAAGTTTTTCTTTTTCGGGCCACCCTGCCTTGGTGGGAGACGGCCGACGAGTTAATAAAATAAAATAAAAAAAATTAATGGGATGGATTGGTAAGCTAGTGGAAGGCCTCGATCATATGGCCAAAAGCTCCAGCTGTGGGTCATCGTATGACTAAGACCCGCGTCAGGAACAAAAAGGCACAATACCGTGACTGGAACAATACACAAATAACCCGCACATAGGGAAGAGGAGCTTATGACGACGTTTCGGTCCGACTTGTACCATTAACTAGTTACACAAGATGTGACTGGTTAGGTGACATACTAGTATATAGAAAGTCCCTTGTTATGCTGAGCATTTCCTGCAAATTAGGTCAGTTTTGTCCCAGGATGCGACCCACACCAGGTACCCATTTTGCTGATGGGGAACATAGACAACCGGTGTAAAGACACAAGCCCAGTGTTTCTACCCTCGCCGGGAATCTAACCCGGCGAGGGTTTCGATTGTTTTTATTTGTAGACGTTTCGCCATTCAGTGGCTTTATCAATACAAGGACATAATGTGAAGACTGTAGAATTATATGCAGAAAACGAGGTAATCAGTCCCTCAGTCTGGGGTTGATGAGAGAAGTCTTGAAGACTGTGAAGCACAGGCAGGAACACTGGTGCTTATATACTGGCGTTAGGTGAGGAAGGTGTAGCAGACGAAGACAGTCACTGGTGTAGCAGACGAAGACAGTCACTGGTGTAGCAGACGAAGGCAGTCACTGGTGTAGCAGACGAAGATAGTCACTGGTGTAGCAGACGAAGACAGTCACTGGTGTAGCAGACGAAGACAGTCACTGGTGTAGCAGACGAAGGCAGTCACTGGTGTAGCAGACGAAGATAGTCACTGGTGTAGCAGACGAAGGCAGTCACTGGTGTAGCAGACGAAGACAGTCACTGGTGTAGCAGACGAAGGCAGTCACTGGTGTAGCAACGAAGACAGTCACTGGTGTAGCAGACGAAGGCAGTCACTGGTGTAGCAGACGAAGACAGTCACTGGTGTAGCAGACGAAGGCAGTCACTGGTGTAGCAGACGAAGACAGTCACTGGTGTAGCAGACGAAGGCAGTCACTGGTGTAGCAGACGAAGACAGTCACTGGTGTAGCAGACGAAGGCAGTCACTGGTGTAGCAGACGAAGACAGTCACTGGTGTAGCAGACGAAGATAGTCACTGGTGTAGCAGACGAAGACAGTCACTGGTGTAGCAGACGAAGACAGTCACTGGTGTAGCAGACGAAGACAGTCACTGGTGTAGCAGACGAAGGCAGTCACTGGTGTAGCAGACGAAGGCAGTCACTGGTGTAGCAGACGAAGACAGTCACTGGTGTAGCAGACGAAGACAGTCACTGGTGTAGCAGACGAAGACAGTCACTGGTGTAGCAGACGAAGACAGTCACTGTGTAGCAGACGAAGACAGTCACTGGTGTAGCAGACGAAGACAGTCAACTGGTGTAGCAGACGAAGACAGTCACTGGTGTAGCAGACGAAGACAGTCACTGGTGTAGCAGACGAAGATAGTCACTGGTGTAGCAGACGAAGACAGTCACTGTGTAGCAGACGAAGACAGTCACTGGTGTAGCAGACGAAGACAGTCACTGGTGTAGCAGACGAAGACAGTCACTGGTGTAGCAGACGAAGACAGTCACTGGTGTAGCAGACGAAGACAGTCACTGGTGTAGCAGACGAAGATAGTCACTGGTGTAGCAGACGAAGATAGCACTGTGTAGCAGACGAAGACAGTCACTGGTGTAGCAGACGAAGACAGTCACTGGTGTAGCAGACGAAGACAGTCACTGGTGTAGCAGACGAAGACAGTCACTGGTGTAGCAGACGAAGACAGTCACTGGTGTAGCAGACGAAGACAGTCACTGGTCTAGCAGACGAAGACAGTCACTGGTGTAGCAGACGAAGACAGTCACTGGTGTAGCAGACGAAGACAGTCACTGGTGTAGCAGACGAAGATAGTCACTGGTGTAGCAGACGAAGACAGTCACTGGCAGGCGCGGCTCTTTCGTTTCTCTTTTGTTTTATTAAAGCACGAGTCAAGTTTTTGTCTGATAATTACTGAAAGTGAAATTATTTTAAAAGTATTTACACTGACAGCTTATTAAACAAAAGTATCAACACTAAAAAAACTCTAAAATTTTCTCTCAACGTTTCTCTGCAGGTTTAAACACATTTCTTAAAACATTCACCCGGTATTATGACTTACAAAAAATTAAATTCATGGTCTGAATAGCAAGTGGCCGTCTTATACAGGTCTTATGCAAAAGTTTATACGTATCAGTTACTTCAGTGTCACTTGTATACTGATGTCAGTGAAGTCAGTAATGTTGCAATCTTGCATCAAGACGCAAGTGGTAAGTAAGAGAGGATGTGAACTGGACCTGCCTAGCATGGGCCAGTAGGCCTGCTGCATTTTTTTTTTTTACACGGGGTTTTACAAGGTTTTGTTTTGGGTTCCTAACTTTATTTACAGGCCAGGAGCTGTTACCTACGTCAGCTCATTTGGAAACCTATTTATGGTTAAGTTCTTACCCGTTATTGTGTTGTGCAATCATGGTAGCGCTACAGGAAGCTCGTGTCTGGGCGAAATGTCAAGGAGAGATGTTTCACATTTTGTTGTCAGTACGTTAAGCCTCATCAGTCGTCGGCTAGGGAAGCATCCTAGCTGGTCAGATGCTGGAGCCAGATCACTGCTGAATGATCTCGTCTGCTAGGGAAGCATCCTAGCTGGTCAGATGCTGGAGCCAGATCACTGCTGAATGATCTCGTCTGCTAGGGAAGCATCCTAGCTGGTCAGATGCTGGAGCCAGATCACTGCTGAATGATCTCGTCTGCTAGGGAAGCATCCTAGCTGGTCAGATGCTGGAGCCAGATCACTGCCGAATGATCTCGTCTGCTAGGGAAGCATCCTAGTTGGTCAGATGCTGGAGCCAGATCACTGCTGAATGATCTCGTCTGCTAGGGAAGCATCCTAGTTGGTCAGATGCTGGAGCCAGATCACTGCTGAATGATCTCGTCTGCTAGGGAAGCATCCTAGTTGGTCAGATGCTGGAGCCAGATCACTGCTGAATGATCTCGTCTGCTAGTGAAGCATCCTAGCTGGTCAGATGCTGGAGCCAGATCACTGCTGAATGATCTCGTCTGCTAGGGAAGCATCCTAGCTGGTCAGATGCTGGAGCCAGATCACTGGCTGAATGATCTCGTCTGCTAGGGAAACATCCTAGCTGGTCAGATGCTGGAGCCAGATCACTGCTGAATGATCTCGTCTGCTAGGGAAACATCCTAGCTGGTCAGATGCTGGAACCAGATCACTGGCTGAATGATCTCGTCTGCTAGGGAAACATCCTAGCTGGTCAGATGCTGGAGCCAGATCACTGCTGAATGATCTCCTCTCCACCAGTTCTTCTCATGAATAACCCACACGCTTTAACAATAATAATTATTACAAATAATTATAAAATGATTATCATATAAAAATTATTATATATTAAAATTATAATCTCCAACCCGCCCTTAACTTACAAAGTTCATTTTCAAATGGATTTACTTGCAAAAATTTGTTGTAATATATAAACTTTCGAACCAAAACTTATTTTGGGGGGGCGGGGAGGGGGCTAGGTTACGTTTTCCTAAAATTTTATAGTCGTGCCGAATAAGTCCTTTCTAAAATTTTCTCTTAAACATTTAAAGATATATTTTTTCAATTACGTTAATGTAAAAATTAATAATTTTGTACCAAAAAAACCTTAGAAAACTTGTCTGACTTTATTATAAAAAGCGCAATTTAATTTAGCCTAATCCAACTAAATATATTTTAGATAAGCTTACAATAATTTAATAAACGAACGCAATGAAATTATTTTTTCGTTAGGTTTAGAATGATTTTTGTGAAATTATTGCATACACAAATTTTCGCTGGCCTTATTCGGCAAGAAGAGCCTTGTTATTTAAGCCAAAATAGCAAGTTTTACCTATTCGGCATATATATATATATATATATATATATATATATATATATATATATATATATATATATATATATATATATATATATATGTATGTATTATATATATATATATATATATATATATATATATATATATATATATATATATATATATATATATATATATATATATATAATGCAATAAGATCACAGTAAACAGGTGATTTCAGAATATGCAAAACAACCACTCTGAGATTTTAAATACCCAAGAAATGTAATTTGATAAATCTTTTAAAGTTGCTAGAAATACTTTTTACAATCCAAAAAGGGACAACCAGCCTTATTTAACTAAAAATATGTTGGTTCTCCCTTACCATGAAAACTTGGTTGATATGCCTTCTCTTCTTAAGACTTTTAATATTAAAGTTGTATTCAAAAATCTTGATACAGTAAAAAAACTTTTGATAAAGAATTCCCCCCAAAATGCTGATGGATGTGTCTATAAGATTCCTTGTAAAATTTGCGATAAAGTTTATTACGGTCAAACTGGTAAAAATCTCGAACTAAGATTAAAACAACATAAATATAGCATTAGAACGGGACAAGATTCCAATGCTCTATTTATTCATGTAAGAGATTTTAACCATCCAATTGATTTTCAAAAAGTTGAGAAAGTAGTATCAAGCAAGTCCATGGTCGACAGGAATATAATTGAATCTTGTTTCATAAAAAGCAGTTTTGACAATAATATGAATATTTCCTTTGGTTTATATAAATTAGATCCATTTATAATTAATAGAATTTGGGAAGAATTTAATAATACACTGGACAAATAATAATTTTTAAATTTTCTTGGGTAGAATAGTTTGTGGGTGAGTTGTGCAAAGGACCTATCCAAGTTGGGTCGCCGCGCGTCAGGTGTTTAACCGTTGTGGGATCTGATAGTGAGGTGCTGGCCAGACCCCTTATATAGCTTCCTTGGATGCTTTACTTTCATAGTTCCTTGATAATGTGAGTAGTCACGAAAGCGCTTGGAATTTCTCTATTCTTTCAGAGTGGTTGTTTTGCATATATATATATATATATATATATATATATATAAATATATATATATATATATATATATATATATAATATATTATGTGTGTGTGTGTGTGTGTTAATCAGTGATATATATTTTCTTAGTTATGCTCAGATTGAATTTCATAGTTATGGCAAAAACTAATTTTCTCTGCATATTCGGCAGAAAACACCCTTGTTTTTTCAGGCCAGACTCGGCGGGTCGGCTTATTAGGCAATCTGGCTTCTAATCTCTCGTTGACGGAGGATCGAACCTCCACCATTCCTTGCACTGAATGACCCACACAGGTTTATCACGTACCATATAGGAAATCATTGATACTTCTTGACTCTGTTGTTGTTGTGCAGCCTCGGGCTTCTCTCATAACTTTTGATTTCCACTTAATGTTCGATTTTCAATCTGGGCCACAAACCCTTTTAATCTGAAGGGTTTGTAACCCAGAGTAAGCCAGGAAAGCTAATTCTTCTGGCTTATTTCTATTGTTCTTTGATCTCCCCAGGATGCGACCCTCAACCGTCAACTAAAACCCAGGTACCTACTTACTGCTAGGTGAATAGGGACAACAGGTGTAAGTTAATCTACTCATCGTTTCCACTCATCCCGGGTTGAGTCAGTGTCCTTAAGTTGTGAGCAGAAGGCGCTACCAGTTGAACCTCTATCAGTATTCACCACACTAATACAACGACGCAAAACAATAGATACTGAATGGGGATACAACAGTCGTACTGCATTACTGGGTCATCGTTACGCCATCGCCTCATTTGTGTATTGTTACAGCCCCAATTCAGTCCTTGGGATGCTTGTGAGTTTAACTGGCAGACGTAGCAATACGTCACAGAGGGAGTTTAAGTGGTAAATTAAAGTGTGAAGCAGTGTAATGTAAGAAAAGACAGTGTAAACAGTGATTAACTGGTGAGGTTGGCCCTTCTGCAGTGTGTTGTCTGAGGCTGGCTTGCTCCCGTGTAATGTAGGTCAGACAGACCACCGTACGGGTGAGATTTGAACCCATGGTGAGTCGTAAAACTCCAGGCCACTCCAGACTCTTGCCATGGGTTCTAACCCCACCTGTACCGTGGTTTGTTTGCAAGGTAGCTTGATTCCTAGCGCACTCAGCTCTCACACTGGGGATTGATCTACAGTACGGGTGGTAACATTAGGACGTGTTTCCTTAAGACACCGGCTGTCCATGTTCACTTAGCAGTAAACTAGGTAGGAGATGGTAAAGAAGAAGAAAACAGGTTACTGAATTGCTTAAAAACACAGATATGTTGCAACAGAGGAAAGATAGACTTAGAGAGATCACTGAATTAGAGCAAAAACTTAGGATGTCATCCCTCACAGAAGTACAAAGGGAACAAAGGGCTCTGTACAGGATATTGCAAGAAACCAAAAATATTTCTATTCCTACGCAAAATCCAAGCTAAGAACTACCTGTAGAATTGGACCACTACTGAGAGGAGACTCGTATACTGACGACGAACAGGAAATGAGTGAAATCCTAAAAGAACAGTATGAGTCTGTGTTCAGCAACCCACTTAAATGACAGCAAGGTAGAAAATGCTGAAATATTTTTCCCCTCCAGAAAAAGGGCCGCACAGACCAACTAACTGACATTAGTACAAATCCCATAGATTTTGAAAAAGAAATGGAAAACGTGCCCACTCACTCAGCACCTGGACCAGATTCATGGAATGCTCTATTTATAAAGAAATGCAAAGTACCACTAGCACGAGCCCTCAGTATTCTTTGGAGAAAGAGCTTAGATCTAGGTGAAATACCGAAGGTCTTAAAGAGTGCGACAAGCTCCTTTGATAAGGGAGGTAGTAGAGCCACTTGCTAAAAAATTACAGACCAGTAGCCCTAACTTCTCAACATCATAAAAATCTTTTGAAAGAGTGATGAGACGGCAGGTTACAAATTTCATGGAGCAGCAAAAACCAACATAAACCCGAACCAGCATGGTTTTAGAGCAGGACGATCATGTCTGTCACAGTGCTGAACCATTATGACAGAATTTCGGAGGCACTGGAAGACGAAACCCAAAAAGAGATGTGATTTAAAACAGATTTTGCAAAGGCGTTTTACAAATGCGATCATGGAGTGATAGCGCACAAAATGAAGGGCCCTGGGCATTACGGGAAGGTAGGCGATGGGTTTTCGTTTCCCCAAACACAGAACAAAAAAGTAGTAGTGAACAGAGCAAGATCCAGCATCAGCGAGGTCAAAAGCTCAGTGCCCCAAGGCACTGTCCTGGCACTTCTGCTGTTTCTCATCCTTATAACAAACATAGATAAAAACACCCATCACAGATTTGTATCATCATTAGCGGATGACACTAAAATAAGCATGAAAGTCACTACGGTAAAGGACACTGAAAAAGTACAGGAAGACATAAACAGGGTTTTCCAGTGGGCAGTGGAAAACAACATGACGTTCAATGGTGATAAGTTCCAGCTGCTTAGGTATGGAAAGAATGAAGAACTCAAAAGGAGCACTATATACAAAACTCAAGAAGGTTACCAAATAGAACGTAAGGAACACGTAAGACCTAGAAATAATTATGTCAGCCGACCTTTCTTTTAAAGACCATAACAAGACAAAGATCACGACAGCCAGGAAAACATAGGGAAATAATGCCCATTGTGACTCTTCAAATCGCTAATGCTCCCTCATTTAGAATATTGCTCAGTGTTGACGGCCCCGTTCAAAACAGGAGAATATCAGAGCTGGAACAAATACGGAGATCGTTTACGGCCCACACTGAGCCAGTAAAGCACCTAAATTACTGGTTACACCTTCAAGTCTTGAACATGTACTCATTGGAGCGGATGAGAGAAAGATACATGATAATATATACTTGGAGAGTACTCAAGGGCTTGGTCCCAAATCTGCACACTACCATAACATACTGGAGTGAGAGATATGGGAGGAAGTGTAAAATAAACCCAGTGAGGAGCAGGGGTGCGATGGGGACAATAAGGGAACACTGTCAACATTCGTGGCCCCAGATTATTCAACATCTTACCACAAGATATCAGAAACACTGCTGGAACCAATGTAGAAGCCTTTAAGAGGAAACTAGACAAATATCTTTAACAGATGCAAGATCAACCAGGCTGTGATGGATATGTAGGGCAGCGGGCCAGCAGCAACAGCATGGTTGACCAAGCACCAGACGAGCCTGGCCCATGGCCGAGCTCCATGAGTAGTGAAATTCTCGAAACTCTTCAAAGGTACATCAAGGGTGTTAGTCGACTGGTGTGAGTGGCATCCTGGGTCAAAATTATCCTAATTTGCCCGAAATGCTCTGCATAATAGGGGGCTTTCTATATAGTAGTATGTCATTGATGTCTGCCATGCACGTACATGTACTTGGAGAAATAAAGATTAGTATTATTATTATGATTTCGTGAGTCATAATGTAGGTCACTTCAGGTTTGCTCCGATCATCCCGTCTAGGATTTTTTTTTATCTAATTATTCTTCCCTTCTAAAATAATTTGATATTACTGGCGATTGGCTCATTTAATTGATGCTATGATTACCGTTTGTACAGCTGAGATCGGGTCGCGAGGGCGTTGATCCTTGGATCCATTAACGTGTAACAGATATCCATTGTGGGGCGAGGGGATTTTGTGTTTTGGGTTCAAGAAGTATCGGATACGGTAGCTGTGAGTTGCTACACTATTGTATACGATAATAATATTCTAGGAGTACCTGCAGTGTGCGACTGCACTATTTCTGTATGTCAGCTAGACTAACACCCGTAGCTCGATTAGTAACGCACTCAGCACACACCTAGCAGTAAGTAGGTACCTGGGTGTTAGTGGACTGGTGTGGGTCGCATCCTGAGACAAAATTTACCTAATTTGACCGAAATGCTCTGCATAAAAAAGGGCTTTCTATATAGTAGTATGTTACTGATATCAACTATGGTCTGTATAAGTTGTATCATGCGCTTGTTGTATCAGATTGTTATTGTTGTTGTTGTTACTACTGACGAAATCGTAATGACATGATTGCAGACAAACCATACTCACTTGCCACGAGTTCAAGCCCTCCCTTGGTACGGTTTATTAGTGTGTTCAAAACCATACAGTGTAATAACTATCATACAGAATTCTGCAGCAATGCTATTGATGTTCTAAATGTTATTTAACCTAATACTTTTCATTCATGTATTGCAAGAGTTAGTAATATTTAATTTTGAAAGGGGTGGAGGGGTAAGCCAGTGGAAGGCCTCGATCAGATAACCAAAACTCCAGCTGTGTGTCAACATATGACTAAGACCCTCGTCAGGAAACACTTACGTTTCCTGATAACCCACACATAGGAGAGACAAGCCTATGACGACGTTTAGGTCCAATATCCTAAATTTTCTTGCAACAAGTGATGCAAAAATTGTACATCAGAATGTTATCATGTTAACCCTTTTTTTTGAGACTTAATTTCTTAGTGTTTTATGTGACAGTTTTATCTTTGTTGAAAAATGGTATAAAATATAGACAAGTTGATGATTAAGACACATGTGCAACAGTTAGGAATCTTTATTGTTGAAACGTTTCGTCTACACAACAGGCTTCTTCAGTCAAATACAAAGGAAGCAGTAGTAGTGTAATAAAGATGTAATCAGTCCATCAACCTTGGAGACAAAGTATTTGAGGTGGTCAGTCCCTCAACCTGGAGAAGAGTTCAGCTTCCTGGTCTGGAACAATATGAAGCTGAGGCGTGAGAACGGTGTCATAAATACTGTTGAAGGTGAGGTGGAAGATCTCTAACTTGTCGGTATTTTATACCGACAAGTTCAGTTTCCTGTAAACTATCCAATTGGCTAGCAGATATGTTGAGCTCAGTTGTTGGTAAATTTTCTAACTCTAATGTTAAAAACTATATAGATTTACTGGATAAATTAAGGACCATGAATGCTGTCAGACACTGCAGCACAACGGTATCTTCGTACAGAGGATATCTTCCATTCTTCATCTCGTATCTACTAGTTATGAGTGAGAAGGGTTGGATTCCAGATGGAGCTGCTGCGTTACTTCCACTGGTGGATCCCGTCCCCTACGACGTCTTGGAGATCTTCCAGCTCACCTTCGACAGTATTTATGACTCCATTCCCATGCTTCATATCGTTCCAGACAAGGAAGCTGAACTCTTCTCCAGGCTGTGGGACTGACCACCTCAAATACTTTTTCTCTAAGGTTGATGGACTGATTACATCGTCTTTTTCATTACTACTGCTGTCTTTGTATTTGACTGAAGAAGCCTAATGTGTAGGCGAAACATTTCATCAGTTAAGATACCCAACTGTTGTACACATGTCTTAATCTTCAGTATGCTCTTTTCCTACCGTCCAAGGTATACTTCTTGGTATACCTTGGATGTCTCATGAAATCGTAATGACACGATTGTAAACAAACCAGGGTACGGGGGGGTTTGAACCCGTGGCAGGTGAGTCGCAAAACTCTAGGCCAGTGCGTAAGCCACTGGGCCAGCTGGCTACAGTAAGATATCTAGTTGAATGAATCTTATTGTAGCCAGCTGGTCCAGTGGTTTACGCACTGGCCTGGAGTTTTACGGCTCACTCGCCATGGGTTTAAATCCCACCCGATACTTTTGATGAGTTCCAAGAGTTTTTCTACTCCCAGAACCCTGCCTTTGGCCAGGCTCGGCTGGCCCATGTTCCTACTGTTCAGCAGGTTAGACTCGTGCCTCATCCTCCAGTGATAGAGTGGAGAGATACAGGTGTTTAGTGTCTTCAAGGAACGAGAGTTTGTATATAGGAGTGACGAACTGCAGGACTCGCAATTCTTTGCTGTGATCGGTCTTGATGTCGCCCTCTGGGACCACCTACTGCTGCTGCTGCTGTTGTATGTGTTACTGCTGACGTTGCTGCTGCTTACAATGTTGTTTCGACAGTTATAACTGCTGCTGCTGACAATGCTGTTACTACAGTTACTGCTGCTGCTGCTGCTTCTACTGGTGTTGTTGCTCCTTATCCTGCTGCTGCTATTACTGTTGTTGTTGATACTGTTTATCCTGCTGCTGCTACTACTGTTGTTGATACTGTTTATCCTGCTGCTGCTACTACTGTTGTTGATACTGTTTATCCTGCTGCTGCTACTACTGTTGTTGTTGATACTGTTTATCCTGCTGCTGCTACTACTGTTGTTGATACTGTTTATCCTGCTGCTGCTACTACTGTTGTTGATACTGTTTATCCTGCTTCTGCTACTACTGTTGTTGATACTGTTTATCCTGCTGCTACTGTTGTTGTTGATACTGTTTATCCTGCTACTGTTGTTGATGTTTATCCTGGTGCTCCTGCTGCTGCTACTACTATTGTTGCTGCTGCTAGCAATTAAGTTTTTATTGTTGCTACTTCTGCTTCTGTTGTTGCAGCAACAACAGCTTCTTCTTCTTGACACAGACTGCTGTATCCTCAGTGGTTATACCTTCTTACAGCTGCTTCTTGACGCAGACTGCTGTATCCTCAGTGGTTATACCTTCTTACAGCTGCTTCTTGACACAGACTGCTGTATCCTCAGTGGTTATACCTTCTTACAGCTGCTTCTTGACGCAGACTGCTGTATCCTCAGTGGTTATACCTTCTTACAGCTGCTTCTTGACACAGACTGCTGTATCCTCAGTGGTTATACCTTCTTACAGCTGCTTCTTGACACAGACTGCTGTATCCTCAGTGGTTATACCTTCTTACAGCTGCTTCTTGACACAGACTGCTGTATCCTCAGTGGTTATACCTTCTTACAGCTGCTTCTTGACACAGACTGCTGTATCCTCAGTGGTTATACCTTCTTACAGCTGCTTCTTGACACAGACTGCTGTATCCTCAGTGGTTATACCTTCTTACAGCTGCTTCTTGACGCAGACTGCTGTATCCTCAGTGGTTATACCTTCTTACAGCTGCTTCTTGACACAGACTGCTGTATCCTCAGTGGTTATACCTTCTTACAGCTGCTTCTTGACACAGACTGCTGTATCCTCAGTGGTTATACCTTCTTACAGCTGCTTCTTGACGCAGACTGCTGTATCCTCAGTGGTTATACCTTCATACAGCTGCTTCTTGACACAGACTGCTGTATCCTCAGTGGTTATACTTCTTACAGCTGCTTCTTGACACAGACTGCTGTATCCTCAGTGGTTATACCTTCTTACAGCTGCTTCTTGACACAGACTGCTGTATCCTCAGTGGTTATACCTTCTTACAAGTATAAACATTCTAGGTACTTTACCTGGCTTGAATATTTTATCACATACAAGGAGTGTCTTGCGTTTAATGACGCGGTCTAAATAAATAATTCATAAGACCTTTGTTGACCTGTTTGGGGTCTTTTTTAGGGAGTCACCGCTCCTGTGGACTCGGACCGGATCTACGCGCTATCCCCTGACCAATAAGGATGTTGTGGCTGGCCACACGTATCCATGGTATGTTCTTAGGACAAGTGTTTCCCGACGTGGGTCTTAGTCATATGATGACCAGAAACTGGAGCTTTTGGTCATCTGACCGAGGCCTTCCACTGGCTTACCCTTCCACCCCTTTAAAAGTTATGGTTATGATATGGTGGTATGTCCTTGTTTTTAAAGCAATTATTTTTTGCTCTACTTTGCTAATTTTACGAGTTTTGTATTTTAAATTTCCCATTAAATATTTTATGTCTGTTGACTTAGCTTCTAGAGAAAAGGTTAGGTTAGGTTGATGTCAGTGAAGGTTAGGTTAGGTTGATGTCAGTGAAGGTTAGGTTAGGTTGATGTCAGTGAAGGTTAGACTAGGTTGATGTCAGTGAAGGTTAGACTAGGTTGATGTCGTTGAAGGTTAGACTAGGTTGATGTCAGTGAAGGTTAGACTAGGTTGATGTCGTTGAAGGGCTCGTGATGCAAAGAATTCGTGATACATTAACCCACACATAGAAGCTAACGACGACGTTTTGGTCCGACTTGGACCATTTACGAAGTCACACTAACACAAAAGAGTGAGGGAACGAGTATATATAGGCCAGGGGGACAGGGACGGGACCAAGAGAGGAAGAACAAGTAGTAGTTGTAGTGGTAATGCTGGTAGTGGAAGTAGTAGTAGTAGTAATAGTGGTAGTAGAAGGTAGGGGGAGTAGTGGTACAAGAGAGAAAGGGGAGTGAAGGTAGGCATTAGTAATGGTAGTAACCATGGTAGTATAAGTAGTGGTAGAAGTGAAGTCAGTTTTATGAACAAGAAGTTGCTATCTGATTCCTATGGGTTTACCTCTTTCCCCTGAATCTAATAATTCATAAATGTGTCCATAACTCACCTCGGATATTTACATGGTGCTGTTTACTGACGGTCACCTTCAAGGCTGGCGAGGTTGCTGAGCTGGAGAACGTACAGTGAACTCTCACTGCTCGTAGATTGTAGAACTGGAAAATGCACTGAGAACTTTCACTGGTCGTAGATTGTAGAACTGGAAAATGTACTGAGAACTTTCGCTGGTCGTAGATTGTAGAACTGGAAAATGTACTGAGAACTTTCACTGGTCGTAGATTGTAGAGCTGGAAAATGTACTGAGAATTTTCACTGGTCGTAGATTGTAGAACTGGAAAATGTACTGAGAACTTTCACTGGTCGTAGATTGTAGAGCTGGAAAATGTACTGAGAACTTTCACTGGTCGTAGATTGTAGAGCTGGAAAATGTACTGAGAACTTTCACTGGTCGTAGATTGTAGAACTGGAAAATGTACTGAGAACTTTCGCTGGTCGTAGATTGTAGAACTGGAAAATGTACTGAGAACTTTCACTGGTCGTATACACTCAAACATCGAAAGTACTGGAAATGCTTGAAGTTCTCTTCAAGTGTATTCCTGGGAAGTTACCTGGAGGGCGTTCTGGGGACCCCAGTGGAAATAAGTCACTTAGACTTCTTTGTGTTATCCCAGGTTCTCTACACATATGCTGCTATGTATGATAATCTATGTAACTGTATTTGTGTATACCTGAATAAACGTAATTACTAGTCAACGGTCCCGCGGCCAGGTCCCTGACCAGGCCTCGTGGTGGATCAGGACCTGATCAAGCAGGCTGTTATTATGGCAGCACATAATCCAACTTACGAACCACAGCCCGGCTGGTCAGGTACTGACTTTAGGTATCTGTCCAGTTATACGCCTGAAGAATCCTGGAGTGATTGGTCACAACCCTGCCTGTAAAGGCTTGGAAGATGGTGCATAGTGGAATTTTTTAACTGGGAATTTAGAAACTAACGACTTCTTACAAGTAGTTCAGGATTGTTTTTTGAATCAGTTTATGACAGAACCTACAAGGGGAAATAACCTGCTTGACTTGGTTCTGGCAAACAAGGAAACTCTTGTTAATAATTTAGAAATTACAGAGGAACTCGGCACAAGTGACCACAAATCAGTTACCTTTAGCATTGAATGGAAGTATGATATTGGGGATAATTCAGTACTGGTCCCAGATTTTCGATTAGCAGATTACAATGGGCTTAGAGAACACTTATCTGTTGACTGGGGTAACGACGAGAGGTATCAATATGACAGCTTTCTGAGCACTATACATGCTGCCCAAAGAACGTTTATCTCATATACAGAAATTAGATCGAATAGAAATGACCCAAATGGATGAATAATAGGCTCAAATATCTTTTAGGGCAGAAGAAAAGAATTTATAGGCGTATCAAAAGAGGTGAGGGTCATCTTATGAATTAGTATATTGACATTAAAAGGGACTTATAAAAGGGATAAGAAAAACTGAACGGGACTACGAAATTAAAGTTGCTAGGAATTCGATAACTAACCCAAAAGTTTTTTTTTCCAGATTTATAGAACAAAAGTTAGAGATAAGATAGGTCCCCTTAAAAATATCTCTGGGCATCTTACTGACAAGAAGAATGAAATGTGCTCGATTTTTAGTAAATATTTTCTCTCGGTTTTCACACAGGAAGACATAACAATATCCCAGTAATTAATTTTTATAGTGGCCCTGAAGAAGATAAATTATGCAATATCACAGTCACTAGTTAAATGGTTATGAAACAAGTAGACCGACTGAAACAAAATAAATCGCCGGGTCCTGATGAACTTTTTATCAAGGGTTCATTAGGAATACAAAATGGAACTCTGTGAACTGTTAACTAATATTTTTAATTTATCTCTTCAAACAGGTGTGGTGTCTGATATGTGGAAGATGGCTAATGTAATTCCTATTTTTAAAACAGGGAACACGTCGTTACCTTCAAATTACCGCCCAATAAGCCTGACTTCAATTGTAGGCAAATTACTAGTCAATTATAGCTGAGATTATAAGAAGCCATCTCGATAAGCATAGCTTGATTAATGATACTCAGCATGGATTCACAAGAGGCCGGTCTTGTCTAACTAATTTATTAACTTTCTTCAGTAAAGCTTTTGAAGCTGTTGATCACGATAAAGAATTCGATATTTTTTATTTAGATTTTAGTAAGACTCTTGATAGAGTACCGCACCAGAGACTGTTAAAGAAAGTGGCAGCTCATGGCATTGGGGGAAAAGTGCTCTCATGGATCGAGTCATGGCTCACCAGTACAAAGCAGTGTGTGTGCTTAAATGGGGTTAAACCCGAGTGAGGATCTGTAACAAGTGGCGTTCCACAGGACTCAGTCTTAGGCCCGTTGTTGTTTATAATATATATCAATGACCAAGATGAGGGAATTACTAGTGATATGAGCAAATTCGCCGATGACACGAAGATTGGTAGGATAATTGATTCAAACGTAGATGTCACGGAACTTCAGGAGGATTTAGACAAACTCAATTCCTGGTCAGAAAAGTGGCAGAAGCTTGTCCTGTCTATTACATCCACCACCATCAAGGACATTAGAGATAATAGACAGGACAAGCTCCAGTCCTCTGCAGGGGTATACATAATCCCTTGTAATGACTGCAGCAAATTATACGTGGGCGAAACATCCGGAGACCTCCAAACACGTATTTCAGAACACCAGTACGCAGGCAGATCTGACGATTTAAGGAATGCCTGTGTTCAACACCGAAATTCACACAACCATTTAATCAACTACAGAAACGCAAGACTTATCGCCAGAGAAGAAAGCATTCAGTACCTGGAATCATCACTTCTTTGTACATCCAACAACTTCAACCAGAACAACGGCTTCTATAACATAGCTGAACCACTTGCCAAGAAACTTCTTCATCGCTATCCCACATAAGAACATAATGGAGGAAAGCTGCAGAAGGTCTAATCATATACTTATCCAATCTCTTTTTAAAGCCGCCCAAGATCCTAGACTCTATCACCCTACTCGGAAGATTGTCACATGCAGGTTCAGATACAACCTATCCAGCATTCTCCACCTGACTCCATCCTATAAATACTCACGTACCTTTCACCCGAGTAGATGTGTTTGTGACTTGATAAAGCCCACTGTGTGGGTGAAGCGTTGTCAATAAAGGATCACATTATACTGCTTATTTGTTTATTTTTCGCAGTTTTCCCATAACGAAGGAACTGAAACTTGTCCTCATGTAACATCATGTTGTCAGCGTCACACCGGGAGACTTTGTTTATATCAGCTTGGAGCTTTGCTGTGTCCTCAGTAAACGACGCTCTCATACGAATTCTAGTATCGTCTGCGGAGGATGATACAGTACTATGATTTATGTCTGTGTTGGTCTCTGTGTTGGATAGTCTCTGTGTTGGATAGTCTGTGTTGGATAGTCTCTGTGTTGGATAGTCTCTGTGTTGAATAGTTTCTGTGTTGGATAGTCTTTGTGTTAGATAGTTTGTGTTGGATAGTCTGTGTTGGATAGTCTCTGTGTTGGATAGTCTGTGTTGGATAGTCTCTGTATTGGATAGTCTCTGTGTAGGATAGTCTCTGTGTAGGATAGTCTCTGTGTAGGATAGTCTGTGTTGGATAGTCTGTGTAGGATAGTCTCTGTGTTGGATAGTCTCTGTGTAGGATAGTCTCTGTGTAGGATAGTCTTTGTTGGATAGTCTGTGTAGGATAGTCTGTGTAGGATAGTTTCTGTGTAGGATAGTTTGTGTAGGATAGTCTCTGTGTAGGATAGTCTCTGTGTAGGATAGTCTCTGTGTTGGATAGTCTCTGTGTTGGATAGTCTCTGTGTTGGATAGTCTCTGTGTTGGATAGTCTGTGTTTGGCAGTCTCCTTTTATATTCTATTCCCTCTTACACTCTGGAATCTATTCGTTAGAAAATTAAACATCCATATTGGCTACTTTACCAGTTTTTGCAGCCATTGTGTTCGCTGTTACATCATGATCACTCTTGTCACAGGCCTTGGCAAAGTCCCTGTTGGAGTCCGTTATCACCTACAGCCTGATTGATCAAGTATTTAACCAGGAGGTCTGGTCTGGGACCCCGTGGGGGCAGTGACCCCCGGAATCGTCTACAGGTAAAAGTTTTCCTGTAGACAATTCCAGGTGTAGACAGTTTGTAGTGCATTATTTCTTGTGTAGTCGATTTTTACACAGCTGAATGTGTGTGTGTACTCAACTAGTTGTGGTTGCAGGGGTCGATTCATAGCTCCTGGCCCCGCTTCTTCACTGGTCACTACTAGATCCATTCTCTCCCTGCTCCATGACCTTCATCGAACCTCTTCTTAAGGCTATGTATGGATCCTGCCTCCACCACATCACTCTCCAGATTGTGTGTGTGTGTGTGTGTGTGTGTGTGTGTGTGTGTGTGTGTGTGTGTGTGTGTGTGTGTGTGGAATTTAAAGCAGCTGACCACAGCCTCTCCTTGTACATTGCATGATGCAGATTTATCCATAAAGTTTACACGCACCTCAGTGCATGAGTGAGTGCCTGTTATTGAGTAGGTCAGTTACCTTCCCTGACTTGTGTGTTAGTTGTTGTTGTTGTTACTAGTTGTCAAAGGCACTTGTCGATAGACGCTTACCCTTTTTGTTATTGTGCGTGTTTACTCACCGAGTTGTGTGTACCGGGACGAGATTCAGCTCCTGGCCCTGCCTCCTGAATCTGATCGGCATCACTAATTTTTGGCCTCTTGGTCCTTATCGTATCTACTCCTGAAGCTGTATATTGAATTAGCCTCCACCGCCTAATTCACGTCACTTTTCAGTCATCTTGAGACAAAAGAAATACTTTCTTGTGTTCCTATATCTCATTCATCTTCCACCTATGTCCTATTCTCCTGGTCCTCCTAATTCCAGCAGTCTGTCCCTGTCTGTCTTATCTATTCCTCTTTGGATTTTGTATACCGTACTCATGTCTCCCCTTATCCATCTCTCCTCAAAGGTTGTCAGGTTTAGCTCCTTCAGCCTCTCACTGCATCTTCTAAGTTCTCGTACTATCCTGGTTACAAACCTTTCGGCTTTTCCACCTTCACGTTTAACAAGATGTGGGCTCCATACTGGGGCTGCATACTCAGTGAATGGCCTAACATATGTCAGTGTATAATCTTTTAAAGAATTCCTCGTTCAAGTTCGTGAATGATCTGAATTTTTCTAACCTTGTATGTGTCACTGATGTTATACAGTTTATATATATTTATGGTGATATGAACCATACCACAGGCGGGGATTGAACTCGTGGGGAGTGAGTCGTAAAACACTCGCCATGAGTTCAATCCCCGCCCGTGGTATGGTTTGCAGTCGTGCTATTACGATTTCGTGAGTCTTTATGGTGATATGTTTATCCCCAGGTTCTTTTCACTCTAATATTTGAGCACCTCATCACCCATGCTGTACTCTGTATCCGGTCTTCCCTCACCTTCTGCTATTCACATGGCCTTCCATTTGTCAGGAATGAGATAGAGAAGGTAAATGTCACCATATTTGTGGTATATAGGACCTTGAATGATTTTTTTGCTGAGATTCCTGAGTGCTGGCCGGAATGAGTAGGTTTATTAAACTGGTAAGAAATTAGCTTTCGGAAACGCATGATAGTGTATACTGAGTGTAAAATTTGAGTGTCACTTTGTGTAGTCTCGACTTAAGAAATATAAGTAGAATTGCCAGAGTGCAAAATGTGTATCAAGCTTCAGTTTTACACTTATAACAGTAGTACCTCACTGGATGTTTTACCTCACTGGCAGTTTTAGTGTGGTGAGAGAGAGAGAGAGAGAGAGAGAGAGAGAGAGAGAGAGAGAGAGAGAGAAAGAGAGAGAGAGAGAGAGATCAGCTGAATTCTAACATACTAATTGTTATTCTCATCGGTTCTTCCTCTTCAAAGGGAAATAGTGACAACTTCAAATTACTTGTGCACTTTCACATGGAGCAGTGTTCAGTGTTGACGACTCCATTCAGAGCAGGGGGAGATATCAGAGCTGGAACAGATAAATAGAACCAGTAAGGCATTTAAACTACTGGCAATACCTTAAAGTCTTATAAATGTATTCACTGGAGCGGAGGAGAAAGAGATACATGATAATACCGGGCGTTTCAAAAAAATGCATTCAATTTCCGACAAACTGCTTTGAAAACCTTGTCCCCAAACCTGCACACTGCCATAACATACTGGAGCGAGAGATATGGGAGGAAGTGCAAAATAAACCCAGTGAAAAGAAGGTGCGGTGGACACAATAAGGGAACAGTGTATCCACATCTGTGGTCCCAGACTATTCAACATCTTGCCAGAAGATATCAGAAACACTGCTGGAACAAGTGTAAAAGTCTTCGTAAGGAAACTGGATGTGTACCCCTGCCAAGTACCAGATCTATAGGCTGTGATATATGGGCCAGAAGTCCGCCAACAACAACGGTTTGGTTGACCAGGCAAGCACCAGACAAACCTGGCCCATGGCCGGGCTACGAGAGTAGAAAACTATAGAAAGATACCTCAAAGATAATGACGCTGTAGTTTCTTTCCCCTTTCTCACTGTGTTTACCCATTATTCTCTATTATTGCCTTGTGTATCAATAACCACCTCTCTTAGTTTGTTTGTCCGATTAATGAATAATTTACAGTAACAGTTGCAGTTGAGATGTGCTAGGGTTAACAATGAGCATATTACAACTGCAGTGTTTGTGTATGCAAGGTCATCTGTACAGTTAATTAAAAGTGGGTGTGTCTTACCATCGTGGGTACAGGCTTTTATTGTTGCTGGTGTCAGTGGTGGTGGTGGTGGTGGTGATGTCATTGTAGTGGTTGTGATGTCAGTGGTGGTGGTGGTTGTTGGTAGTAGTGATGTCAGTGGTTGGGGTGGTGGTGGTGATGTCGGTGGTCGTGGAGGTTGGGATGGTATCATTAGTGGTGATGATGATGTCATGGGTGTTGCTAGTGGAGATATTGTTTGTGATGTCAGCGGTGGTAGTGATGTCAGTAGCAGCTACTGACATCATACATGTCGGCTGACACCACCATACCCTTAAATGTTAGCTGATACCACACCTATTACTGACAGCTGACACAACCATACCCTTAACTGCCCGTTGCCACCACCTTACCCTTAAATGCCAACTGATACCACCATACCCTGAACTGACACCACCATATCCTTAACTGACACCCCATACCCTTAGCTGACACCCCATACCCTTAACTGACACCCCATACCCTTAACTGATACCCCCATACCCTTAACTGACACCCCATACCCTTAACTGACCCCCATACCCTTAACTGACACTCCATACCCTTAACTGACACCCCCATACCCTTAGCTGACACCCCTGTACCCTTAACTGACACCCCCATACCCTTAGCTGACACCCCTGTACCCTTAACTGACACCACCATACCCTTAAATATCAGCTTGACACCACTGTACCCTTATATGTCAGCTGACGCCATCACGGATTTCGTAAAGGCATGTCAAACACGATCATGGTGTACTTGCGCACAAAATGGGAGTGTTAGCCATAACAGGGAAAGTGAACGAATGGATATTAAATTGCCTAATACACAGAACACAAAAAATAATACTAAACAAAGCAAACTCCATCATTAGCGAATAGCGATGTAAAAAGCTCAGTACCCCAAGGCACTGTCCTGGCGCCTTTGTTGTTTCTTATCCTCGTAGCAGACATAGATAAAAACTGTCGCTACGGTTTCCTATCATCGTTTGCGGATGACGGTTTAATAGACGTGAAAAAAACATCTCGGTATATGACAGGGTAAAAACTGCTAGTAGATATAATCAAAATCTGCCAGTGGGCAGTGGAAACCGTAATTTTCAGTGGTAATAAGTTCCAACTGTTTAAATATGGAAAGAATACGTATACAAAAGAGTATGTAAATATAATAGGATATCTGTCTCAACATGCGTGGACCAAGACTGTTCATCCCTCTATTAGCAAATCGAAACATTTACAGAGCAAGTGCAAGAGCCTAGTTTGCCAGAGCAAACTAGACTATTATATCCCTCCGAGTGTCAAGTCAACGAGGTTGTGATGGCTATGTGGGCCAGCAGGCTCCTAACAGCCTCGTCTAACAGACAATAACAGACATGAAGCTTCTAAGGTATAACCCTCGAAATTGGGTACAGGTATAGTCCAGCTCCTAGACGGAGACTGTTCGATATCTGTCGTTCACAGAAAGTAACAAGACACTCTCTCTTAAGAAATAATTCTTATCTGGGCACTGACCGCGACTTCGAGGAAGTTATTAATTAGAGTGAAACGACTGACATGTTTCTGTAATTGATCAGATTTTGCTGGTGATGCAAGTTTCACTTTCTCTGAAACATTGATTTTTTTATTCAGAGGAATGCAGGAGATATACCTGTGACTGGTTTCAAGTGAAAACCGGGGGCCTCGTGGGTACAGTACGAGAACATTGTACCAACATCCGTGGACCAAGACTCATCCTGTTAGGTAAATGGACACAAGTGAGGTGGCCCGGTGGCCTGGTGGCTAAAGCTCCCGCTTCACACACGGAGGGCCCGGGTTCGATTCCCGGCGGGTGGAAACATTCGACACGTTTCCTTACACCTGTTGTCCTGTTCACCTAGCAGCAAATAGGTACCTGGGTGTTAGTCGACTGGTGTGGGTGGCATCCTGGGGGACAAGATTAAGGACCCCAATGGAAATAAGTTAGACAGTCCTCGATGACGCACTGACTTTCTTGGGTTATCCTGGGTGGCTAACCCTCCGGGGTTAAAAATCCGAACGAAATCTTATCTTATCTTAAGTGCACCTAATGCGACATTTTATCGTGGCAACGTTTCGCTCTCCAGGAGCTTTGTCAAACCGTTACGGCTTGATAAAGTTGCACTTGTGTCCTTTTACCTAACATATTGTGGGTAATTCTACCAGTATTATTACAAAACTTAACCTGATGCCAAAATATATCAGAAATTTTGCTGGTGCCAGATCAACCAGGCTATGATGGATATGATCGAATGGGCCACCAACAGCAACAGAGAAAGTGAAAAGTACCGTAGTCGTCAAGATTACGGTACTCTTCACTAACTTAAAGATAGAGGGACTGATTACCTCATCTTTTGTATAAAGTTCTATTCTTCACATTATGTTCTTGTACTGATGAAGCCACTGAATGGTGAAACGTCTACCAATAAAGTACCCAGATATTATATATGTGTTTAACTTACTTCAGAAATTATGAAATTCCTTCTTGAAGACAGCCAGTGTTTTGTTGGTAATTCTCCTTACGTGTGAAAGGAGAGTGTTGAAGAGTCTTGGTCTCTTTACACTTACTGAGTTCTCTCTAAGAGTACTCACAATATCCTTGATTTTTATTAGAATAACTTCGCATCGTCTGTTGAGCCTTCGGCTCTCACTTGAAGCCGTTTCAGAGTGCAGGCTTGAGGCCAGTCCTTCAGGATCTTCCAGGTGTAAATTATGATGCATCTTTCTCGCCTACATTGCAAAGAGTACAATTCAAGTAACTTCAAGCGTTCCCAGTAGTTCATATGCGTTACGGATTTTCCCAGGGAAGTGTAGTTTCTCCTGCATTGAAGGTGGCCGTTAGTGTACACCAGTATTCCTGCTCCCGGACATTTGCCTGATGGACATTTCACCGACGAACATTTCACCGATGGACATTTCACCGATGGACATTTCACCGACGAACATTTCACCGATGGACATTTCACCGGCGAACATTTCACCGACGAACATTTCACCGATGGACATTTCACAGATGGACATTTCACCGACGAACATTTCACCGATGGACATTTCACCGGCGAACATTTCACCGACGAACATTTCACCGATGGACATTTCACCGATGGACATTTCATCGACGAACATTTCACCGATGGACATTTCACCGGCGAACATTTCACCGACGAACATTTCACCGATGGACATTTCACCGGCGGACATTTCACCGATGGACATTTCACCGGCGGACATTTCACCGATGGACATTTCACCGATGGACATTTCACCGATGGACATTTCACCGATGGACATTTCACCGAATAGACATACGGCCTAACTGGCATTCATCACCTAACCTAACCTAATTATCCGTGCGGTCTATTGTCCTTTCGGCCAAATGGCTATCGGTGCAATGTCCGTTCGGCCAATTATTCTTCGGTCAAATGTCTGTCGACCAAAATTATCTATCCGAACACAAATATTGCAGCCTGAAGAGAACAGTTGACTTGTAGTTATCCAACCTATGCTTTTCTTAGCGATAGCGAGGCCAGGAAAACTCTGGTAACGAGTGACAGGTATACTACAGGTATGAGAGTTGTTCTACGCCCACGGCCCGGCCGCAAGTTGAACCAAACACACAGTCACAAGAACGAGGTTATACTGGGTGATTTTTATCAAGTCACCATCCCTGGAGGGTGGTTCCTGGACGCTGCTGGAAGGGAGCGCTTAGTCTAAGGTACTGGACCTGTTTTTTCTTGGATCGATAATGATTACCTTTTATTTCTCCAGGCACTGTTTAACCCTGCGAGTTTAGAGCTCCCAACCTAAGTAATAATCATAATAGTAATCTATTTCTGAAGGATGTTTTCAGGGGTCAACGCCCCCTGCTGCACGATCCCAGGTTAGGTCTAGTGGATCAAGGGCTGATTAACCAGGCTGTTACTGCTGTAACAGCCTGTTATTATCACGCCTTTCAGACAAGCGCTAAACCCGTCAGGGGTCATACAGCAACTGGGGAAGATAATGAGGTTTGATCCGAGTAGAAAGGAGGACAACAACAAACATTCACAAGCCTCGAAAGTTATTCTTAGGAAATCTTCAGTCGGATATAAATCAAGTCTTACAGTGGACCTCAGATAACAGTTTGATGTTTAATGAGGTCAAGTTTCAGTTGCTAGAGAACGTAACGAAGTACAGGACAAACTTAAATCATTTAACAGAGGGAAAGTTCCGTGTGTGAGACTTAGAAGTGATGGTGTGAGGAAGATCTCACATTCAAGGATCACAACAATGTTGTTGTTACTAGCACAAGGAAAATGATAGGTTGGATAACTAGAACTTTCAGGACAAGAGATGAAGAGCCAATGATGACAATCTTCAGGTCACTTGTTCTCTCCAGGCTGGAATATTAATGTTACCGACGGTCACCTTCAGGGCAGCGAGATTGCTCAGCTGGAGAACGTACAAAGAACTTTCACTGCTCGTACTTATTCACTCAAACATCTGAACTTTTTTTTAAGAACTATGTAGTTTGTTCAGCAGTGCCACTCCTCCACCCCCCCCCCTGTTCCCTCTGTCTTTCCTCAGGATCTGGTATCCCGTTGGAAAGATGGCATCTGTTATCATACCTGTAAGCTTGGTTTCTGTGAGAGCTATGATGTCCGGTGATACCTCTTTGACTCTTTCATGCCACTCCTCCCACTTATTTGTTTCTAAAGTCTATACATGATTAGTTAACTGGATTTAGTCTAACAGTGACACGAGCCATTAAAGTTACATGTAGACTGTTCACCACCAGCCAAAAATACTTTAATCCCTCAACATCTGAACTACTGGGAACACTTGAAATCCCTTCAGATGTATTCCCTAGAGAGTAGGCGAGAAAGGTACATCACAACTTACACCTATAAAATCCTGGAGGTGCTGGTCCCAAACCTGAGCACTAAAATCACTCCATGTGAGAACAAGAGACTTGGCAGGAGGTGCAAAATACCTCCAATAAAAAGCAGGGGCGCGACGAGTACACTAAGAGAAAACTCGTTGAGTGTCAGAGGTCCCCGACTCATCAACGCCTTCCCTCCGTCATAAGTAAAACTGTCAACAAAGTTTCTCAAATCAGTTCCTGGCTATAGGTGGGTTGTACTTCCTATGTTGGTTTGAATTTCACTTATTTCTTGGTCATCAGTATAAGTTTCATTTCTTTTAAGAATAAGTCCGATGCTGGACATAATTTACGCCCTGGATTTTGCATACAAGAAAAACGTGCTTTGGATTTCTTGCAATTTCAATTATGATTTTTGTTCCCTTTGTCCTGCCTCGTAGGAAGTCTGCGAGACTCGTTCAGTTTGAGCTCAACATCGCGTCTAAGTTAACAGTCGAAAAGAAAGTGGATTGCAAATTATGTTGATATTTTGATTTACAGAGTTGATGTAAATTTTAAGTTCTCAGTATATAGGAAGACAATCAATGTGTGCGTGTGTTGGCTTCACCTCCAAGACTGAGGGACTCATTACCTCATCCAACTAACCAGTGTTGATGTTTTGCTCTTCAAAAAGTCTTCAGTCTTTAGGAATCCGTGATTCTCCATCGTCGCCTATGAAATGTTGAGAGAGTTTCACAGGAGTGAACAGAGGAAAAGTTTTTGAGAAGAGACTGAATAAATACTCGAAGGAATCGAATTGAAGTTAAAGAAACATGCGAGTCACGACGATGTCAGCAACTGTTCAGCCTCAGAGGTGTCCGGAAGTACTGTAGAAAAAGAGGAAGAATTAGACATATATGCAACATCTGGGTTATCCTTATTTGTAGACGCTTCGCTATTTAGTGGCTTTATCAGTACAAATTCAAGGACATAATGTGAAGACTGTAGAACTGTATACAAAAGACGAGGTAATCAGTCCCTCAACTTCGGAATTGGTGATGAGTATCGTAGTCTTGAATAATTTAAAGCACAGACATGAAGATTAACGCTTATGTACAATCTTCACATTATGTCCTTGTATTGATATATTGATATTGTATTGTATTGATATCGTATTGTATTGATATTGTAATGTATTGTATTGCCATGAGGGAGCAAACCCAGCAAGGACCAGTTACGGTGCGGGACCAGGAACTGAGATCTCATCCTTGGACACAAATGCACGAGTGCTCTTAAACGGAGGCCACAGCTGGACCAGTGACGCCTGAAGGATGTTTTCGAGGGGGGTCAACGCCCCCGCGTAAGCCGACAGATAATGAAAAAAAGAAAAACACGGTTCTTGCAGTTCATTCATCATTACGACATTTAAAAAATGACTAGACTGTGTTAAGTATACAGTGATAAGTCCGGGTATGGTAACATACTTAAGAAAGGAGGAACACTTCAGCAGACCTACTGGCCCAAACTAGGCATGTCCTTCTCAAACCCAGACCCACTAACAAAAATATTTGTCCAACCCATTTTCAGGTGACATCTAAACTGTCGTATCTGCGCGTCTCTGGCAAGACAGTGATAGTGTGAATGATGGTGAAAGTGTTTCTTTTTCGGGCACCCTGGCTCGGTGGGAGACGACTAGCGTGTTTAAAAAAAAAATTGTTACCTGTATTAGCTCTTTTCCAGAGGTTACAACTCTCTGAAAAGGGAGAGGGTCGGATATGGCTGGTGTGGTAGAGGTGTGGTAGCTGAGGTGAGTGCAGATTACCCTGCCTGGAATGTTGATACCAGGCCGAGGAGAGTAGCCACGGGTGCACGGATGATCACCACCATGATACTCTACCTGTTTTCTTATGAGACTCAGTGCTCCTTATTTTGATGATGATGTAAGTTATGCTGCTGCTGCTTATTGTATAGCTTATGCTGCTGCTGCTGCTGTTTTAGCTGTAGCCGCAGCTGCTGCATCCTCAGTTGACTGCTGTTTTGCTTCTATACCGTACGTGTATTCACCTATAGGTGGTTGCTGGGGTTGATTCACAGTTCCTGGCCCTGCTTCTTCGCTGGTCGCTACTAGGTCCACACGCTCCCTGCTCCAAGAGACTTATCGTGTGTGTGTGTGTGTGTGTGTGTGTGTGTGTGTGTGTGTGTGTGTGTGTGTGTGTACTTACCGAATTGTTTGCGGGGTTCGAGTCTTAGCTCCCATCCCCGCCTTCAAGTCAACTTTGATCGGCATTACTTATCTTTGCCTCATGGGCCTCTTCAAGCTTGAAGCTGTGTATTGAGTTTGCCTCAACACCTCATCCAACTCATTCCAATTCTGAATCACTCTTCAGTCTTTCCCAGCATACCTGTGCTCCAGATTCTGTAAGACTACGGTGCTAATCACCATCTCCAAGGCTGAGGGACTGATTACACACTCTTTTGTATATAGTTCTACTGTCTTTCAGTTATGTCCTTGAATTTGTGTTAATAAAACCACTGGAGGGCGAAACGTCTACAATAAAGATACCCAGATGTTGCAGATGTGGAATTCTTTATACTTAAGTTTACCTATGTCTTGGGCTTTTATCTGTCTCCTTATCACTGGTGATCTGATTTACAAGGTTTATCATAGTCTGTCCTATTAACTCGTTTTAAAATTCTCTACATCATAATCATGTGCCCCCTTGTCAAGAGCCTGGCCCATGGCCGGGCTCTGAGAGTAGCAATATCATGTGGGAGTTCGATACATGGATAGGGTAAAGTAATACTCACGTAGGCTGGTAGTACGTATAATTACAGATAATGTGGGGAGCGCCCGACAGCCTGCCTATCTCTCTTGCTCACTCTCGTATAACTGACTGGCCGCCCACAGTACCCATATGTGAGGGGGTCTTTGAATACTGCTATAGTCAGCACAATATGAATACAGACAGTGACTCAGGCAGAGACGGTTGGTAATGAGTCAACTACTGGTACACTGGTTACTGGTAACTGGTTACTACTACTGAGAGCAAGACTCTCGAAACTCATCAAAGGTTGTCCTTCTCTCCGCTAAGATGGTCAGGTACAGTTTTTCAACATATAATGCATTCCTCTCAGTTCCGGAGCTAATCTTGTTGCAAACCTTTACACCTTTCCGCGTATCAAGGGACACGTAATGTGTAGTTTTTTAATTAACTTTTCTGAATATGTTCTGAAATTTTGTTAATCTTCCGTATGTGCAAGAATGGTATATAATACCGACAAGATGAAATTAAGACACATGTGCAACATCTGGGTATCTTTATTGTAGACGTTTCGCCCTCCAGTGGCTTTATCAATACAAATTCTAGGACATAGCTTGAAGACAGTAGGACTATATACAGAAGATGAGGTAATCAGTCCCTCAACCTAGGAGTAGGTGCGAAGAGCACCATAGTCGTGGAGATTCTGAAGCAGAAGCAAGGAGCCTGGCGCTTATATAGTAACGTCAGGTGTAGCAGACGAGGGCATAGTCACTGGTAGGCGGGATTCCCCAGTGGAAGTAGGTCCTTCCCAAAGAGATGGGTTAGTTGTAGTAGTAGTTGTCGTAGTCGTGAAGGTTATGTACATGTCCTCAGAATCAAGATTCCATGATGTTGATTACCTCATCTTCTGTATATAGTCCTACCGTCTTCAAGCTATGTCCTAGAATTTGTATTAATAAAGCCACTGGATGGCGAAACGTCTACAATAAAGATACCCAGATGTTGCACATGTGTCTTAATTTCATCAATCTTCCATATGTTGCTGAAGTTGTGATGTATATGTGCGTCCTGTGATATGTTCGAAGTATTGTTTACCCCCAGGTCCTTTTCTTTCACTAAGATTTTCAGCTTTTCTCCTACCTGTAGTCTACTTGGATTCTGCTCCGGGGGTCTGCGCCCCTGCTGCCTGGTCTTAGACCAGGCCTCACGGTACATAACCAGATCAACCAGACTCTTGGTGCAGGAAGAAACTTGTCCATTTCTTTTAATATTATTAGGGGTCTGTTGTAATTCGAATATATAAAGGGATGACACAAAAATGTCTGTCTCTTTACACTTACTGTTTTTTTCCCAACGTGTCCTCACTGGTTGTATTTTGCACCGTCTGTCCAGCCTCTTGCTTACATGAGGAATGTTTTATGTGAGTAGATTAGCGACCAGTCATAGAATTTTCCAGGTGTAGATTATAATGTATCGCTCTCGCCTGGCTGTAATTTGTGTTCGGTCTATCCGCACAACCATCTATCATGTGGGAGTTCGAACACGTGGATTGGGTAAAAATACTCACGTAGGCTGGAAGTACGTATATTGTAACTGAAGTATGTGGAAGGGCGCCACTGCCGAACCTGCCTCTCTCCGCCCCTTGGCTAGACTGAGGAGTGCCCATGGGCGAGGGGGCGCTTGAAATCCTGCTAGGTCAGCAACAATATGAATACAGACAGTGACTCAGGCAGAGACGGTTGGTAGTGAGTCATCTACTGGTACACTGTTTACTGGTAACTGGTTACTACTACTGAGACATCAGTCTGTAAGACAAGTGGGCAAAAGTTCCTTGTGCGAGACTTGGGAGTGATAGTGTGGGAAGATCTCACACTCAAGAATCACAAAAGTGTTGCAGTTGCAAGGAAAATGATTAGCTGGATAAATAGAACTTTCAGGTTAAGAGGTACTAAGCTAATGATGTTGTTCAAGTAACTTGTTCTCTCTAGGCTGGAATACTGCTGTATACTGGCGGTCGCCTTCAAGGCTGGTAACACTGCTGAACTGGAAAACGTACAGAGAACTTTCACTGCTCGTACACACTCAACCAGCCATCTGAACTGCTGGGAACACTTGAAGTCCCTTCAACTTCATTCCCTGGAACGTAGGCGAGAAAGATGCATCATAATATACAGATGAAAAATCCTGGAGGGACTGGTTCCAAACCTGAACACCAAAATCACTTTATTTCAGAGACTGGCAGACATTGCACAGCATGTCCAATAAAAACCAGAGGCGCGACGGGTACACTAAGAGAGAACATGACAAGTGTCAGAGGTCCCTGACTCTTCAACGTCCTCCCTCCGTACATAAGACAAATTAACAGCAAATCTCTGGTTGTCTTCAAGAGAGAACTTGACAAGTTCATCAGATCAGTACTTGACCAGCCGGTCTGTGGTTCGTATGAGAGACTGCATGCGGCCAGCAGTAACAGTCTGGTTGATCAGGCCTTGAATATCTGGCGGACTGATCTGGGGCTAGGCCTATGGGAGGGTTGACTCCTGGAAGCGTCCTTCAGGTATCTTCAGATATCCTTTAAGCTATATATTTTTTGGGGGGATTGATTTCTAGCAACCACCTCTTAAAATAACTGCAACCTCTTTAGATAACACTGTAGCCTATCTCTGTCTCCTCCTGCCTACATCACCCTGGAACCTATCTCTGTCTCTTGTCTGCATCATCCAGGAGCCTATCTCTGTCTCTTGTCTGCATCATCCAGGAGCCTATCTCTGTCTCTTGTCTGCATCATCCAGGAGCCTATCTCTGTCTCTTGTCTGCATCATCCAGGAGCCTATCTCTGTCTCTTGTCTGCATCATCCAGGAGCCTATCTCTGTCTCTTGTCTGCATCATCCAGGAGCCTATCTCTGTCTCTTGTCTGCATCATCCAGGAGCCTATCTCTGCCTCTTGTCTGCATCATCCAGGAGCCTATCTCTGCCTCTTGTCTGCATCATCCAGGAGCCTATCTCTGCCTCTTGTCTGCATCATCCAGGAGCCTATCTCTGTCTCTTGTCTGCATCATCCAGGAGCCTATCTCTGTCTCTTGTCTGCATCATCCAGGAGCCTATCTCTGCCTCTTGTCTGCATCATCCAGGAGCCTATCTCTGCCTCTTGTCTGCATCATCCAGGAGCCTATCTCTGTCTCTTGTCTGCATCATCCAGGAGCCTATCTCTGCCTCTTGTCTGCATCATCCAGGAGCCTATCTCTGTCTCTTGTCTGCATCATCCAGGAGCCTATCTCTGCCTCTTGTCTGCATCATCCAGGAGCCTATCTCTGCCTCTTGTCTGCATCATCCAGGAGCCTATCTCTGTCTCTTGTCTGCATCATCCAGGAGCCTATCTCTGCCTCTTGTCTGCATCATCCAGGAGCCTATCTCTGTCTCTTGTCTGCATCATCCAGGAGCCTATCTCTGTCTCTTGTCTGTATCATCCAGGAGCCTATCTCTGCCTCTTGTCTGCATCATCCAGGAGCCTATCTCTGTCTCTTGTCTGCATCATCCAGGAGCCTATCTCTGCATCTTGTCTGCGTCATCCAGGAGCCTATCTCTGTCTCTTGTCTGCATCATCCAGGAGCCTATCTCTGTCTCTTGTCTGCATCATCCAGGAGCCTATCTCTGCCTCTTGTCTGCATCATCCAGGAGCCTATCTCTGTCTCTTGTCTGCATCATCCAGGAGCCTATCTCTGCCTCTTGTCTGCATCATCCAGGAGCCTATCTCTGCCTCTTGTCTGCATCATCCAGGAGCCTATCTCTGTCTCTTGTCTGCATCATCCAGGAGCCTATCTCTGTCTCTTGTCTGCATCATCCAGGAGCCTATCTCTGTCTCTTGTCTGCATCATCCAGGAGCCTATCTCTGTCTCTTGTCTGCATCATCCAGGAGCCTATCTCTGCCTCTTGTCTGCATCATCCAGGAGCCTATCTCTGTCTCTTGTCTGCATCATCCAGGAGCCTATCTCTGTCTCTTGTCTGCATCATCCAGGAGCCTATCTCTGCCTCTTGTCTGCATCATCCAGGAGCCTATCTCTGCCTCTTGTCTGCATCATCCAGGAGCCTATCTCTGCATCTTGTCTGCATCATCCAGGAGCCTATCTCTGCCTCTTGTCTGCATCATCCAGGAGCCTATCTCTGCCTCTTCCTGTTATGTTTCTCATTCCTTTACATCGTCAAAAAAGACACAATTCAGTCTACCTGGAGGTTATTCCGGGGGTCAACGCCCCCGCGGCCCGGTCCACGACCAGGCCTCCCGGTGGATCAGGGCCTGATCAATCAGGCTGTTACTGCTGGCCGCACACAGTCCAACGTACGAACCACAGTAGTGAGAGTTGTGTGACCGCATTCGTTACTCTCCCATTCTAACGTCTTAACCTCTACTGTTACTGTCTTCTGCCTTAATTAAAAATTACAGGTTCTTTTAGGGTTATCTTAATGGTGGTGTGATCATGCTCCTGGCAAAACTTATCTTAATGGTGGTGTGATCATGCTCCTGGCAAGACTTATCTTAATGGTGGTGTGATCATGCTCCTGGCAAGACAGTAGTTGAATAATGGTAAATTGGGTTATTAAAGCTTATTCCTTGAGTAGTATTGAAAATAGGCTGGACAGATATTTTTATTAGTCGGTTTGGGTTTGAGAAGGACCTGCCTAGTATGGGCCAGTAGACCTGCTACAGTTTTTCTCCTTATGTTGTTATGAATGTGTTTCCTTTTTTTCCGGGTCACCTTTTCTCTGTAGGAGACGGCCAGTGCGTTAAGAAAAATAGTAGCGGTCCTAGCACTGATCGTTGTGGGATCCCAGTCGTTACTCTCTCCCATTGTCTCATCCTTTCTCTTACTATCTATCTATCTTGTTTAAAAATTTCTTATAATTATTTACAAAACTACGAAATATGTCGTTACGTGTGCAGCTCCTGGTGGTGTTTCTGGTTTGGTTAATGGGGTTGGTGTCCGGGGCGTTGCCTTTATCAAGCCTCGGTAACGAGGGTAGCTCCAGGGACGTCATCTGCTTGATGTTTATTCCCGCTGCAGAGGGCATCCCAGCCACTGCCCTGGTGTCTCGGCGGGACCTGCCTCGCCTCCTGCACAAGGGCTCCGACTTCGAAGTGGTGAAGGAGGAGCACACAGGACACGTCTTCCACGTCCAGTGTCCTTCTCACACCTTCTGGATGGCCTGGCGTTATAAGCCTTTAGGGCGCTGACCTCCCTCACGACGCTCCTTAAGGACACTTGGCTTCCCTCAGGATGCTTGGCCTCCTTGACGCTCCTTAAGACGCTGTCCTCCTTCAGGATGCTCCCTAAGGACGCTGTCCTCCCAACCCTTCAATCCTGAGGGCTCTGACCCTACTCTCCCCTCCTTGAAGAGCACGGAGCGAGTTATCCTTCCCGAAGATGAACCTAACTCCCCAACCCTCAGGGCTATGAGGTGGGAGTCCCTCACACTTCTTCAATGTATATTCTTTTTTTCGTTCGGCTTTCTCCTAGAACCCTTTACAGGTTTACCGCTCCCAGTTCATTGCGTGACTGCAGCATTAATATTGTAGACTTTAGGTCTACCCATTCTGGTCTGTTTTCACAAGCCTGGTCCAGGACCGGCTGGGGAAAGCAGTGAAGCTCTCGAAACCCATCAAAGGTATATTCCCTAGCCATGGTACTGTGGGTTGTGAGTTGTTCCAGCCATGGTACTGGGGGTTGTGAGTTGTTCCAGCCATGGTACTGTGGGTTGTGAGTTCCAGCCATGGTACTGTGGGTTGTGAGTTGTTCCAGCCATGGTACTGTGGGTTGTGAGTTGTTCCAGCCATGATACTGTGGGTTGTGAGTTGTTCCAGCCATGGTACTGGGGGTTGTGAGTTGTTCCAGCCATGGTACTGGGGGTTGTGAGTTGTTCCAGCCATGGTACTGTGGGTTGTGAGCTGTTCTAGCCATGATACTGTGGGTTGTGAGTTGTTCCAGCCATGGTACTGGGGGTTGTGAGTTGTTCCAGCCATGATACTGTGGGTTGTGAGTTCCAGCCATGGTATTGTGGATTGTGAGTTGTTACAGCCATGGTATTGTGGATTGTGAGTTGTTGCAGCTAGGGTACTCTGGGTTGTGAGTTGTTCCATCCATGGTACTGTTGGTTGTGAGTTATTCTATCCATGGTACTGTTGGTTGTGAGTTGTTCCAGACCATGATGTTGTGGATTGAGAGTTGTTCCAGCCATGGTATTGTGGATTGTGAGCTGTTCCAGCCATAGTACTGTGGCTTGTGAGTTGTTCCAGCCATGGTATTGTAGGTTGCGAGTTGTTCGAGCCATGGGTATTGTGAGTTGTACCAGCCATTGTATTGTGAGTTGTACCAGCCATTGTATTGTGATTTGTTCCAGCCATGATATTGTGATTTGTTCCAGCCACGGTATTGTGGATTGTTCCAGCCATGGTATAGTGGGCTGTGAAGTATTCCAGCCACGGTATTGTAGCTGTTGTTTATTGTTCCAGCCACGGTATTGTAGCTTTGTTGTTTATTGTTCCAGCCACGGTATTGTGGATTTAGTCCACAATACTATGACAGGAATAATCAAAATTTATATTGCCTACAGTTGTTAATTCTCTCAGTTATCGTCCCCGCGGTCCGGTCCCAGACCATTCCTCCTGGTCTGTCAGGTTTTATTTTATTACTTATGATATACCTGCCGTTCCAGATCATGGAGCTGAACTTTTATCTAGGCTGAGGGACTGACCACCTCAGATACTTCTTTTTCAAGGTTGATGGACCGATCACATCTTCACTTCGTTGCTACTTCTGCTGACTCTGTATTTGACTGAAGAAGCTTCCTGTGTAGGCTTTCCTACTCCCTCTGCCTGGCCTGGGGCTAGGCCTCCCTGTTGATTTTCTGGTTGACACAGTGTTCTCTTATTGTGCCCACAGTGCCCATGCTTTTCATTGGGTCTGTTTTATTCTACCTCTCATCTTTCACACCTGTATTTTATGATAATGTATTCGAGCCTGACCCAAGGCCGGGCTCCTAAGGTTGAAAAACTCTGGAAACTCATCGAAGGTAAGTTTAGAACTGGGATCTCCAGTATCTCCTTCGTGTATATTATGAAGTATCTCTCTCACCTTCTCTCCAGAGAGTACAATCCCAGTTCTTTGAGATGTTCCCAGTATTGTAAATGCTCACTATATATATTTTCCAGCTGTGATATCTTTCCTACATTGATCAGAGTTGTCAACAACAAGGGAGAAAGAGCACATGTAATTTGCATAGCATCACAATTGGCATAATTTCTCTTGTTTTGAAAGTTCTGATTATCTACCCGGTCAGTTTTTTTTTTCGGCTTTTGCAGCATTTGCTTTATTGTGCTTTTTAACAGATATGTCAGTCTGTCAAGTTGTGGCGAGTGTGTTTTTGTGTGTCAGCTGTGAGGATGAGAAACGGGAGAGGTGCCAGAAACTTGCCTTCAAGCACTGAACTTTTCAGTTTGCTAAGGCTAGACTAGACGTTTTTCCACTAAATCGTGAATCTGATGAGTAAGACACTTGTGCGACATTTGGGAATCCTTATTGTGGAAACGTTTCACCACACAGTGGCTTCATCAGTTCAATACTGTGAAAGATGAGGCGTTTGAGGTGATCAATCCCTCAGCCTGGAGTTGCTGTGATCACATCCACTCCAGGCCGAGGGACTGATTACCTCAAACTCCTCCTCATATTCCGCCATTCTTCTCTGTACTGGACTGAAGAAACCACTGGTTGGCGAAACGTTTCCATAGTAAAGATACCCAAGTGTTGTACAAGTGTATCTTTCATTAAATTGTCGGTTCTCTGAACCATTTATCTACAACAGCATAGTCTATGACACAACAGTGTTAGGACGCACACACCTGTCTTCAAGAACTGACACAACAGTGTTAGGACGCACACACCTGTCTTCAAGAACTGACACAACAGTGTTAGGACGCACACACCTGTCTTCAAGAACTGACACAACAGTGTTAGGACGCACACACCTGTCTTCAAGAACTGACACAACAGTGTTAGGACGCACACACCTGTCTTCAAGAACTGACACAACAGTCTTAGGACGCACACACCTGTCTTCAAGAACTGACACAACAGTGTTAGGACGCACACACCTGTCTTCAAGAACTGACACAACAGTGTTAGGACGCACACACCTGTCTTCAAGAACTGACACAACAGTGTTAGGACGCACACACCTGTCTTCAAGAACTGACACAACAGTGTTAGGACGCACACACCTGTCTTCAAGAACTGACACAACAGTGTTAGGACGCACACACCTGTCTTCAAGAACTGACACAACAGTGTTAGGACGCACACACCTGTCTTCAAGAACTGACACAACAGTGTTAGGACGCACACACCTGTCTTCAAGAACTGACACAACAGTGTTAGGACGCACACACCTGTCTTCAAGAACTGACACAACAGTGTTAGGACGCACACACCTGTCTTCAAGAACTGACACAACAGTGTTAGGACGCACACACCTGTCTTCAAGAACTGACACAACAGTGTTAGGACGCACACACCTGTCTTCAAGAACTGACACAACAGTGTTAGGACGCACACACCTGTCTTCAAGAACTGACACAACAGTGTTAGGACGCACACACCTGTCTTCAAGAACTGACAAAACAGTGTTAGGACGCACACACCTGTCTTCAAGAACTGACACAACAGTGTTAGGACGCACACACCTGTCTTCAAGAACCATGACACAACAGTGTTAGGACGCACACACCTGTCTTCAAGAACCATGACACAACAGTGTTAGGACGCACACACCTGTCTTCAAGAACTGACACAACAGTGTTAGGACGTACACACCTGTCTTCAAGAACTGACACAACAGTGTTAAGACGTACACACCTGTCTTTAAGAACCATGACATAAATGTTAGGACGCACACACTTGTCTTCAAGAACCATGACATAAGTGTTAGGACGCACACACCTGTCTTTAAGAACCATGACATAAGTGTTAGGACGCACACACTTGTCTTCAAGAACCATGACATAAGTGTTAGGACGCACACACCTGTCTTCAAGAACCATGACATAAGTGTTAGGACGCACACACCTGTCTTCAAGAACCATGATATAACAGTGTTAGGACGCACACACCTGTCTTTAAGAACCATGACATAAGTGTTAGGATGCACACACCTGTCTTCAAGAACCATGACATAAGTGTTAGGACGCACACACCTGTCTTCAAGAACCATGACATAACAGTGTTAGGACGCACACACCTGTCTTTAAGAACCATGACATAAGTGTTAGGATGCACACACCTGTCTTCAAGAACCATGACATAACAGTGTTAGGACGCACACACCTGTCTTCAAGAACCATGACATAACAGTGTTAGGACGCACACACCTGTCTTCAAGAACCATGACATAACAGTGGTAGGACGCACACACCTGTCTTTAAGAACCATGACATAAGTGTTAGGATGCACACACCTGTCTTCAAGAACCATGACATAACAGTGTTAGGACGCACACACCTGTCTTCAAGAACCATGACATAAGTGTTAGGACGCACACACCTGTCTTCAAGAACCATGACATAACAGTGGTAGGACGCACACACCTGTCTTCAAGAACCATGACATAACAGTGTTAGGACGCACACACCTGTCTTCAAGAACCATGACATAACAGTGTTAGGACGCACACACCTGTCTTCAAGAACCATGACATAACAGTGTTAGGACGCACACACCTGTCTTCAAGAACCATGACATAAGTGTTAGGACGCACACACCTGTCTTCAAGAACCATGACATAACAGTGTTAGGACGCACACACCTGTCTTCAAGAACCATGACATAACAGTGTTAGGACGCACACACCTGTCTTCAAGAACCATGACATAACAGTGTTAGGACGCACACACCTGTCTTCAAGAACCATGACATAACAGTGTTAGGACGCACACACCTGTCTTCAAGAACCATGACATAACAGTGTTAGGACGCACACACCTGTCTTCAAGAACCATGACATAACAGTGTTAGGACGCACACACCTGTCTTCAAGAACCATGACATAACAGTGTTAGGACGCACACACCTGTCTTCAAGAACCATGACATAAGTGTTAGGACGCACACACCTGTCTTCAAGAACCATGACATAACAGTGTTAGGACGCACACACCTGTCTTCAAGAACCATGACATAAGTGTTAGGACGCACACACCTGTCTTCAAGAACCATGACATAACAGTGTTAGGACGCACACACCTGTCTTCAAGAACCATGACATAACAGTGTTAGGACGCACACACCTGTCTTCAAGAACCATGACATAACAGTGTTAGGACGCACACACCTGTCTTCAAGAACCATGACATAACAGTGTTAGGACGCACACACCTGTCTTCAAGAACCATGACATAACAGTGTTAGGACGCACACACCTGTCTTCAAGAACCATGACATAACAGTGTTAGGACGCACACACCTGTCTTCAAGAACCATGACATAACAGTGTTAGGACGCACACACCTGTCTTCAAGAACCATGACATAACAGTGTTAGGACGCACACACCTGTCTTCAAGAACCATGACATAACAGTGTTAGGATGCACACACCTGTCTTCAAGAACCATGACATAACAGTGTTAGGACGCACACACCTGTCTTCAAGAACCATGACATAACAGTGTTAGGACGCACACACCTGTCTTCAAGAACCATGACATAACAGTGTTAGGACGCACACACCTGTCTTCAAGAACCATGACATAAGTGTTAGGACGCACACACCTGTCTTCAAGAACCATGACATAACAGTGTTAGGACGCACACACCTGTCTTCAAGAACCATGACATAACAGTGTTAGGACGCACACACCTGTCTTCAAAACCATGACATAACAGTGTTAGGACGCACACACCTGTCTTCAAGAACCATGACATAACAGTGTTAGGACGCACACACCTGTCTTCAAGAACCATGACATAACAGTGTTAGGACGCACACACCTGTCTTCAAGAACCATGACATAACAGTGTTAGGACGCACACACCTGTCTTCAAGAACCATGACATAACAGTGTTAGGACGCACACACCTGTCTTCAAGAACCATGACATAACAGTGTTAGGACGCACACACCTGTCTTCAAGAACCATGACATAACAGTGTTAGGACGCACACACCTGTCTTCAAGAACCATGACATAACAGTGTTAGGACGCACACACCTGTCTTCAAGAACCATGACATAACAGTGTTAGGACGCACACACCTGTCTTCAAGAACCATGACATAACAGTGTTAGGACGCACACACCTGTCTTCAAGAACCATGACATAACAGTGTTAGGACGCACACACCTGTCTTCAAGAACCATGACATAACAGTGTTAGGACGCACACACCTGTCTTCAAGAACCATGACATAACAGTGTTAGGACGCACACACCTGTCTTCAAGAACCATGACATAACAGTGTTAGGACGCACACACCTGTCTTCAAGAACCATGACATAAGTGTTAGGACGCACACACCTGTCTTCAAGAACCATGACATAACAGTGTTAGGACGCACACACTCTACTCAAGAACCATGACATAACAGTGTTAGGACGCACACACCTGTCTTCAAGAACCATGACATAACAGTGTTAGGACGCACACACCTGTCTTCAAGAACCATGACATAACAGTGTTAGGGGACGCACACACCTGTCTTCAAGAACCATGACATAACAGTGTTAGGACGCACACACCTGTCTTCAAGAACCATGACATAACAGTGTTAGGACGCACACACCTGTCTTCAAGAACCATGACATAACAGTGTTAGGACGCACACACCTGTCTTCAAGAACCATGACATAACAGTGTTAGGACGCACACACCTGTCTTCAAGAACCATGACATAACAGGACCACAATGGTAATAAGTCACTCTGACTTTTGTGTTATCCCAGGTTCTCTACACATATGCTGCTATGTATGATAATCTATGTAACTGTATTTGTGTATACCTGAATAAACTTACTGTGTTAGGAAGTACACTTGTCTACAAGATGCCTGCCTGAAGTATTGACCTACATAAGTTGAGTGTGACTGACACTCTTGGATGAGAGTGCCTGAATGTAAGCTTTTTTTCTTAGCATACCGGAGCGTCTGCCCATCGTCTGGAGGCTTGTGACTACCCACGCCCCTCCTCTTGGGGCCAACGACCCTCCCCTTCTCTCTCTCTCTCTCTCTCCCTCCCTTCTTACCTGCTTATCCCTCTCCCTCTGACTTGGCACCCTCCTAGCACTCCTCCCTTCTCTTCGGCACGCCCCTCCATTACTCTTTCACACCGCTACTTTGACGGGTTTCAAGAGTTTTCTAATTCTCGCAGCCCGGCCTTGGGCCAGGCTCGTCTGGTTAGCCAGGCTGTTGCTCGTGGCAACTCACAGATGCACATATCTATCACAGCCTAGTTGATCTGGCATTTGGTGGTGATGCTTGTCTAGTTCCCTACCGAATACTTCCACACGTATTCCAGTAGTGTTTCTGATATCTTCTGGTCGAGTGTTGAATAGTCTGGGACCACAAACGTTAGAATGTTCTCTTACTGTGCCTACGGTGCCCCTGCCTTTTTGACTGGGTTTATTTCGCTCTTCAATATCTCTCGCTTCACTATGTTGTTTTGGCCGTGTGCAGATTTAAGACAAGGCCCTCAAGCACCTTCCAGGTATATATTATGTACCTCACTTCCAGGTATATATTATGTATCTCACTTCCAGGTATATATTATGTATCTCACTTCCAGGTATATATTATGTATCTCACTTCCAGGTATATATTATGTACCTCACTTCCAGGTATATATTATGTATCTCTCCTCCACTACAGTGAGTATATATTTAGGACTTTGAGGCGTTCCCAGTAATTTAAATGTTTTATTGGCTGTTTATTACATTTGATTGATCTTTGTGTTTGTTGGTACTCTAATGTCTCTCCTGCTCTGAAGATCGACATTTCTGAGCAGCAGTCTTGAAGGCGAGAGCACAAGCGATTTGATGTCACCACTGGCACTATTTCTCTTGTTTTGAAAGTTCTCATTATCCACCCTATCATCGTCCTGGCTGTCGTGATATTTGCCTTATTGTCCTTTTTGTAAGAAAGTTCATTTGACATTATTACTCCCAGATCTTTCACATGTTCCTTTCTGATATTCTAGGGTTTTGTATACAGTCAGCCAACCATTCAGACAGCCATCTAGATAAAGCCAGACTGCTTACCAATTAGCCAGCTGTTGTAGTGAAGTTGACCACTTATAATCACTGTCATACACAACTGTGTCACAGAGATCACTGTCATACACAACTGTGTCACAGAGATCACTGTCATACACAACTGTGTCACAGAGATCACTGTCATACACAACTGTGTCACAGAGATCACTGTCATACACAACTGTGTCACAGAGATCACTCATACACAACTGTGTCACAGAGATCACTGTCTTACACAACTGTGTCACAGAGATCACTGTCTTACACAACTGTGTCACAGAGATCACTCTCATACACAACTGTGTCACAGAGATCACTGTCTTACACAACTGTGTCACAGAGATCACTGTCATACACAACTGTGTCACAGAGATCACTGTCATACACAACTGTGTCACAGAGATCACTGTCATACACAACTGTGTCACAGAGATCACTGTCTTACACAACTGTCACAGAGATCACTGTCTTACACAACTGTGTCACAGAGATCACTCTCATACACAACTGTGTCACAGAGATCACTGTCTTACACAACTGTGTCACAGAGATCACTGTCATACACAACTGTGTCACAGAGATCACTGTCATACACAACTGTGTCACAGAGATCACTGTCATACACAACTGTGTCACAGAGATCACTGTCTTACACAACTGTCACAGAGATCACTGTCTTACACAACTGTGTCACAGAGATCACTGTCATACACAACTGTGTCACAGAGATCACTGTCTTACACAACTGTGTCACAGAGATCACTGTCATACACAACTGTGTCACAGAGATCCCGCGAAGGACATTTTATGCTTCAAGGTAACAGGAATTCCTTGCTTATTTTTTAAGACTAGATGTGAAAGAACTCAAGAGGCAAGAAACTAGTAATATCGGCCGATGAACCCTAAGAGGCAGCTCCGGGAGCCAGGACTCGACCCCAGCAAATACAGATGGTCGAGCGCAAAAATAGTAGATGTGGGTGGGTGTGAGTTAGACCTGATAGCTTGTGCTACCAGGTCGGTTGCCGTGTTCCTCCCTTAAGTCAATGTGACCTGACCTGAATAGGTTGGGTGCATTGGCTTAAGCCGGTAGGAGACTTGGACCTGCCTCGCATGGGCCAGTAGGCCTTCTGCAGTGTTCCTTCGTTCTTATGTTCTTATGTTCTTATAATGTTCCTCTACTCACAGATCTCTATTTTCTTCCCACCCCTCCAAAACCCCTTCCCCCTGCCTCTTCTGGGGCACCAGCAGGTGCCTGGGGAGTCGGAAATGCCTAGCAGTGCCACACTCTCTCTTTCTCACTCAACACTGACCTTCAACAAGCAAATTAACAACGTGTGTCAAAAATTTAAGTTCTGTACTCGATTATGGAGAGTCACCCACTCCTCTGACAACCTCCCGCACCCCTGGCAACCTCCCCGCACCCCTGGCAACCTCCCCGCACCCCTGGCAACCTCCCCGCACCCCTGGCAACCTCCCCGCACCCCTGGCAACCTCCCCGCACCCCTGGCAACCTCCCCGCACCCCTGGCAACCTCCCCGCACCCTGGCAACCTCCCCGCACCCCTGGCAACCTCCCCGCACCCCTGGCAACCTCCCCGCACCCCTGGCAAACTCCCCGCACCCCTGGCAACCTCCCCGCACCCCTGGCAACCTCCCCGCACCCCTGGCAACCTCCCCGCACCCCTGGCAAACTCCCCGCACCCCTGGCAACCTCCCCGCACCCCTGGCAACCTCCCCGCACCCCTGGCAAACTCCCCGCACCCCTGGCAACCTCCCCGCACCCCTGGCAACCTTTCCGCACCCCTGACAACCTCCCCGCACCCCTGGCAACCTCCCCGCACCCCTGGCAACCTCCCCGCACCCCTGGCAACCTCCCCGCGCCCTGGCAACCTCCCCGCACCCCTGGCAACCTTCCCGCACCCCTGACAACCTCCCCGCACCCCTGGCAACCTCCCCGCACCCCTGGCAACCTCCCCGCACCCCTGGCAACCTCCCCGCACCCCTGGCAACCTCCCCGCACCCCTGGCAACCTCCCCGCACCCCTGGCAACCTCCCGCACCCCTGACAACCTCCCCGTACCCCTGGCAACCTCCCCGCACCCCTGGCAACCTCCCCGCGCCCCTGGCAACCTCCCCGCACCCCTGGCAACCTTCAGGCACCCCTAACAACATTCTCACGCCCCTAACAACATCCCCACACCCCTGGCAACCTCCCTGCACCCTGGCAACCTCCCCGCACCCCTAACAACCTCCTCACACCCCTAACAACCTCCCCACACCCTAACAACCTCTCCACACCCCTAACAACCTCCCCACACCCCTAACAACCTTCCTACACTCCTAACAACCTCCCACACCCCTAACAACCTCCCCACACCCCTACCAAACTCCCCACACCCCTAACAACCTCCCCACACCCTAACAACCTCCCCACACCCCTAACAACCTCCCCACACCCCTAACAACCTCCCCACACCCTAACAACCTCCCCACACCCCTAACAACCTCCCCCAACCCCTAACAACCTCCCCACACCCCTAACAACCTCTTCACACCCCTAACAACTTCCTCACACCCCTAACAACCTCCCCACACCCTAACAACCTCCCCACACCCTAACAACCTCCCCACACCCCTAACAACTTTCCCACACCCCTAACAACCTCCCCACACCCCTAACAACTTCCTCACACCCCTAACAACCTCCCACACCCCTAACAACCTCCCCAAACCCCTAACAACCTCCCCACACGCCTAACAACCTCCTCACACCCCTAACCTCCTCACACCCCTAACCTCCTCACACCCCTAACCTCCTCACACCCCTAACAACCTACAACCTCCTCACACCCCTAACAACCTCCCTACACCCCTAACCTCCCCACATCGCCCCTTGGCTCGGTCCCAGACCAGGACTCCTGAGTGGTGGTCACATTAATCACGTTGATGGTACTAACAGTGGAGAACAACATGGCGTTCAGTGGCGATAAGTTCCGGCTGCTTAAGTATGGAAAGAATGAACTCAAAAAGAACACTGTATACAGAACTCAAGAGGATCGTCAAATAGAAAGAAAAGAACACGCAAAAGATGTGGGAGTAATTATATCTTCTGACCTTTCTTTCAAAGAACACAATAAGGCAAATGTCACGACAGCCAGGACGATGACCGGGTGGATAATGAGAACTTTCAAAACAAGGGAAATAATGCCAGTGGTGAGACTGTTCAAATTGCTTGTTATCTCGCTCGTTTAGAGTATTGTTCAGTGTTGACGGCCAAGTTCCAGGCGGGAGAGATATCAGAGCTGGAACAGATAGACATCATTTACGGTCCTCATAGAGCCCAGTAAAACATTTAAATTACCGGGAACGCCTCAAGTTCTAAATATGTACTTGCTGGAGAGGAAGAGAAATACATGATATATACCCGGAGGATGCTTGAGGACCTGCCACTGCACGCTACTGGCACTGGCACTCTAAGAAAGGTTCAGGCAATGCCAGAATATGTTTACACGACTTGGCACCGAATAATATGTAAATAGAAATCTGGTTTGCGGATCTGAGGCACTTAGTGCAACAGGTCAGGGCACTGCATGGTCTGGTAAGCCTGAAGCGCGCTCTCTCTCTCTCTCTCTCTCTCTCTCTCTCTCTCTCTCTCTCTCTCTCTCTCTCTCTCTCTCTCTCTCTCTCTCTCTCTCTGTCTCACCACACAACGGGCTAAGTGTCTGTCGACAAGTGCCTTTGACAATTAACTAACACACACACACACAGGAACCATACATAGCTTTAAGACAATGTATGACAAAGCTCAGGGAGCAGAGAGAGAGGACCTAGTGGTAATCAATGAAGAGACGGGGCCAGGAGCTGAGTATCGACCCTGCAACCACAATTAGGCGAGTACACACGGGTGTAAGTGAGAGTTGAGAGTCCCGCTTAACACACTCACTACTCTCATCTCTCAACTAACACACACATCTATCATGTTAAACACTCCCACTCACCTGCCCCTCCTAACTCCACCCACTCCACACGCCATTCATCCCATCTCATTCCCACGCCACCATGCATACTGGAGTGAAAGACATGAGAGGAAATGTACGATAAACCCAGTAAAAAGCAGAGGCGCCGTGGGCACAAAAAGAGAAAACTGTGTATCAATACACGTAGTCCCAGATTATTCAGCAACTTGCCAAAAGATATTAGAAACACTGCTGGAACAAGTGTAGAAGTCTTCAAGAAGATATCAGAAACACTGCTGGAACAAGTGTAGAAGTCTTCAAGAAGATATCAGAAACACTGCTGGAACAAGTGTAGAAGTCTTCAAGAAGATATCAGAAACACTGCTGGAACAAGTGTAGAAGTCTTCAAGAAGATATCAGAAACACTGCTGGAACAAGTGTAGAAGTCTACAAGAAGATATCAGAAACACTGCTGGAACAAGTGTAAAAGTCTTCAAGAAGATATCAGAAACACTGCTGGAACAAGTGTAGAAGTCTTCAAGAAGATATCAGAAAAAACTGCTGGAACAAGTGTAGAAGTCTTCAAGAAGATATCAGAAACACTGCTGGAACAAGTGTAGAAGTCTTCAAGAAGATATCAGAAACACTGCTGGAAACAAGTGTAGAAGTCTTCAAGAAGATATCAGAAACACTGCTGGAACAAGTGTAGAAGTCTTCAAGAAGATAACAGAAACACTGCTGGAACAAGTTTTAGAAGTCTTCAAGAAGATATCAGAAACACTGCTGGAAACAAGTGTAGAAGTCTTCAAGAAGATATCAGAAACACTGCTGGAACAAGTGTAGAAGTCTTCAAGAAGATATCAGAAACACTGCTGGAACAAGTGTAGAAGTCTACAAGAAGATATCAGAAACACTGCTGGAACAAGTGTAGAAGTCTTCAAGAAGATATCAGAAACACTGCTGGAACAAGTGTTTGAAGTCTTCAAGAAGATATCAGAAACACTGCTGGAACAAGTGTAGAAGTCTTCAAGAAGATATCAGAAACACTGCTGGAACAAGTGTAGAAGTCTTCAAGAAGATATCAGAAACACTGCTGGAACAAGTGTAGAAGTCTTCAAGAAGATATCAGAAACACTGCTGGAACAAGTGTAGAAGTCTTCAAGAAGATATCAGAAACACTGCTGGAACAAGTGTAGAAGTCTTCAAGAAGATATCAGAAACACTGCTGGAACAAGTGTAGAAGTCTTCAAGAAGATATCAGAAACACTGCTGGAACAAGTGTAGAAGTCTTCAAGGAGATATCAGAAACACTGCTGGAACAAGTGTAGAAGTCTTCAAGAAGATATCAGAAACACTGCTGGAACAAGTGTAGAAGTCTTCAAGACGATAGAAACACTGCTGGAACAAGTGTAGAAGTCTTCAAGAAGATATCAGAAACACTGCTGGAACAAGTGTAGAAGTCTTCAAGAAGGTATCAGAAACACTGCTGGAACAACTGTAGAAGTCTTCAAGAAGATATCAGAAACACTGCTGGAACAAGTGTAGAAGTCTTCAAGAAGATATCAGAAACACTGCTGGAACAAGTGTAGAAGTCTTCAAGAAGATATTAGAAACACTGCTGGAACAAGTGTAGAAGTCTTCAAGAAGATATCAGAAACACTGCTGGAACAAGTGTAGAAGTCTCAAGAAGATATTAGAAACACTGCTGGAACAAGTGTAGAAGTCTTCAAGAAGATACAGAAACACTGCTGGAACAAGTGTAAAGTCTTCAAGAAGATATCAGAAACACTGCTGGAACAAGTGTAGAAGTCTTCAAGAAGATATCAGAAACACTGCTGGAACAAGTGTAGAAGTCTTCAAGAAGATATCAGAAACACTGCTGGAACAAGTGTAGAAGTCTTCAAGAAGATATCAGAAACACTGCTGGAACAAGTGTAGAAGTCTTCAAGAAGATATCAGAAACACTGCTGGAACAAGTGTAGAGTCTTCAAAAAGATATCAGAAACACTGCTGGAACAAATGTAGAAGTCTTCAAGAAGATATCAGAAACACTGCTGGAACAAGTGTAGAAGTCTTCAAGAAGATATCAGAAACACTGCTGGAACAAGTGTAGAAGTCTTCAAAAAGATATCAGAAACACTGCTGGAACAAGTGTAGAAGTCTTCAAGAAGATATCAGAAAAAACTGCTGGAACAAGTGTAGAAGTCTTCAAGAAGATATCAGAAACACTGCTGGAACAAGTGTAGAAGTCTTCAAGAAGATATCAGAAACACTGCTGGAACAAGTGTAGAAGTCTTCAAGAAGATATCAGAAACACTGCTGGAACAAGTGTAGAAGTCTTCAAGAAGATATCAGAAACACTGCTGGAACAAGTGTAGAAGTCTTCAAGAAGATATCAGAAACACTGCTGGAACAAGTGTAGAAGTCTTCAAGAAGATATCAGAAACACTGCTGGAACAAGTGTAGAAGTCTTCAAGAAGATATCAGAAACACTGCTGGAACAAGTGTAGAAGTCTTCAAGAAGAAACTGGACAAGTATCTTCACCAGGTGCCAGATTCACCAGGCTGTAATGGATACGAGGGACAGCGGGCCACCAGCAGCAACAGCCTGGTTGACCAGGCTAGTACCAAATAAGCCTGGCCCATGGCCGGGCTCGGAGAGCAGAAAAACTCTCGAAACTCATCAAAGGTATGTTATAGGCAAAAAAACTACTCCAGGTATTCACCCACATCATACACAACCTCTCATACACACCGACCACAACCCTACACGCCATACACACCCTCCCCTACACACCACCTACACACTACCCCCACATCCTAAACACATCACCCCTACCAATCAGACAACACCCCTCCCTCTTAAATCCTACCTTTTGTTTTTTTAACCCAGTTTAAAACCCTCCATGAGTGAAGGTTTTATGTGAGCCCCTCGTCAGAGGATCAGTACTCTCTCTCCTCCGCCAGAGTGTTAAAACTTTTTTTGCTCCCGCGAGGTCTGATTTACAGGCGTTGTTTACTGTAAGACTTTGCATTATCGATCAATCACGGTAATAAAATTTACAAAGGTCTACCTACCTGGAGTCTACCTGGTGGGTACCTGGTGTCTACCTGGTGTCTACCTGGTGTCTACCTGGAGTTGATTTCAGAGGTCAGCGACTCGGTATTTAGAATAAGATTGTGGACAGTGTCCTAAGTTTGTTTGCAACAGATAAGTCAACTGTAGATATAAATCCATATGTACTCTTAATTCTTGTCGGGCCTAGTTCCTAGGCCCTTTGTGTATCCATATGCTCTTGTACTACCATCCACAGGATGGATATGAGGTGCACAATAAACTAGCCACTACCATCCACAGGATGGATATGAGGTACACAATAAACTAGCCACTACCATCCACAGGATGGATATGAGGTACACAATAAAACTAGCCACTACCATCCACAGGATGGATATGAGGTACACAATAAACTGGCCACTACCATCCACAGGATGGATATGAGGTACACAATAAACTAGCCACTACCATCCACAGGATGGATATGAGGTACACAATAAACTAGCCACTACCATCCACAGGATGGATATGAGGTACACAATAAACTAGCAACTACCATCCACAGGATGGATATGAGGTACACAATAAACTAGCCACTACCATCCACAGGATGGATATGAGGTACACAATAAACTAGCCACTACCATCCACAGGATGGATATGAGGTACACAATAAACTAGCCACTACCATCCACAGGATGGATATGAGGTACACAATAAACTAGCAACTACCATCCACTGGATGGATATGAGGTACACAATAAACTAGCCACTACCATCCACAGGATGGATATGAGGTACACAATAAACTAGCCACTACCATCCACAGGATGGATATGAGGTACACAATAAACTAGCAACTACCATCCACTGGATGGATATGAGGTACACAATAAACTAGCAACTACCATCCACTGGATGGATATGAGGTACACAATAAACTAGCAACTACCATCCACTGGATGGATATGAGGTACACAATAAACTAGCAACTACCATCCACTGGATGGATATGAGGTACACAATAAACTAGCCACTTCAATGGTACAATCTCACCTAAGTATGAGATTTTAGTGAACTGTTCCAGCCATGGTATTGTGAGTTTTATATTCTTTATGAGTTAGATGTGTGAGTAAGTGAGGTATGTTTGGTATACCCATAAGCAAGGTGTGAGTGGGTGGGGTATGCTTGGTATATTCATCAGTCTGGTAAGGGTATAACGAGGGCACTGGGATGATGATGTGAAGTTATTACCATCATTTATACCGGGAAGCTTTAAAACCGTAAGGGTTATGCAGCGCCTAAAAGATTAAGAGGTGTTAGTGATCCCTCATCCCTCAGATCAAGAGCCCTTCCCCAGCATATCAATATATTAGTGATCTGTTAGAGTGCAATGTGGGGAAGAGCTATATATCAAGCATATCTAAGTATGTCTGTCTTACGAGTGTGGGCGGGGTATACTGAGCTAGGTATGGGCGTGGGCGGTCGTATGTCCGCCCACATGCTGTTTACAACACGACTCTGCATGTTAGGTATTATGCCTATTTTTTTGTCTGGTGTGAAAATGAATGGTAATTGGTACTGGAAATTGGGAGAGAGGAGATTGCATCAGCAGCACTACACTGTGCTATGTGATAGTGTTACACTGCTATGTGTTATAGTGCTACAGTGCTATGTGACATAGTGCTGCACTGCTGTGTGATACAGTGCTACACTCCTATGTGATATAATATATTCCAGCCTGGAGAGAACAAGTGACCTGAAGATTGTCATCACTGGCTCATCATCTCTTGTCTTGAAAGTTCTAGTTATCCAACCTATCATTTTCCTTGTGCTAGTAACAACAACATTGTTGTGATCCTTGAATGTGAGATCTTCCTCACACCATCACTTCTAAGTCTCACACACGGAACTTTCCCTCTGTTAAATGATTCAAGTTTGTCCTGTACTTCGTTACATTCTCTAGCAACTGAAACTTGTCCTCATTAAACATCAAATTGTTGTCTGAGATCCACTGTAAGACTTGATTTATATCAGACTGAAGATTCACTGTCTTCGACGGACGACATTCTAATAGAGAGATTCTGGTGTTATCAACGAAGGATGTTCTTGTCTGCCAGACAGAAAAATGTGAAACAGACCTGGGATGAGTGTTGTGTCTGTGTTTACAGAGGAAATTCACTTACCTGATTAGAGACGACCCACGATTAGTGAACGGAGGCTCGAGCCTTCACTATGATGACCCCGACGGGTTTAACGCTTCAAGATGTACGATACAATGCACTTACCTTCTTCCACCTCCCCTCCCTCATGCCTTACCTCAACTGCCACTTATCATGCCTCGCCTACCTCCTGTCGACGGTGACACTCTTCATATCGCTAGTGCTCCCTCACTTAGAATATTGCTCAAACTAGACCGTGGTGTAGAAATATACCTAGTTGGACGAATCTTATTGTGGCTAGCTGGTCCAGTGGCTATCGCGACGGTCTGGAGTTTTGAGACTCTCTGATCGCGGGTTCTATCCCCACCCGTGGTATGGTTTCTTTGCAATCGTGTCATTGCGATTTCGTGAGTCAAGTTAACGGAATATTGCTCAGTGTTGACGGCCTCGTTCAAGGCAGGAGAAATATCGGAGCTGGAACAAATACAGAGATCGTTTACGGCCCACATTGAGCCAGTAAAGCACCTAAAATACTGGGAACGCCTGCAAGTCTTGAACATGTACTCATTGGAGCGGAGGAGAGAGAGGTACATGATAATATATACCTGGTAGGTACTCGAGGGCTTGGTCCCAGATCTGCACACTGCCATGACAACATACTGGAGTGAGAGAGATGGGAGGAAGTGTAAAATAAACCCAGTGAGGAGCAGGGGTGCGGTGGGGACAATAAGGAAACACTGTATCAACATCCGGGGTCCCAGACTATTCAGCATCTTACCAAAAGTTATCAGAAACACTGCTGGAACAAGTGTTGAAGCCTTAAGAAGAAACTAGACAAGTATCTTCACCAGGTGCCAGATCAACCAGGCTGTGATATATATGTGGGGCAGGGGGCCTCCAGCAGCAACAGCCTGGTTGACCGGGCAAGCACCAGACGAGCCTGGCCCATGGCCGGGTTCAGAGAGTAGATAAACTCTCGAAACTCTTCAAAGGTATATCAAAGGTATGCCCTGCCTCACCTACCTCCTGTCCTGCCTCATCTACCTCCTGTCCTGCCTCACCTACCTCCTATCCTGCCTAACCTACCTCCTATCCTACTTTACCTACCTGGGATGAATTGTAAAGGACCTGTCGAGCATGGGCCAACAGGCCTGCTGCAGTGATCCTCCTTTCTTATGTTCTTATGTTCTATCCTATTTCACCTACCTCTAATACCTCACCTCTCTGTCATGCCTCCAGTCCTCCATTTTCTACTGTAACAAGTAGAGAAGTTGAAGTAAGACCACCATTACTCCTTTGTGTGGTGTGAAAGTCTGGTGGTATCTCGAGTGAGCTAAGTGGTAAAAATTTATCCTGTGTAACGATAAATCACAACTCAGACCTGAGATTGCTTGGTGGCGAGGTGTTGAGAGTGCACTAGGGGTGTGATGTGTACTCTCACACCAGTGTGCCCTACGTGGGCGTGGTGTGTACTCACACACCAGTTTGCCCTACGTGGGCGTGGTGTGAACTCACCAGTTTGTCCTACGTGGGCGTGGTGTGTACTCGCACAACAGTTTGCCCTGCGTGGGCGTGGTGTGTATTCACAACAGGATACAGTACCCACAACAGGGTGGAAATAAATGGTATAAAATACCGACACAATGGCAATATAAACACAAATGCAGTATAATGTGATCCTTTATTGACTACGTTTCGCCCACACAGTGGGCTTTTTCAAGTGACTTGAAAAAGCCCACTGTGTGGGCGAAACGTAGTCAATAAAGGATCACATTATACTGCATTTGTGTTTATATTGCCACCCACAACAGGGTGTTGTGGGTACTCTCACACCACAGTCGTGCACCCCATATCCATCTTGTAGAGGGTAGCGCAAGAGCATATAAATGTACACAAACCTATTAAGTTGGCCCTAGAAATTTTAACACAAGTACTTCTGAATACATACTTACCAGTTATGTCTGACCTGTTGCAAGCAAACTTAAGATATTTGTTTAATACGGTTATACCCGGTATAATATTACCATTGATGGTATAAACCTTGGTAATAAATACCGACAAGTTGGTTTAGAAAGACACGTAAGCAAACACTATGACATATTTATTAGAAAACGTTTCGGTCCTGGGATCTTGATCAAGGTCCCAGGATCGAAACGTTTTCTAATAAATATGTCATAGTGTTTGCTTACGTGTCTTTCTAAACCATTACCATTGATAAAATAACATGATACATCCCACCATGCATAAAGCTATGCTTAGACAACGAAAAAAATGTTTAGGAAATTTTGACTTGGGAGGTTCTTACCCAGGGGTATCTATGCCCCTTGCGGGTATGGGAACCAAATAATGGAGGTCCAGTGTGACTTGTAACATTGCACTCTATTATTTGGTTCCCATATATATATATATATATATATATATATATATATATATATATATATATATATATATATATATATGTGTGTGTGTGTGTGTGTGTATTGGAGCAGTAATATCAAAACCCATTTAACCTTGCTTATATCATTTTCTATTAAGAAATGAGTGGCGTTGAGTCGTGACCTTCAGTACCGCTAACAACACACTTGACTCTCAAAACTAGTGTTCCTCAGTGTTCACATGGTGTATACACGCTGCAGTGTACATGATGTACGCACACGGTGTACACACAGGCAAGCACCACACAATCCTGTCCCAGGGCCGGACTGCGGCCGCTTGGAAACTCTCGAAACCCATCAGTGGTATATCTAAGGTACATGAGTACCACACTACCTGTTTACCGTTAACTGCTACAGATGCCAGATCAGCCAGGTTGCGGTGGCTTAGATCGATCAGATTGTGGTGACTTACATCAACCAGGTTGTGGTAGCTTAGATCAACCATGTTGTGGTGGCTTACATCAACCAGGTTGTGGTGGCTTACATCAACCAGGTTGTGGTAGCTTAGATCAACCATGTTGTGGTGGCTTACATCAACCAGGTTGTGGTGGCTTACATCAACCAGGTTGTGGTGGCTTACATCAACCAGGTTGTGGTGGCTTACATCAACCAGGTTGTGGTGGCTTAGATCAACTATGTTGTAGTAGCTTAGATCAACCATGTTGTGGTGGCTTAGATCAACCAGGTTGTGGTGGCTTACATCAACCAGGTTGTGGTGGCTTAGATCAACCAGGTTGTGGTGGCTTACATCAACCAGGTTGTGGTGGCTTACATCAACCAGGTTGTGGTGGCTTACATCAACCAGGTTGTGGTGGCTTAGATCAACCGGGTTGGGGTGGCTTACATCAACCAGGTTGTGGTGGATTACATCAACCAGGTTGTGGTGGCTTACATCAACCAGGTTGTGGTGGCTTACATCAACCAGGTTGTGGTGGCTTACATCAACCAGGTTGTGGTGGCTTACATCAACCATGTTGTGGTGGCTTACATCAAACAGGTTGTGGTGGCTTACATCAACCAGGTTGTGGTGGCTTACATCAACCAGGTTGTGGTGGCTTAGATCAACTATGTTGTGGTAGCTTAGATCAACCATGTTGTGGTGGCTTAGATCAACCATGTTGTGGTGGCTTAGATCAAACAGGTTGTGGTGGCTTAGATCAACCAGGTTGTGGTGGCTTACATCAACCAGGTTGTGGTGGCTTACATCAACCAGGTTGTGGTGGCTTACATCAACCAGGTTGTGGTGGCTTAAAATCAACCAGGTTGTGGTGGCTTACATCAACCAGGTTGTGGTGGCTTACATCAACCAGGTTGTGGTGGCTTACATCAACCAGGTTGTGGTGGCTTACATCAACCAGGTTGTGTTGGCTTACATCAACCAGGTTGTGGTGGCTTACATCAACCAGGTTGTGGTGGCTTACATCACCCAGGTTGTGGCTTACATCAACCAGGTTGTGGTGGCTTACATCAACCAGGTTGTGGTGGCTTACATCACCCAGGTTGTGGTGGCTTACATCACCCAGGTTGTGGTGGCTTACATCAACCAGGTTGTGGTGGCTTACATCAACCAGGTTGTGGTGGCTTACATCAACCAAGTTGTGTTGGGTTATATCAGCCAGGTTGTGGTGGCTTATATCAACCAGGTTAGGGTGGCTTAGATCAATTAGGTTGTGATGGTTTAGGTTAATCAGGTTGTGATGGCTTAGGTCAACCAGGTTGTGGTGGCCTAGATCAGCCAGGTTGTGGTGGTTTAGATCAACCAGGTTGTGGTTTAGATCAACCAGGTTGTGGTTTAGATCAACCAGGTTGTGGTAGTTTAGATCAACTAGGTTGTGGTGGCTTAGATCAACTAGATTGTGGTAGCTTTGCAGACCTGGAGACCGCAAGAAGTTGATAAATTAGACACATATGCAACTCTTGGGTATCTTTATTGAGGAAACGTTTCGCCACACAGTGGCTTCATCAGTCCATACGAAGGAGAAAGTTCTGTTTGTGACTTGAAAAAGCCCACTGTGTGGTATTCTATTCAAGATTGATGGACTGACCACATCGACTCAAGGTTGAGGGACTGATTACCTCATTCTCCTCCTGTTCTTCAAGTTTCTCCTTCGTATGGAAATATAAACACAAATGCAGTATAATGTGATCCTTTATTGACTACGTTTCGCCCACACAGTGGGCCTTTTCAAGTCACAAACAGAACTTTCTCCTTCGTATGGACTGATGAAGCCACTGTGTGGCGAAACGTTTCCTCAATAAAGATACCCAAGAGTTGCATATGTGTCTAATTTATCAACATGTCGGTTCTCTGAACCATTCATCTACAAACCGCTAGAAGTAACAACCTGGTTGAAAAGCATTCTGTACGGATCTGCCTTAAGGGAGATTACCAACAGACCCCTGGCTGTCTTCAAGACCCCTGGCTGCCTTCAAGACCCCTGGCTGCCTTCAAGACCCCTGGCTGTCTTCAAGACCCCTGGCTGCCTTCAAGACCCCTGGCTGCCTTCAAGACCCCTGGCTGTCTTCAAGACCCCTGGCTGTCTTCAAGACCCCTGGCTGTCTTCAAGACCCCTGGCTGTCTTCAAGAAGACGCTAGACAGCCACCAAAAGTCAGTACCTGAGAAGCCGGGCTGTGGTTCGTACGTCAGTTTGCGTGCGGCCAACAGTAACAGCTAGATTGATTAGACTCTGATTCCGCATACCTATCAGTGTATATATATATACCGAGATATGATATAAACCCTGGTAATAAATACCGACAATGCTTCGGTCCTAGGACCTTGATCACTTCTAACAGAGGTAGATAGTGAGTTATGATGAAATTGAGACATATGTGAAACATCTGGGTATCTTTATTGTAGACGTTTCGCCATCCAGTGGCTTTATCAATACAAATTCCAGGACAATAAAGATACCCAGATGTTGCACATGTCTCAGTTTCATCTTGTTGGTATTGTATACCATTCTTGTACAACATAGTGAGTTATGATAGGGTGAATATGAGTAGGTAGAAAGTGAGTTATGATAGGGTGAATATGAGTGGGATTTGCCCATAAGCTTATTCCTCGAGTAGCATTAAAAATGGGTTGGCCAAATTTTTTTGTTAGTGGGTTTGGGTTTGAGAAGGACCTGCCTTCGATGGGCCAGTGGGCCTGCTGCAGTGTTCCTTTTTTCTTATGTTCTTCATGAGTAAAAACCCAAGTGAGACTTGTGATAAATGGATTAAAAAACCGACAAGTTGAAGATTTAAAAACTTAGGCAACATGTGGGAATCTTTATTTAGGAAACGTTTCGCCACACAGTGACTTCATCAGTCCAATACAAATCAGAACGGTGTAAGGAGAGGTGGAGTTTGAGGTAATCAGTCCCTGGAGTCGATGTGTTCAGTCCATCAGTCTTGTAAAATGCACAGCATAGGGCCGTAGACGTGGCTTATATATTGTAGTCAGGTGAGGAGAAGAAGGAGGAGGCGAGGTCATAGTGGTACCATCCACTAGTCGAAGTAGGTCTTTGTCCTAAGATTGGACAAGGCTGAAGAATTCTCTGTATCAAGATCCTGTGATGTTGCAGTGTCTGACAGATGTGATAAATGGTTTAAAAACTACAGTATATATGTTTATAAAAGACTACAGTATATAAGCCACGTCCACGGCTCTATGCTGTACAAGATTGATGGACTGAACACATCGACTCCAGGCTGAGGAACTGATTACCTGACGATGAACAGGAAATGAGTGAAATCCTAAAAGAACAGTATGAGTCGGTGTTCAACAACCCACTAAATGACAGCAAGGTATAAAATGCAGAAATATTTTTCACTCTAGAAGAAGGCCGCACAGACCAACGAACTGACATTAGTACAAATTCCATAGATTTCGAAAAAGAAATGGAAAACATGCCCACTCACTCAGCACCTGGACCAGATTCATGGAATGCTCTATTTATAAAGAAATGCAGAGTACCACTAGCACGAGCCCTCAGCATTCTTTGGAGAAAGAGCTTAGATCTATGTGAAATACCGGAGGCCTTAAAGAGTGCAGACATAGCTCCTTTGCATAAGGGAGGTAGTAGAGCACTAGCTAAAAATTACAGACCAGTAGCCCTAACTTCTCACATCATAAAAATCTTCGAAAGAGTGGTGAGACGGTAGGTTACAAATTTCATGGGGCGCCAACCAACAAAAACCCAAACCCATCTGGTTTTAGAGCAGGAGTCATGTTGTCCACTCAGACCATTATCAGATATTACAACCCAGGAATAAAGGGCCCTTTACCCCGGGTGTAATGGGGCAAAATAAAAAAGCAAAAAAAGTTTAACTTTTTTATCCTTCACCAATTTAAACAGCAATATGTAAAACTATGTACAGGATAAGTATAGGGGGATCCACGGAAGAAAGGGCAGAATAGAAGCCCAAGATAGCAGACCTCTTCAACAAGGCTCTAAAATGGGAATGACAAGGGCAGACAGGGAGCGGTCCCCACATAACTCTGCGATTCCCAAAAACCATCTTTTTTTGGCAAAACCCTGGTCACTAGTTGAACGCGGGGCCCCATCATCAACTCTTAGCAACCTGGTTCGCTGGTTGGGGGATAGGAAAAATTAGGGTGTGAAAAGCGCCGAATAAAGGTTATTTCTCTTTTGCATGCCACCCCCCCCCCCGAGAAGGGTCAGGTTTAGGCTGCCACCCCCCCAGGGGGAACCGGCCGGCCATGGCACAAAAGGGGACCCCCTTTCCTCTCCACCATCCAAACTTTGTAGGCTGTTTTTCTCGTGACCAAAAGCCAAACCCTAAATTTGGGGGTTGAGACGCAGTCGGGACGGCTAGCAAGGTCCCAAGATACGGGGGGAGGGTTACCCGCATCCCCTCACTAAAAAAAAACCCACCCCAGGGGATAAAAAAAAAAAGCGTGAAAAAGGGGTTCCCCACAAAAAAACATCAAAACCCTAAATAAAAAAAAATATTAGACCTAGATAAAAGAGTCGCCAACATATTTTCTTTGGGCCGGAATATATTTAAGGGAATATTTTTAGGGCTCGTCTTGCGTCCAGGCATGACCCTTGTGTTGTGGTTCTTCTGGTTGGGGAGATATACGGGATTGTGTCACTTGGATGTGACCCCTCGTGTTGGCCCACATAAACACGAAATGTCCAAACCAGTCCCAGCGCGGGGTTCTTTTTCAAGGTAGGAACCCCTCTGATGTGGGGAATTTGGTAAAAAAGAGGGGTACGGCGAAACCCCTCTTCTGTTTTGAAAGTACGGGCCCAACCCCAGACTCACAAGCATCAACCTGTAATAAAAAAGGTTTGGAGAAGTCTGGAGACAAGAAAAAGGGGTGCAGTACACAGTAATCTTTTTGCTTTATTAAAAGTAGTGTTCAGCTGAGGTCCTTTTAAAGGGAACTTGGTGATGGAAAGAAAAGAAGAGGGGCTCAATATCTGAAAAAATTCTTACAGAATTTTCTTAAAATCCTATCTGCCTAGGAAATGTTGAAGAGATTTCCTATCATGAGGAACTGGTAATTTTAATAGCAAAAAACTTTAGCAAGTTTGGTGCAAACTTTCCCAACCACTTCAGGGCCAAAAAGTGATAGTGGCCGGGCCAAAAGATTTAGATAAATTAACTGTTAAATGGAAAAACTCTTAAAGGTCTCAAAAGAGCCTTAGTTAAGTAGTGTTGATCCCAAGTATCAGCACCCCAAAAATTTCATTAGGTACGCTGCCGTCCCTTTCAAGTCTTTAAAATAGCCTGTGGATAAGTTTTGGGAAATAAGAGGGGGAATTTTTCTTTCAAGGGGGGTAACTGTGTTTGAAAATGCCCTCCTAATTACAAAGGCAGAGATTTCCTTGTTATCATCAAAGGCCCCTAAAGTACCCTTTTAAAGGAGATCAAATTGGACAAAAAAGTGCCTTACCCACAAAGCAATTACGTCATCCGACAGGAAAGGGTAAGCATCTGTAATGGTACCTTTCACCTTACGGTAGTTGTAACATACGAACCCTCCATCAGCCTTTTTCACAAGGATGCAGGGAAGCCCATGGACAAATTGACTCCTCCACTAAACCATGTTTAAAAAAAAAATTCTACCCTCGAAGTGCCTTTCTTTTCGGGATTAGCCCTGTGGGGGGAGAGTTTAATTTGGGTTTTAGGTTTCCCACATCACATCATGATAACCTAACGTACTTTTTTGGCACACCCCGAAAAAATATTAGGATATACGTAGACTCATTTAAAATTTTGTTGTTGGGTTTGATAATCCCCCCATTAAAGGGCTAGAACCCTTGAGGAGGAAGTTTAAAAGTTTAATTTAATTATTCAGAGATAGAGTGAAAAGATCAGATTTTCCCTCGAGGTAGAGGACAAAGTCATTACTGGGTTTTTTATTTTGGGTGTTGAAAAGCCTTTTTTTTGTTTAATTGGAAAATTTTTAGTTTTGAGGTCTTATCAATGGGAGCTACCCAAAATTTACTCAAAAATTATTTCAATTGCATAGGCCCCATAAATCTAGTTTTAAAGTGTGGCCAGGATGGGTTTCTGCCCAACACCTTGTCCCCCCTGGATGGAAGGGGCGGAATTGTGCACTTCGTCATCCTGTTTCATTTACTTTGACTGTTTTAGGTTAGCCTTGGGGTAAATGACGGCCACCTTTAACCTTGAAGACGGGGTTTTTAGGTTTGAGCTAAGTTTCTCCCCTCCCTCCTTCTTTGACACCCGAAAGGACCTGTACATTTTGCCCAAAGATCACTCCAAAAAGGATAACCCTGTAGACTCTTCACCGTCCCGTATGAAACAGCAACAAAGGTATGATTCATCCCAGTCTTAGGAAAAAATGATGCAAAAAACTTCTCATCATTGTTTTTTTTTGCTGAGGAATCTTTTCCAAAGGGGCCTTGGGGGCGAGGTGAAGGGGGGATAAGTTGTGGTTATCCCTAACCTAGTTTAAAATTCCCCAAATGCTTTGGGAGTGAGTTTTGTACCTTGTCCTTTGAATAGTTTTTGGAATGCCCCAAAAAAAGAAATGAATTTTGTTAAAACTTTAGAAGCTTTGTATTAAACACGCATGGGAATGCTTCAGGGTATCGGTTACTTTTTTCCATAATCGAAAATAAATTTTTGATTTCCCGACTTTGCCTAGGTGTGGACTACAAAAATCTATAATTTAAAACTGCAAAAGGTTCTCATCGCAGGTAAGGGTTGGGGGAGGTGCAGGGGTTTTGGGTGTCCAGGTTTCCCTACTTGCTGAATTCTCGGGGAACACCTAATATGTTCTCACTCTTTCTTTAATTTTGGCCAATAAAATTTTTTGTGATTTATACAAGGTTTTTGTAAATTTTAAGGACCCCCTAATGGATTTTGAAATTATTTAATATTTGAGGTCAAACTTGGTTGGAACACTAACCCGTCCAATTACGGGCCCCCTTTTTCCTTACCGTCTCATGCAGTCCAATAATCTTTTTTAACTTCAACTTACCGGAAAGCCCCAAAAAGGATTTTCCCCTGGCTGCCCAAAAGCGAATTTTAAAGAAGGGCCTTTGTTGTTCCTACGGGAAGGCAGTCCCTCGGGCAGGAAACGAGACATCTGGCAATCCTGCAACCTGGGAAAGGAAGGTGATCGGGGGTTTTTCACTTGATTTACGGGCTCCCCCGGTGTGCCTCATTAAACAAAAGTGGCTATTCCGAGATCGGGTCGCCAAGGGGCAGGTCAACTTTTTCTCCAGAAACCCCTTGGATGTTTCCCCCAGTTTGGGAAAAACCCGGGGAGAAAAATTAAAAATCATTATGGTTAGGACCGAATAAAGTATAAAAGTTTTTACCCCGTAATAAATGGCATCTTTATGGGAAATCCTTTTGAGACACCTACAGTCAAGTACCCTGTAATATTTGCATGTACAAAATTTTATGCAAAGGGGAAAAATATATGCTCCTCCAAATCTTCCCAATAAAACGAGGAATTTAAGGATGTGTTTCTGAAAGGGTAAATTCCTTCTGTTACAAATGAGCAATAGCTCCCTATCTCAAAAGGGCTTTACTTCGTTGTTTCTGAGTTTTCCGAAGGGAAAAAAGACTCGTGCAATAAAAAGGGGCCATACCTTTTTCACTTCTTAGGGGACATGTTCTAGGGTTTTTAGGATTTTCCCAATGGGGTTTGGGGTTTTTGGGGGGGAGTTGGGAGGATGTGCCTACTTGTTTCCGGGGAAGCAGACGACAGGTTTCCCCTTTTCTCCCCGCTGACATTGCAAATGGTGTCGTTCTGGTGGTGTCTCTCTGGATACTGTTTTCGGATGCACCCAATAGTTTGCCTCTCGCAGGTGGACCACTTTTGAGAAGCGTGGTCCCCGGTGACTTAGTTGGTGAGTAGAGTTCCCCTCCGGCTGGCACTTCTTCTCCAAAGGGTTTACGATCTTGCTCATGCCAGGCTATTGAAAAGAGGACGGACCCCCTCGGACAAAGAGCGGGTTGTTTCGAAGGGATTTGCCACTGGCTGCCCCAATGCAGTGGTTAATCCCCGATCCCGCAGAAAACCGAACCCCTGGTCCCACAAAACTCCAGCAGGTTATCAATCAGAATAACTTACCAGCTCCTCAAAGGTAGACCACCACTGCTTTATACCCGTGGTAAAAACTTTGGTTTTTCTGTCTCACAAAGTCCCTGGGATTTACCCCAAATGCACCTGTTATTTTAAAAAAACTACGGTATTTGGCTGGGATAATGATGCTCCCAACATGTGGTTTCACACTTGATAATCAGAAAATCAGCTCATTTAATACTGCGTAAAATTCCTGTGCCCTTTCCCATAAAGCTGTATGAACCAACGTGCCCAATGCTGTTCCGGCACCTACGGGCCTGATTTCGAAAAACTTTCGAAAAATTGTTCTGGTTTTGGCCTCATTGAAGCGGGGGGAACAAGCGTACTGCTTTTTGTAAACTAAATCATTTACAGAATTGAAAAATGCCCCCTTTTTCCTTTTCCCTATCAAATTATTCCCTTTGGATCTCTCTGTTCCTAGTTGCTCAAGATTGATTTTTTCAGCTCAAGTGCCAACGCGCTGATTCACCCTGAGACAACCCCTCCATACTGACCATTTTTCTCCGTAGGGTATCATCTTTTTCCTGCGAGAAATTGTTTTTTGCCCTAGCTCCCCAGAGGGGGAGTCTTATGTGCCTCTCTTCTTCTATAAGTTTTTCAGAATCAGGAACGCAGTTTGGTAGCTGGAGAGTGCGTTTTTATTTTAAAGCCAATGGAACGAGCAATTTTCCAACAAAGCTGTAGGGGCAATTGGGAGGTTATGCAAAGTATATGCCCACCAAAAAAAAGTTGACTCATCTAGGGGCATAAAATTTTTTCGCTTGCCAGTCGATTGCAAAAACCCCAACGTAAAACGTTAATTTGCAGAACAGCTTTTGATGCCGTCATTGCAGAAAAAGCATACAAGCAAAGCTGATGCAAATTCTCCAACCCGAACAAGGCTATTAACAACTGACACGCAAAAATTTGTAAAGAAATTCCCAGACAGCTACACTGTTCTAGAAGATTGACCTTTCCCAAAAGCGGAGCACACCCAAAACAAGTGCAGCGAGCTTTTAAAACCGATCCCCACAATAGCAAGGTGCAAAAAAAGCAACTGCACGAAAATTTTGAAAAAGGTAGGAAAAGCTAATGCAAAGCCAGACACCCAAGTGTAAATTGTTCCTGTACGAGTTTCCCCCTTAACCCAAAAAACCGTTTCTCTAAGCCCCAGCCCCAGTCCCCGGACAGGCTACGGGGAAGACGCCCAAAACGCAGGATGTGATTTCCCAAGTTTTCCCAAAGGCGTTTGAAAAAACGCGATCATGGAGTGAAAACGCACAAAATGAAGGAATGGGCTTTTACGGGGAAGGTAGGCAGTGGATTTTGGGTTTTCCCAAACACCGGGAACAAAAAAAGTTTAGTAAAACGGGGGCAAGATCCAGCACCCAGAAGTCAAAAGCTCAGGGCCCAAAGGGCACCGGGCCTGGCACCTTTGCTTTTCCCTCACCCTAAATAGAAAAACGGAAAAAAACCCCCGGGAACATTTTTGTTATCATTTGCAGATGTCACAAAAATTTAAGTTGAAAGCATTTTGGGTTTAGAGGAACTAAAAAAATTAAAGGAAGCCCTAAAAACGGGGTTTTTCCCTTTTGGGGCAGGGGAAAACAACATGGGGGTTCAAGGGTGGATAAGTTCCAGCTGCTTAGGTAGGGAAAAGAATGAAGAATCAAAAGGAGCACTATATACAAAACTCAGAGGGTCACCAAATAGAAGAAAAGGGAAAACACGAAAAAGGCCCTGGGAAATTTGTAAAGGGGGCCCTTTCTTTTAAAGTTTTGGAGAATTATGCGCATAGGGGAATCTTTATTCAGGAAACGTTTCGGCCACATTTTTTTTTAAAGACCAAAACCCAAGACAAAGTCAGGGAAGCCAGTAAATACTGGGTGGGTATTGAGAACTTTCAAAAAAAAGGGAAAAAATTTGTAATAAAGTTTGGTTTAAAAATTCCCGAAATATTTTAAAGAAAAGGCCCGTAAAAAAATTTAATTGTAAACATTTTTTTGTGGAAAACGTTTGGGCTCTCCAGGAGCTTTATAAAAGCCTTTTCCCAAAACCCAATATTTGGAAACCAGAGGGTATATATAGGCTCAGGTGAGGTTGCAATACTAGTGGTAGTGGGGAAAAGGGGTTAGGGTTTGATAGGGGAAAGATGTGGAAAAAAAAGACATTATGTCCCTTCCCCTGGAACCTACTTTTAAAATTTTACACTAGAGGAGAAGGAAAACAATTCCCTTTTTCTCGACGTTCTTTTGGGGGAAAGGGGGGAAAATAAACTTTTTTTTTTTTAAAGGGTCTCCCGGGAAAGGGTTTCCCTTAAAAGGAACGATTTTCTACTTTTCTTCCCCCTCACATGAAAACAAAAAACTAAAAGGGAGGGGTAGTTATTGGCTTCTTTTTTGGGCCCTACAAAAATTTCCAGTCCCCCGGGTTCCCTCGACGATAAAATTGGTAAATACTTCCCCAAAACTTTTTTAAAGTTCACTGCATTTTCCCCTTAAAATTCATACGGGGACTGTGGGGGACACGTGCGGCCCCGTATCCTTAGCAAGTCCAACCCCTATCAAAATTGAAAAAAAGCCCCAAGTTACTTTCGTTTTCCCGGTAAGAAAACGTTGCCATTTAATGTTTCAAAAAATGTTTGACAAAAAAACTGGCTAAAATTTCTACCAGCTCTTCAATACTATTAGGAAACCTGATAAAAAAAACCCCAAGTTTTTTTTCTGGCAAAGGGGAAAATTCTACACTAACCATGTGGGGGGGTTTTTGTGACAAAGTTATGTAGGGGAAACAGCCAGAACTCTGGAAATTAGAATAGCAAAACACAAAAATGCTTGTGGAAAAAAAGGACCAAGTGAAAAACAAAAGTGTCATTTTTTTGTGGCCCAAAGTTTCGCTCTCCAGGAGCTTTATCAAGCCTTTACCATTACATATTGTGGGTTTTAATTCTCCCAAATTTTATTAAAAAAATGCGGGCAAAAATGATGACGAAAAAAACGCTTGTGTTCAATTGAGACGTTTTGGGGACCCCTCGGGAAAATTCAATGAAGCTCAATTGTTATTAAAAAAGGGACGACTTAAGAGGGGAAAATGCATTAAAGGGCTGCATTTAATTTCGGGCAGAAAACCCTTAAAAGGGCAAAAAATTCCGGTTTTTTCAGTTTTAAAAATTTACTAAGAAAGAGGATATTACCCATCCTGGGAGCTGGGGGTTACTTGATCCCAGGGGGCCCCTCTCTTCCCTCACCTCCTTAGTTCCCTTAATTTACTTACTATTTACTACTAACTACTACTACTACTATTTACCTTTCCTATTACTACTACTAACTACTTTCCCACCTCTCCCCAGCGCACCTCACCTAAATCCTTCCACTTTATATATAAATGTTTTCTTGTTTTCTTGTATTGGGGACTGAAGAAGACCCTCGGGGGGGAAATTTTTTTCCTTTAATAAATGTCCTGAATTGTACTTAAATGGGGGTGTCGAAGGGTTTATTTTTAATCCGAAAAGATGGGGAGTAAAGGACACATGGGGAAACCATCTGGGTATCTTTTTTGGGTAGACGTTTCGCCATCCAGTGGCTTTATCAATACAAATTTAGGACATAATTTAAAAGACAGTAGAACTATGTAAGAAATGGGGTTTAATCTGCCCCCTAAAATAGGAGTAGGTGCGAACAGCACCTCCAGAATCTCCAGGGACTAGGGTGCTGTTCGCCCCTACCCCTAGGTTGGGGGATGATTACCTATCTTCTGTACTTAGTTTTTTACTGTCTTAAAAGTTAGCCCTAAAAATTTTGTATTGTTTAAAAGCCCACTGGATGGCGAAAAACTTTAAAAAAAAAAAGGGTTTCCCAGTTTTTGGGCAATGTGTCTTACCGGTTCCATAAGTGTTTTTTTTCCAAAAACCTAGTGGTAGTAGTAGTATTTAGGGGAAAAAAGTTGTATTTGGTAGTAGTAATAAATAGGGTTGAAAATTTAAATTTTGTAATGAGTAAAAGGATAAAAAAAAGCTATTATTGGGTAAGGGGGGTAACATAAAAATTGGGTTTGGGACAAATTTAGACTGGAAAGGGGGCAGCCTGTTTCAGTGTTCACTCTGTAATGTGCTTTGTGTATTTATAAACAGGAGAGGACTATGTGATGGCGGGGTTTTTACTGTTTTCGGGGAGGATTCTGGAAATTTAAACACAAAATGCAGTATAATGTGATTTTTTAATTGGGCTTTTTCAAGTCACAAACAAAAATTCCCGGGGGGTGGAAGGAAGCGAAAAATTTATAGTCCGGGGCTGAGGTCGGTGAAAAAAAGCTGCATTGATGTGTACCGGGGGTTGGGGTTTTTGTAGAGTTTTAAAAATTTTGGGGTAGCTTGGAAAAAGGGGGAATGGACAAGTTTTTTTGAGCAGACCTTTTTTTTTCGGGTTTCTTAGGGGGATAGCGATGAAGAAGTTTTTTGGGAAAAGGGGTTTCAGCTATGTTATAGAAGCCACTATTCGGGTTTGGGTTTGTCGGATATAGAAATAAGTGAAGATTCCCGGATTCTTCGGTTTTTAAGTGTTGTTTTCTTTTGGCGATAAAATCTTGAGTTTCTGTAGTTTTTTCAAGGGGGTTGTTTTGAAATTTTTGGTGTTGTAAAGGGAGGCTTTTGTGTCGTCAGACCTGCTTGCGTTTTTGGTTTCTGAATACGGTTTTTTTTGGAGGTCCCCCTTTAAGTTTTTTGCCCCCCCCGTATAAATTGTTTCTTTCATTCAAAGGGATTATGTTCCCTGCAGGGGGATGGGGGTTTTCCTGCCTAATACTGGTGTGTTTCCCTTTAGGTCGGGTTGTGGGGGTTTGTTTCTTGGGAATGATGTTTTGGGAAAGATGTTGGGGAAAATGTTTGGCAATGGAGTTGTGGGGAAGGACTAGGGATTTTTTCCGGCGGGGCTTCTTGGGTTTTGTTGATGATGTTTGTGTCGCGTCTGCGTTTTCTGGGTGAAAATGACGAGGATAGGGGTTTGGAAAAAAACTTGTTCAATTATAGTGCCCTTCTTCCTAAGGAAAATCGTTTTCGCAGTTCTGAGTGTGGCCCCCAAGAAGCCTATAATTACAAACCCCGTTTGGTTTTGGTGTCGTGGTGGGGGGTTGAAGTGGGAGAAAAATCGTTTTTTGGGTTTGGGGGGTTTTCGATAGACTTTTTAAAACGAAAATTCGGGGGTCAGCTTTGCGAGTTTGAACATCAAAAGGGAAAAGGGAAAAGTTTTTGTCGCCTCTTTCCTTTTTAAAGGGTGAACTGGGTTGGGAAAGGGTCGACCTGGGTTTAGTTTTTTTGGGGGGAGCTTGAACGTTTAAGCGTTTGGGGTTTTTGAAGGGGGATGTCGTCCAAAAATAACGGAGCCAGGTGACAAAACGAAGGAAATTTAAAGGTGGGGGGGGAAAAAGTTCCCGGTTCTTCGTTAGAAGTGATTAAAGGGCCCAGGACCCCAAAAAGTTTTTTAATAAATATGTTTTTAGTGTTTTCTTACGTGTCTTTTTAAACCAACTTTTCGGTATTTTTTTACCCAAATTTGGGGGACGTTTTTACTTAAACTCTGTGAAAACCTGTTTTTGTGCTCTCTGTGGGAAACTGAACCAGGGTTGGGCCCCCTCTTGAGCAGCTTTACCAGCAGTGAGGGGAAGAACTCAGAGTTTCTAAACTGGGGGAACGGCGATTTAAAAAGGGGGGGGAGAACAAAAGGATTCGTGTAATCCACCCGTTTTTGGGTCCCCAGGTTTTAAAAGGGGGAGCTTGGTTTAGTGGCCGGGGGGGAAAAATTTGGGAACCCAAAAATGAAAATCAAGGAAAAAAAGGTTTTGGGGAGGCGGGGAAACAGCGAGAAAAACCCTTTAAAACTACCGTGGGAAAATTCCCCAATAAATTTCATGCTACCTGACGAATGTGAGTGTTTGTGGGAAAGCCACCCAAAGGCACCAAAGAAGCATTAGCAGAAGTGAGTAAGACATCCCTAGAAAAAACCCAAAGAAGACCCCTCGAGAACGTCTTGACGAATTCAAAAAGTGGTGTAATGCTACCAGGCGAATGTGAGTCAAAAAAAATCGGGCATCAGACGGACGAAAGCCAAGGAAAAAGGGAAAAAAAATTGTTGGGTTTTTGGGGGTAGCCAATTAAGGGAACCCCCGATAGGGCATTTGCTTGAAGGATAGGGGGTAGGAGGCAGAGAGTGGTTTTCCTTTGGGGGGGGGATGAAGGGATATTGTTTTTGCCGGGCTGGTGACATATGAGAGGAATGGGAGCAAAACCCATTTTCTGTCTCAGTGCTGGAGGGGAAAGATGTTGGCAGAGTAAAAAGTGAGGACCTGATTGCAAAGGAAAAGGTTGCAATAGGTAATTAGGAGGAAGGGTGGGGGGAAAAGTTTATTTGTGGCATTTTGCCCAAAGGGGAGGAGTTGGAAATGAATGGGTTGTCCCGGGAAATTGGGGGGGCAATTGTGGTGGCATATTCTGTAAGGAAAATGCGGGGGAAAATTCATTGGGGGGGGGGGGGGGGGCAAAATGGGCCTTTCTATGGGGGGAAATGACTGTATGCCAGGGATTTGGGTTTCCCCTTATTAGGTGTGGGGTTTGGGAGCACTTTTGGAAAAGGGAGTGGGGGAAGCTGTTTTTTCTTTTTTTAAAATAGGGGAAAAGTTATTTGGTTGGGTTTTGGCGGGAAAACCCGTGAAGTGCAGGGGTAGTAACATGAGTACCCGGAGAACTAGTAATAGGCAAAAAGGGGTGGGGTATTGGAAAGCAGTGGCATAATTGACAAGGACGGTTTAAAAAGTTTGTGGGGGGAAAAACAGAAAAAAGGGCGAAGGGTAAAGAGAGTGGAGGGTCATTAAAAAATTTATTACACAAATTTTTTTGCAGTGCTAGGAATAAGAGGACGAGTTGAGACTAGGGTTTCCCAGTGCAGGTAACTTTGATGTAATTTTCCCTTTTCTGAGACGTGGTTTTTAAATTTAAAAAGTCGGGACATGCCTGCAGAAAAGTCACATTCAGGGGTTTTAAATTTTTCCAAGTAGATAGAAATATCGGGGGAAGGGGGGGGGGGGGTGGCAAATTTTATGTCCGGGATCGCTTGAATGTTGCATAAAAAAGGGTATTTTTAAATCTGAAGTAACACCCTTTCGGTCTGTTTTTGGTGAATTTTCCGAGGGGGTGAAAAAATTAAATTTTTGGTTTTGATTTACCCTCCCCCCAAAAAAGTAGGGACCAAAGGGGGGGACTATAAAGGGGAAAAGGGAAAAATTTTTGGGCCCCAAGGCACGAAAAATTAGTAATTCTAGGAGACTTTAACTTTAGTCCCAAAATTTATTGGAATTTCCCTTTAAGGGAAATTTTGAATCATACGATTTCTTAGAAAATAGTTTAGGGTTGGTTTTTTTTTAAAAAGTTTGTGCAAAAATACAAGGGGGAAAAAACCTGCTTTATTAGTTTGGCAAACAATGAATCCCTTGTTAAAAATTTTTGAAGGGTTTTAGAGGGAAAATGGGTTTTAGCGACCACAAATTCCAAAATTTCATTTTGAAAATTTAATGGAAATATGAAATAGGGATAACCAGTAAAAGTCCCGATTTTCGCCCTTTTTAGATTACGATGGGGTTAGGGAAAAAACCCTTTTCATCTGGTTGGGTTGGGGGGGAACGAAAAAGAGCTATCAATATGGGCGTTTTTTTGAACCCCAAAAACATGCTGCTCAAAGAAAAATTTTTCCTTATAAGGGAAATTTTTTTCAAAAAGAAATGAAACCCAAAAAGGATGAATTAAAAGGCTGAAATTTTCTTTTCTAGGGGGATAAGAAAGGAAAATTTTTTGGCGGGTTTTAAAAGAGGCGGGGTATTTATGAATCCGGAAAATTTTTACATTAAGAGGGGGCATTTAAAAAAAAGGGTAAAAAAAGCTTTAAAAAGGGGCTATGAAATTTTAAAATTGCTAGGGATTTAAAAAATAACCCCCAAAAAATTTTTTCCAGGTATATAGAACAAAATCAGAGATAAGATAGGTCCCCTTAAAAATGGGGCTTTGGGCACTTATGACAAAGAGAAAGAAAGTGCTCGATTTTAAATAATTATTTTTTTCTCGGGGTTTTTTCACAGGAAGACAATAAAAAATTTTGGTAATTAATTTTTTAGTGGATTTAGAAGAAGTAAATTATGTAACATCACGTATGTGAAAAGGGGTTTTTGAAGCAGATAGACCCATGAAGCAAAATAAGTCCCGGGGCCCGATGAGGTTTTTTCAAGGGGGGTTTTTAAGGAAAAGCAAAAAAGGAAGTCTGTGAACCATTAACTAATATTTTTAAATTTCTCTCTTCAAAAAGGTTTTTAGGGGTCTGATATGTGGAAGATGGTAATGTAATTCCTATTTTTAAAACAGGGGACAAGTCGTTACCGTCAAATTTTCCCCCCAATTTAAACCTGGCCTCAAAATTGTGGGCAATTTTGCTAGAGTCAGTTATAACTGTTTTATAAAGCCATCTCGATAAGCATAGCTTGATTAATGATACTCAGCATGGATTCTCAAGAGGCCGGTCTTGTATAACTAATTTATTAACTTTCTTCAGTAAAAGCTTTTGAGGCTGTTGACCACGATAAAGAATTTGATATGTTTACTTAGATTTAGTAAGGCATTTGATAGAGTCCCGCACCAAAGACTGTTGAAGAAAGTAGCAGCTCATGGCGTTGGGGAAGAGTGCTCTCGTGGATCGAATCATGGCTCACAGACAGGAAGCAGAGAGTGTCCATAAATGGGGTTAATCCGAGTGGGGATCATTAACAAGTGGCTTTCCACAGGGATCAGTCTTGGGCCCGTTGTTGTTTATAATATATATCAATGATCTTGATGAAGGAATTGCTAGTGATAGAGCAAATTCGCCGATGACACAAAGATGGGTAGGATAATTGATTCAAACGTAGATGTTAGGGAAACTTCAGGAGGATTTAGACAAAACTCTACTCTTGGTCAGAAAAGTGGCAGATGCAGTTCAATGTAGATAAAGCAAGGTTCTGAAGCTCGGAGGTCCATAACCCTAGCACTTATAAGTTAAATAATGTAGACTTAGCCATACAGATTGCGAAAAGGATTGGGGGTTAGGGTAAGCAGCAACCTTAAACCAAGACAGCAATGCCTAAGCGTACGTAATAAGGCAAATAATTACTGGGATTTATATCAAGAAGTGTAAGCAACAAAAGTCCAGAGGTCATACTGCAGCTTTATACATAAATTAGTAAGGCCTCACCAAATTTAAATGCAGCTCAATTCTGGTTCCATACTACAGAATGACATAATTCCTTAGAAAACATTCAGGTAGGATGACTAAATTAATACTAGCATTAGAAATCTTCCTTATGAAAAAGATTGAAGACTCTTAAGTTACATTCACTTGTTAGCCCGAAGAATGAGGGGAGACCTGATCGAAGTGTATAAGTGGAAGGTAGGAAATTATAAAGGGGATTAACAAGGTTGAGGATATCTCTCCAAGAGAGAACCCGCAGTAATGGATTTAAATTAGATAAGTTTAGATTTAGAAAGGACATAGGAAAGTATTGGTTTGGAAATAGGGTAGTTGATGAGTGGAACAGTCTACCTAGTTGGGTTATTGAGGCTAGGACATTGGGTAGTTTCAATTTAGGTTGGATAAGTACATGAGGGGAGGGGTTGGATTTGAGAGGGACTTGCACATCGGAGCTTGTTTCTTGGGTGGCATTGAAAATTGGGTTGGTCAAATGTTTGTTAGTGGGATGAATTGTAAAGGAAACCCGCCTAGTATGGGCCAACAGGCCTGCTGCAGTGTTCCTCCTTTCTTATGTTCTTATGTTCTAGATGTTCCATGTATAGGTTCGCCAGGACTGCACTGAGTGGCGAACCCATGGGTTTGTCAAAAGTCTGCTGAAAGAGGTGATTTTCAAAAGAGAAACACGTAAAGCCAACACATAGTTCAACCAGGTCGATGAAATCGCTGGCTGGAATGGGAAGATCAAGTGAATCGTCAATTTTCTTGCGCAAGAGATCGATGGCTTGTTTAGTAGGTACTTTAGTGAATAGGGAAGTCACGTCAAGGCTGGAAAGTTTCTTGTTCCTGATGTTGATGTTGCGAATGCGATTGAGAAGATCACCTGAGTGTTTGAGATGTGCTGGACTGATAGTGCCCAAGAGTTTCGAGAGGTGTTTGGCGAGAATTCCTGAGAGCTGGTGGGGAGCACTGCCTATTCCCGAGGATATGGGCCTCAGTGGGATACCAGGCTTGTGAGTCTTTGGCAGGCCGTACATTCTGGCAGGTCTGGGGTTGCTGGGCATGGTGTGCAGAAGTTTCTTCCCTTGTTCTGAGCTCCTCAGAATGCGGCGAGTCCTTTGAAGAAAAGTTTTAGTAAGGTTGTCCACTTGGTCAGTTGTGAGAGGTTTGTAGGTATCTGGGTCATTAAGTAGATTATTTCCAGGAGGATTCTTGCTAAGACTTCAGAGATGGTGAAGCTGGCGTTGTTTTGTTTAATTGTATTCGAAACAGCGATCAGTGCTGATTCGAGGCACTTGTGTCTACGGAAGTTAGTTTCTTTGATCACTAATTGGGCGTCCCTGAATTTCATGAGATGAGTGGTGGAATTTCGGTGTTGTACACAGGCGTTGTTCAAGTTATCGTTCCTACATGCGTAAATGTGTTCATTGAGGCGGGTGTCGAGGTTTCTTGCTGTTTCACCAACGTAAATCTTGGTAGATGAATGGTTCTGAGAACCGACATGTTGTCACAGCCTCCACAGGGTATAGTGTAAACTCCTGCGTTGACTGGTTCGTGGTGCTTTGATTTTATCCTGGTTAGATCCTTTATTGAAGTGCTAGAAGCGATGGCGACTCTGGTGTTAGCTTGTGAAAGTACTTTAGAAACGTTCAGTGCAACCTGACTGTTGGGAAGAATTATAACTTTGTTGGGAGTGGTGTTGGTGCGTGGAGAATTAATGATCTGAAGAGCTCTTTTCTTGCAGTCTTTGATGAAAAAGGAAGGAAAATGTAACTCAGTGAATGTTTGGTGAATGTATGAACATTCCTCGGCAGAGGTTGTTTTGATAAGGACCTGCCTCGCATGGGCCAGTAGGCCTTCTACAGTGTTCCTCCATTCTTATGTTCTTATGACATTCCTCAGGTCACGCGCGTCACACCTCACTCTCCGCCTATATATAATGTCTTTCTACCTCTGTATGTTAGAAGTGATCAAGGTCCCAGGACCGAAACGTTTTCTAATAAATATGTTATAGTGTTTGCTTACGTGTCTTTCTAAACCATGATAATATATACCTGGAAGGTACTCGAGGGCTTGGTCCCAAATCTGCACACTACCATAACAACATACTGGAGTGAGAGATATGGAAGGAAGTGTAAAATAAACCCAGTGAGGAGCAGGGGTGCGGTGGGCACAATAAGGGAACACTGTATCAACATCCGGGGTCCCAGACTTTTCAACATCTTACCAGAAGATATCAGAAACACTGCTGGAACAAGTGTTGAAGCCTTCAAGAGGAAACTAAACAAGTATCTTCACCAGGTGCAAGATCAACCAGGCTATGATGGATATGTGGGGCAGCGGGCCTCCAGCAGCAACAGCCTGGTTGACCAGGCGAGCACCAGACGAGCCTGACCGGACTCAGAGAGTAGATATACTCTCGAAATTCTTCAAAGGTATATCAAAGGTATACCTCAAACTCCTCTCCTTACACCTTTCTGCTTTGTACTGGACTGATGAAGCCACTGTGTGGCTTCATAAGCTTCCAGCACTATCACCACTATCAACACTACAACAGCTTCCAGCACCATCACCGCTGTCATCACTACAACAGCTTCCAGCACCATCACCGCTGTCATCACTACAACAGCTTCCAGCACCATCACCGCTGTCATCACTACAACAGCTTCCAGCACCATCACCGCTGTCATCACTACAACAGCTTCCAGCACCATCACCGCTGTCATCACTACAACAGCTTCCAGCACCATCACCGCTGTCATCACTACAACAGCTTCCAGCACTATCACCACTATCAACACTACAACAGCTTCCAGCACCATCACCGCTGTCATCACTACAACAGCTTCCACCACTATCAACACTACAACAGCTTCCAGCACTATCACCACTATCAACACTACAACAGCTTCCAGCACCATCACCGCTGTCATCACTACAACAGCTTCCAGCACCATCACCGCTGTCATCACTACAACAGCTTCCAGCACCATCACCGCTGTCATCACTACAACAGCTTCCAGCACCATCACCGCTGTCATCACTACAACAGCTTCCAGCACTATCACCACTATCAACACTACAACAGCTTCCAGCACCATCACCGCTGTCATCACTACAACAGCTTCCACCACTATCAACACTACAACAGCTTCCAGCACTATCAACACTACAACAGTTTCCACCACTGTCAACACTACAACAGTTTCCACCACTGTCAACACTACAACAGCTTCCAGCACCATCACCGCTGTCATCACTACAACAGCTTCCAGCACTATCACCACTATCAACACTACAACAGCTTCCAGCACCATCACCGCTGTCATCACTACAACAGTTTCCACCACTATCAACACTACAACAGTTTCCACCACTATCAACACTACAACAGTTTCCACCACTGTCAACACTACAACAGTTTCCACCACAACAACACTATTAACCCCTACAACACTTCCCCCACTTCACCACTATAAACCCACCATCCAAAACTGCAACAGTTTCCCCACACCCCCCATTATCAAACATTATCACCATAAAACACTACAACAGATTCTTCCACTATCACCATAAAACACTACAACACTTCCCCAAATTTCCACCACTATAACACCATCCACATTTGCAACAGATTCCCCCCCCCCCAATTTATCAACAAATCACCTCAACACTACAACAGATTCTTCCCCTATCACCATAACACTACAACAATTTTTCCACTATAAACCCAATCAACACTACAACAGTTTCCCACCACCATATCAAACACTAAAACCATCAACACTAAAAAACAGATTTTTCCCCACTTCACCATCAACTCCCAACAGATTCTTCCACTATCCCATAAAACACTACAACAGATTCTTCCACTATCACCATAAACACTAAACAGAGCCACCACCACTATAAAACACTATCCCATAAAACACTAAACAATTTTCCCACTATCACCATCAACACTACAACAGTTCCACCACCACTATCAACCTATCACCATAAAACACTAAAACAGAATTCTTCCCTATCACCATCAACACTACAACAGTTTCCCACCACTATAACACATCCCCAAACCACCCAACACTACAACAGTTTCCCACCACCACTATAAACACTTTAAACCATCACAACACTACAACAGATTCCCCACCACTATCAACATTTTCACCATCACCCCAACAAACAACAGTTTTCCACCACCACTATAAAAATTCACCCCCCAACACTAAAACAGATTCCACCCCACCCCCCTATCAACACATCCCCACCATCAACACTACAACAAAATTCCACCCCCCACTATAAACCCCCCACTTACCATCAACAACACAAAATTCCCCCACCCCCCACTACAACACTTTTCCCACCATCAAACTAAAACCCAAAATCCCACCACCCAATATCAACACAACCCACCATAAACCACTAAAACCCAGATTCCACCACCACTATAAACCCACATACCACCATCACACTACAACAGATTCCCCCACTACAACACTTCACCACCATCAACACTACAACAGATTTCCACCACCACTATAAAAACACTTTCACCATCATCAACACTACAACAGATCCCCCCAAAACCACTATAAAACATTTTCCCCATCATCAACACTACAACAGTTTCCCCACCCCCCAATATCAACACTACACCCCCAAACACTACAACAGATTCCCCCAAACCACCACTATCAAAACAACCCCCAAACCATAAAACACTACAAAAAATTCCACCACCACCCAATAAACCACTATCACCATAAAACACTAAAACAGTTTCCCACCACCACCACTATCAACACATCATTTCATCAACACTACAACAGATTACACCATCACTTCAACATTTTCACCCCCAAAACACTAAAAACATTTCCACCACCCCCCTATCAACATTTATCACAACCATCAACACTACAACAGTTTCCCAAACCCCCACCACTATCAACACTATCCCCAAACCAAAAACACTAAAACAGTTCCCCCACCCCCACTATCAACCCCTATCACCACCATCAACACTACAAAAAATTTCCAACCACCACTATCAACACTATCACCACCATCAAAAAACCTCAACAGTTTCCACCACCACTATCAACACTATCACCCCCATAAACACACAACAGATTCCCCCACCACAACCCAACACTATCCCCACCATCAACACTACAACAGATTCCACCCCCAACTACAACACTTTCACCCCCATCAACACTAAAAAACAGTTTCCCAAACCACCCTATCAACACTACCCACCACCATAAAACACTAAAAAAGGATTCCACCACCACCCCATATAAACCCAAAAACAAAAAAATCCCACCATAAACACTACAAAAGATTCCCACCACCACCACTATCAACTTTTCCACCATCAACACTAAACGATTCCCCCACCACCACTATCAACACTATCCCCAAACCATCAACACCAAAATTCCCCCACCACCACTATAAACACTATTACCACCCACAAAAAAAAACAACAGATTCCCCCCACCACTAAAAAACACTATCACCACCATCAAAAACTACAACAGATTCCCCCCCATCACTATCAAAAACTTTACCAAAAAACACTAAAAACAGTTTCCCCACCCCCAATACAACACTACCCACCACCATAAAACATTACAAAAAAAATTCCACCACCCCCAAATATCAACACAAAACACCCCCATCAAAACTAAAAAACAATTCACCCCCCCCACTATCAACACTATCACCATCAACACTCCCAACAGATTCCACCACCCCCTATCAACACTATCACCCCCCATCAACACTAAAAACAGTTTCCCCCACCACCAATAAAACACTATTACCACCATAAACACTAAACAGTTTCCCACCCACCACTTTTCAACACTATCACCATCAACACTACAACAGATTCCCAAACCACCACCACTATAAAACACAAATCACCATAAAACCCCTACAACAGTTTCCCAAACCACCAAAAACAAATCAACACTATCACCACCATCAACACTACAACAGTTTCCCAACCCCCCCACCACTAAAACACTTTTAAACCCCATCAACACAAACAACAAAATTCCCCCAACCACCCCCTATCAACCTTTTCACCCCCCTAAAACACAAAAACCCAGTTTCCCCACCACCATCACAACCCAACACTTTCACCATCAACACTACAACAGATTCCACCACCACTATAAACCACTATCACCACCATCAACACTAAAAAAGTTTCCCCCACCACCACTATCAACACTATCACCACCTCAACACTACAACAGTTCCCCCACCACTACAACACATAAACCACCACAACACTACAACAGATTCCCCCCAACCCCCATTTCCCCAACACAAATTACCCCAAACAACACTCCCAACAGATTCCCCACCACCACTATCAAACTATCACCCCACCCAACACAAACAACAGTTTTCCCCCAAACCATCACTACCCAACACTATCACCATCAACACTACAAAAATTCCACCACCACTATAAACACTACCCCCCAAAACCACCCAACACTAAAAAAGGTTTCCCACCACCACCACTATAAAACACTATCCCCAAACCATCAACACTCAAAGTTTCCCCACCACCACAAACAACCCTATCACCACCATCAACATTTACAAAATTTTCCCCCCCACCACTATCAACACATCACCACCATAAACCCCTAAAACAGATTCCACCCCAAACTACCCAACACTATCACCACCATAAAACCTACAACGTTTCCCACCACCACTATCAACACATCACCCCAAATAAACCCTTACAACAATTCCCCCACCACCACTATCAACCTATAAATCCCCCCAACACTCCCAAACGGGATTACACCATCACTACCCAACACTATCACCCCCATAAACACTACAAAGATTCCACCCCCACCACTATCAAAAAACTATCCCCAACATAAAAACAGTTTCCCAAACCACCACCACAATAAAACACTATCATCAACCTACAACAACCACCACCACCACTATCAACACTATCACAAAAACCAACACTACAACAATTACACCATAAACTATCAACACTATCCCCAAACCAACACTACAACAGTTTCCCCACCCCCAAACCCACTATCAACACTATCACTACCTCAACACTACAACAGATTACCCCCAAATCCTATAAACACAACACCACAACACTACAACAGTTTTCCCCCCACCACCACTGTCAACACAAACACTCCCAAACAACATACAACAGTTTTACCCCATCACTATCAACATATAAACCACCCACAAAAAAATTCCCCACCCCCAAACTTTAACAACTATCACACCACCCAACAGTTTCCCCACCCCCAAACCCCTATAAACACTATAAACCCACCGTCAACCCCAACAAAAAATTTCCCAAAACCCCTTTCAATACACATTTTCGGGTATAATTTTCCCCAACTCCCCTTTTAAAAATTGTATGTATTATATTGTTTTTGAAGTCGCCAGTAAAAAATTTTTAAATTATCTTAAGCCCTTTCGATATTAAGGGAGATTTTAAACAGACTTTGAAAAATAAAATCGTTTCCCTAATAAAAAAAGTATCGAATTGTGTTTTTGTTTTATATTTGTTTCATCGTTGTCCCTTAAACCAAACGGAAAAACCCAACGAAAGGAAAAACGGTTTCAAGGGCAAAGGGATAAGATCCCTGTCTCTTTTACAAAAGGGACAAAGGGCCCCCTTGAATCGGGGTCCCAAAAACCACTGATTCACCAAATATAGGGACGAGACCCCAAACAAACCATCAGAACAGTTTTTCTAAAATCCGGGAAATAAACGCCCCCAAATACTGATTTCCCATGGCCCCATTCTTTTTAATGGACGAAATAATACTTTAAAAAAAATACTCTGCAGAAAATGAGTTTATTAAAAAAAGGGAACCGGGGAAATGCCATTGTTGCAAGATGTTGGCTGATGGCACTTTTCCCTTGCTTTTTTTCCTTTATTTTTTTTTTTATGGCCCGACGACGGGGAAAACTTTCCCCCAGGACGGGGAAAGGGAAAGTCCTCCCTGAGGACGAGGAAAAAAAAGTCTCCCTGAGGACGGGGAAAGGGAAAAGCTCCCGAGGACGACGAAAAAGGCCCTCCCCTGGGGGACGAGGAAAAAAAAGTCCCCCTGAGGACGAGGAAGAAAGTCTCCCTGAGGACGGGGAAAGAAAAGTCCCCGGGGACGAGGAAAAAAGTCCCCTAGGACGGGGAAAGAAAGTTTTCCCGAGGACGGGGGAAAGAAAGTCCCCCTGAGGACGAGGGAAAAATTTCCCTGAGGACGACGAAAAAAGTCTCCCTGAGGACGACGAAGAAAGTTCCCTGGGACGACGAAGAAAAGTCCCCCGGGGGAGGGAACAAAAGAAAGTCCCCCTTGGACAAACGAAGAAAGTTTCCCTGAGGACGACAAAGAAATTCCCCCTGAGGACGACGAAAAAAGGGTTTCCCTGGGGGAACGACGAAGAAAGTCCCCCTTGGGGAAACGCGAAAAAAGTCCCCCTGGGGACGACGAAAAAAAAGCTCTCTGAGGACGACAAAGGGAAAGTCCCCGAGGACGACGAAGAAAGTCTCTCTGGGGGACGAGGGAAGAAAGTCTCCATGGGGGACGCTGGGGGAACGTCCCCCTGGGGGACGCCCGGGGAAAATTCATGATCTTTGTATGCCGATGTTTAAAAACTTAAGGGAAACGTACGTTTAAACAAAAGTTGCCCTTCGGGATTTGCCCAATGTTAGAAACATTCTGGGGAAAATACAACGTGAAAACTACAATACCGTGTTTGACGATGAGGGCGACGAAGACTGTGTCTCCTATTACGACGAGGAGTCTCAGTCCTATTACGACGAGGAGTCTCAGGCCTATTACGACGAGGGGTCTCAGGCCTATTACGACGAGGGGTCTCAGGCCTATTACGACGAGGAGTCTCAGTCCTATTACAATGGGGAGTCTCTCTCCTATTTGAATGAAAAATGTCTTTCATAAGACGATAATGAATGTTCCTCCAAGGAAGACTAAGATGAAGGAGAGTGAAGTGACCACCCGGCAGTAGGACAGTGGTGAGGTGACGACCCGACAGTGGTGAAGGGTGTGTGTGTGTTTGTTTTGATATTATTATTATTATTATTATTATTATTATTATTATTATTATTACTGTCTTGACTAATTGCCTACGTTTGTGTATGCCTACGTTATCTTAACTGCTTCATCCACTAACTTCAATTGCCTCCCTCCACTATTTTTGCTACTTTCCACAACTGTCTTAGCTGTTACTCTCCATCTTAAGTACTTCCCTACATCATCTTACCTCCTCTCCTACACTTAGCTACTTCCCTCAGCAACCTTATCTACTTCCTTCTACAGTAGTATCTTCATTATTACTTTCCGACCTCTTGGCTACTTCCCTCCTGGTATATCTGAGCTAACTTTCAAACATCTTAACTACTTTCAGTCACAGCTACTTTCCTCCACCATTCGAGCTTTCCTCTATCACTTAAATTACTTTCCCTCAACTTCTTAGTTACTTCGCCATGTTAATTACTTTCATTATCTTAGCAACTTATTTTCACCATCCTCGATACTTCCCTCGACTATCATAGTTACTTCCTTCTTTATCTTGACTACTTTCTTACGTCACTGCCTCAATTATCACCACCTATTGTTACGTCTACATTCACAACTACTATTTCCATCACTACCACCTTTACTACTACGACTACTACCACATTCACTATTACCAGGAAAACCACTTCCCAGTACCACATTTACTATTACTACTATTACTACATCTGTTACTACTTAAAATCACATCCAATACTACCTACCACCATTTTAACAATGACTATTACTGCTACCAACATGAAAACTTCAACCACTATCACCACCACCAAACTCCCAACAACTTCCATCAATGTCAGCACTACCACCACAATCGACACTAAAATAACTTCCCCCACAACCAGCACTACCACCACTATCAACACTACCAACAACTTCCACCACCTGCAGCACCACTACGACTATTAACACTACAACAGTTTCCAGCACTACCACCACTACTACAATTTCCACTACCACTATCAACACTACAACAACTAACAGCACTGTCACTACCATCATCACTACAACAATTCCCATCACTATCACCACCGTCAACACCACAACAACTTCCAACACTTTCAATACACAGTTCAGGTATTATATTCCAACTCACCTTAATTATTGTATGTAGTATATTGTGTTGAAGTCGACAGTAAACAATTTTATTACTTAAGTCTTCGATATTCATGAGAGTAAAACAGACTTTGATAAATAAAAATCGTTTACTAATACAAAATGTATCGAATTGTGTTTTTGTTTTTATTTGTTTCATCGTTGTGCTTCAACGACTGGAAAACCAACGAGAGGATCGGCTCAAGGAGCAAAGGGATAAGATCCACTGTCTCGTTTACGAAGGACAAGTGGCCCTTGAATCTTGGTACCAAACACTGATTCACCAAATATATGGACGAGAGCCATACAAACCATCAGAACAGTGTTCTGAATCCTGGATAAACGTCCCAATACTGAGTTCCATGGCCCACAGTTCTTGTTTAATGGACGAAATAATGACTTTGAAAAATACTCTGCAGAAAATGAGTTTATCTCAGGAAGAACGAGGAATGCCATGGTTGCAAGATGTTGGTCTGATGGCACTGTTCCTTGCTTTGTTCTTTATTTATTTTGTATGGACCGACGACGACGAACGTCTCCCTGAGGACGACGGAAGAAAGTCTCCCTGAGGACGACGAAGAAAGTCTCCCTGAGGACGACGAAGAACGTCTCCCTGAGGACGACGACGAACGTTTCCCTGAGGACGACGAAGAAAGTCTCCATGAGGACGCTGAGGAACGTCTCCCTGAGGACGACGAGGAATACATGATTTTTCGTATGTCGATGATCAAACTTAATGAAACGTACGATTACGAAAGTTGTCTTCAGAGATTTGTCCACGTTAGAAACATTTTGAGGAAAATACAACGTGAAAAACCCTACAATACCGTGTTTGACGTAAATTCTCTCCTGGAAAAAACGCGGCATGTGTCTCCTAGGAAGACGGGGAAATGTGTCCCCAAGGGGAAACCAAGATTTAAAAATACCACGATCCATCCGGGCCCATTAAATTTAGTAAAGTAGCAGTAACAGCGCTTTTATAGCAAAGTAAAAAACAGCTATTGGGTTTGGCCAAAAATGGAAAAAAGGGGAAAAATAAAATTAAAGCTTTGGTTAACATTTCTGTCTCTGTAGGAGCAATTGAGGGACACCGGGGTAGGGTGGGGTGCGTTTGTTTTGGTTTTCCTGGGGGGTTCCTGGTGACCCACAGGTACCCGATTAGTAGAAAACCCCGGATTCTTTTTTTTTATCTTTATTATTATTATTATTATTTTTTAAATTATTATTAATTAAAATAGCTTCAAAAGGGTTGAAGGTTGAAAAAGAGGGGGGTTTTTGAGAGCCTGGGGTTTTGGGAAAACCCCCCAGGTTTGTGAATGTTAATTTTTTTTGGACAGTATCCAAAAGGAAATGTAAACTTGCCCCTGCTGGAAAGTCACGGTGGGGGGCTACTTTTTCACATAAAAGTCTTTGATAGAGGATTTTTTTAAAGGGTTGGAACACTGATGCTGTTTTAGCAAGACCTGGGAGGGTATTTTGGCAACGTAATAATGATATTTTTTATTTCTACGGGTTACATTTCAACTTATACAGACCATAGCTAAACATCAGGCCAACTATATAGAAACCCGGGTTTAATGCTGACATTTCAGGAAAAATTGGGTTTTAATTTTTGGTCCCCAGGTCGCCCCCACGCCAATCGACTAAAAACCAGGTACCGTTACGAAAAAAAAGGGAAAACCAAAAGTGCAAACAAATCTCCTGGAACGAAAGGGTTTCCTCAATAAAATGTCAAATGGTTTTACCTCTGACCTTTTTTTCCCAACCCTTATTACACCCAGGTACCTATTTACTGCTAGGTGAACCCGGGCCAGTTGGTGCATAAGGAAAAATGGGGATTTGGGGCGAACCCCTGTTGGGGGCCCGCCCCCCATGGAAATACCCTTTTAACGCGAGAGGATTGTTTTTTTACCTTGAATTGCAATCACAGAAAGAAGATAGGGAAAAGGATTACAAGGGACGCAAGCAAACACTAGGACATTTAGAAAAAATTTAAACGTGATTGTTTTTGTAAGAAAACATAAGCCAAAAAGTTAGGTATCCCTTTTTTTTCGAAACGTTTTGCCCACACGTAGGCCCTCTTTAGTCCAAGTACAGAAAAGTTGATAAAAACAGAACTTTTCGTACTTGACCGAAGAACCTACGTGAGGGGAAACGTTTTGAAAAAAAGAAACCCAAATGTTGCATAAGTGTCTTACCAACCCAAACGTCGGTATTTTATAAACCCTTTTAATGTTCGTAAGACGTGGACAAGGTCCCAGGACCGAAACGTTTTCTAAAAAAAAATGTCCTAGTGTTTTTCCACTGTTTTTTTTAAATCATTTTTAAAAGGTTTCTTGTTACCAAAGGGTTTTTTTCCCCAGAAAAGAAAATGTCCGACACAGCCAAAATGTACAAAAAATTTGTTATCTTTTTTGGGCAAACGTTTTTACCAAAACAGTAGGGTTCTTCCTCAGATACAGAGGGACGGTGTGGTAAAATGAAGATAATGTAACATCCATCAACCTATTGAAAAAATATTTGAGGGGGTTAGTCCCCCCAGCCTGGGAAAGTTCAACTTCCCTGATCTGGAACGATAAGAAACTAAGCGGTTAAAAATGTTCACCAAGACCCCGTCCTAGACCTGATCCTGGTCTTTAAACTTTTCAATGACCCCTCCTGGCTTCCGAAAAGGAAAAATGGGGGCTGCAAAGTTTTCAACGTATGCCCGTTTCCAGCACTGTTCTGGACAGTACATCTGGTGCGTCTCATAAGCGACAACGCCATCTGCAGTCTTTGGGTTCCTTACAGGAACATTGGTTCATATACGTGTCTATGCTGGGCGCATTATACACATATGCATAAGCAGAGATATACTTACGCATATGCACACACATGCACTTCTAATTGTGGACATGCTAGCGAGGAGGAGGATTGTCCTTATGACGGGCATCAACATGTCCGGGGCGTTGACTCTGTGGTACACTAGGGTAGCCGCAGTTCTCTGTGGGTCTTCCTCGGGAGGGGACGAGAGTGCTAGTTGCTTGCGGAGTGTCTCACTGACTTGGCGTTCCAGGAGATAGTGTGTCAGGGGGCACTGGACAACGTGCTGCCAGTGATGGCACATCTCTGCCTTGTCAACCAGGCCCCGTGGCTTAGTGGCTAAAACTCTCGCTTCAGATGGCAAGTGTCTGGGTTCGACTCCCAGCAGGGGTAGAAACATTGGGCGTGTTTCTTTACACCGGTTGTCTGTGTTCACCCATCAGTAAAATGGGTACCTGGGTGTTAGTTGACAGGTGTGGGTCGCATCCTGGGACAAAACTGACCTGATTTTCCCGTAATGCTTTACATAACAAGCGGCTTTCTATATAATGTAGTAGTATTTCGTTGATGTCGGCTATGGTCGGTATACCATGTACATGTATTTGTAGTAAATAAAGATATTATTATTATCAACTTGGCTGTGGGAAAGCCGAAACGAAGCCGAGGATGGCAGTGCAGTGCGCTCTAGACCAGTAGGCTTCTTCAGTTAAACCATACCCCGGCCGGGATTGAACCCGCGGTCAGAGAGTCTCAAAACTCCAGCCCGTCGCGACGGGCTGGAGTTTTTGAGACTCTCTGACCGCGGGTTCAATCCCGGCCGGGGTATGGTTTGTTTGCAATCGTGTCATTACGATTTCTTCAGTTAAACACGCAGGCAGCAGGTGGAAGATCTTGAAGGCGTTGTTGGGGACAGGATTCACTAGTAGAAGTAAGAAGGCAAATTCCTTTGGAATCCAGCTCTTCTGACTCATAACTAGTAGAAGGGTTGGATTCCATATGAAGCTGCCTTCTTACTTCCACTAGAGGATCCCGTCCCCTACAACATCTTTGTGGTCTTCTACCTCACCTTCGACAGTATTTAAGCCTCCGTTCTCACGCCTCAGCTTCATATTGTTCCAGACCAGGAAGCTGAACTCTTCTCCAGGCTGAGGGACTGACCACCTCAAATACTTTGTCTCTAAGGTTAATGGACTGATTACATCTTTATTACACTACTACTGCTTCCTTTGTATTTGACTGAAGAAGCCTACCGCGTTGGCGAAACGTGTCGTCAATAAAAATACCCAACTGTTGCACATGTGTCTTAATCTTCAACTTGTCGCATTTACGCTATTTTCAACGTCTTGGTATCTTGATACAGGAATTTATTCTATGTTATACCACTTACAATAGTAGATTTTTTCAGTGGTGACTCCGCCTCCTTCGGTTACCGTGTTCCTCCCTTAAGTCAATGTGACCTGAGCTGACTAGGTTGGGTGCATTGGCTTAAGCCGGTAGGAGACTTGGACCTGCCTCGCATGGGCCAGTAGGCCTTCTGCAGTGTTCCTTCGTTCTTATGTTCTACTTCTCCCAGCATTTACTGTATTTTTCTCAAGAGTGATGGAGTGAACACACTGACTCCAGGCTGAGGGACTGATTACCTCAAAGTCCTCCTAATCTTCCACCTTTCTTCACTATGGAGATATCAACACGATAAAAAAAGTAAGCACAAATGCAGTCTAATGTGATCCGTTATTGATTACGTTTCGCCCACACAGTGGACTTTATCAAGTCACAAACAGATCTGCCTGGGTAAAGAGTACATGTGCAAGACAGGTATACAGTACCGACAAGATGAAAGTTAAGACACTTGTGCAACATCTGGTTAACTTTATTGTAGACGTTTCGCCATCCAGTGGCTTTATCAATACAGATTCTTGGACATAATTAGAAAACAGAAGAACTATATACAAAAGATGAGGTAATCAGTCCCTCAGCCTTGGAGGGTAGATCTGTTTGTGCCTTGATAAAGCCCACTGTGTGAGCGAAACGTTGTCAGTAAAGGATAGAATTATACTGCATTGTTGTTGAATCTGAATATGATATACAAACATGACAGGTTGATACGACACATGTGCAACAGTTAGGTATCTTTATTCCGAAACGTTTCTCCTACACAGTAGGTTTCTTCAGTCGAGTGCAGAAGAGTTAGCATAATCAGTAGAGATGTGAAGACGATGTAATGAGTCCTTCACCCTTGAAGGCGTAGTTTTGAGGTGGTCAGTCCCTCAGCCTGGAGAAGAGCTTTGCTCCTAAGGAACAAAGCGGGACTTAACACATGAGTTAATGGGGTTATCTAAGCTTATTCCTTAGGTAACATTGAAAATGGGTTAGGTAGATATGTTTGTTAGTGGGTCTGGGTTTGACAAGGGCCTGCCTAGTATGGGCAAGTAGGCCTGCTACAGTGTTCCTCCTTTCTCATGTTCTTATGCACGGTGTAACACTTGTCAATTGACGTGATACGTGCTTCAGGTCACGTATATCATTCTCTGTCATGTGAAGTGGATTCTGCTGGTCTTGCGGACTCCTTGTCCTCACCTCTTTGTTCACTTAAGCAGCCTAAGTGGATCAGCGTGGACAGATAATGTCTTCCCAGACGTGAATATAGACAGGTGTTCTTACACCCGTACTTGGGAAGCCTGTTAAACGTTTTGCACTCTGGCAGGATTGCTGGTCGTTTTGTCTCTGGAAGAAATAAGATGACATACTCAGGCTGATTTTTACTTACGTTCAGTCTCCACTTTATTTCCTGTCTTGTTTCCTGGTATTATTACTGATGTGTCCTACCTCAGCTGCTGCCCTACCTCAGCTGCTGCCCTACCTCAGCTGCTGTCCTACCTCAGCTGCTGTCCTGTCTCAGCTGCTGCCCTACCTCAGCTGCTGTCCTGTCTCAACTGCTGCCCTACCTCAGCTGCTGCCCTACCTCAGCTGCTGTCCTACCTCAGCTGCTGCCCTACCTCAGCTGCTGTCCTGTCTCAGCTGCTGCCCTACCTCAGCTGCTGTCCTGTCTCAGCTGCTGTCCTACCTCAGCTGCTGTCCTACCTCAGCTGCTGTCCTACCTCAGCTGCTGTCCTACCTCAGCTGCTGTCCTGTCTCAGCTGCTGCCCTACCTCAGCTGCTGTCCCTACCTCAGCTGCTGTCCTGTCTCAGCTGCTGTCCTACCTCAGCTGCTGCCCTACCTCAGCTGCTGTCCTACCTCAGCTGCTGTCCTACCTCAGCTGCTGTCCTACCTCAGCTGCTGTCCTACCTCAGCTGCTGTCCTACCTCAGCTGCTGTCCTACCGCAGCTGCTGTCCTACCTCAGCTGCTGCCGTCTCAGCTGCTGCCCTACCTCAGCTGCTGTCGTGTCTCAGCTGCTGTCCTACCTCAGCTGCTGTCCTACCTCAGCTGCTGTCCTACCTCAGCTGCTGTCCTGTCTCAGCTGCTGTCCTACCTCAGCTGCTGTCCTGTCTCAGCTGCTGTCCTACCTCAGCTGCTGTCCTGTCTCAGCTGCTGCCCTACCTCAGCTGCTGCCCTACCTCAGCTGCTGCCCTACCTCAGCTGCTGTCCTACCTCAGCTGCTGCCCTACCTCAGCTGCTGTCCTGTCTCAGCTGCTGCCCTACCTCAGCTGCTGTCCTGTCTCAGCTGCTGCCCTACCTCAGCTGTTGTCCTGTCTCAGCTGCTGCCCTACCTCAGCTGCTGCCCTACCTCAGCTGCTGCCCTACCTCAGCTGCTGTCCTGTCTCAGCTGCTGTTCTACCTCAGCTGCTGCCCTACCTCAGCTGCTGTCCTGTCTCAGCTGCTGCCCTACTTCAGCTGCTGCCCTACCTCAGCTGCTGTCCTGTCTCAGCTTCTGTCCTACCTCAGCTGCTGTCCTACCTCAGCTGCTGTCCTGTCTCAGCTGTTGTCCTACCTCATCTGCTGACCTACCTCAGCTGCTGTCCTACCTCAGCTGCTGTCGTGTCTCAGCTGCTGTCCTACCTCAGCTGCTGCCGTCTCAGCTGCTGCCCTACCTCAGCTGCTATCCTGTCTCAGCTGCTGTCCTGTCTCAGCTGCTGTTCTGTCTCAGCTGCTGTCCTACCTCGGCTGCTGTCCTACCTCGGCTGCTGTCCTACCTCGGCTGCTGTCCTACCTCGGCTGCTGTCCCACCTCGGCTGCTGTCCTACCTCACCTGTTACCCTACCTCAGCTGATATCTTCCCTCAGCTGATTATCTTCCCTTAGGAAGATAGCAGCACATAAGTACGGTAAGGCACCTAAACTACTGGAAACGGTTGAAGGTCCTCGATCTGTATTCCCTGGAACGCAGGCGAGAGAGATACATGATAATATACATTTGGAAGGTCCTGGAGTGGTACCAAACCTGCACACGAAAATCACTCCCTATGAAAGCAAAAGACTCGGCAGGAGATGCAACAGTCCCCAATGGAAAGCAGAGGCGCCATGAGTACACTGAGAGACAACACACAAGTGTCAGGGGCCCAAGATTGTTCAACTGCCTCCCAGCATACATGAGAGGGATTACCAATAGACCCCTGGCTGTCTTCAAGAAGGCGCTGGACAGGCACCTAAAGTCAGTACCTGACCAACCGGGCTGTGGCTCGTACGTCAGCTTGCGTGCGGCCAGTAGTAACAGCCTGGCTGATCAGACCCTGATCAATCATGAGGCCTGGTCTCAGACCGGGCCGCGGGGGCATTGACCCCCGAAACCCTCTCCAGGTAAACTCCAGGTACAAAATGTGCTATTATTGATTCCTCGCGATATTGAAGATATTGAAGGTGTTTTTTTTCTCGCAAACACACACACACACACACACACACACACACACACACACACACACACACACACACACACACACACACACCTAGAAAGAACACCTAGAAAGGAATGATCTCATCAACAGCAGCCAACATGGTTTCAGGGACGGGAAATCCTGTGTCACAAACCTACTGGAGTTCTATGACATGGTGACAGCAGTAAGACAAGAGAGAGAGGGGTGGGTGGATTGCATTTTCTTGGACTGCAAGAAGGCGTTTGACACAGTTCCACACAAGAGATTGGTGCAAAAACTGGAGGACCAAGCAGGTATAACAGGGAAGGCACTACAATGGTTTCAGGGAATACTTGTCAGGAAGACAGCAGCGAGTCATGGTACATGGCGAGGTGTCAGAGTGGGCACCTGTGACCAGGGGTCCCGCAGGGGTCAGTCCTAGGACCAGTGCTGTTTCTGGTATTTGTGAACGACATGACGGAAGAATAGACTCTGAGGTGTCCCTGTTTGCAGATGACGTGAAGTTGATGAGAAGAATTCACTCGATCGAAGACCAGGCAGAACTACAAAGGGATCTGGACAGGCTGCAGACCTGGTCCAGCAATTGGCTCCTGGAGTTCAATCCCACCAAGTGCAAAGTCATGAAGATTGGGGAAGGGCAAAGAAGGCCGCAGACGGAGTACAGTCTAGGGGCTCAGAGACTACAAACCTCACTCAAGGAAAAAGATCTTGGGGTGAGTATAACACCAGGCACATCTCCTGAAGCGCACATCAACCAAATAACTGCTGCAGCATATGGGCGCCTAGCAAACCTCAGAACAGCATTCCGACATCTTAATAAGGAATCATTCAGGACCCTGTACACCGTGTATGTTAGGCCCATATTGGAGTATGCGGCACCAGTTTGGAACCCACACCTAGCCAAGCACGTGAAGAAACTAGAGAAAGTGCAAAGGTTTGCAACAAGACTAGTCCCAGAGCTAAGAGGTATGTCCTACGAGGAGAGGTTAAGGGAAATCAACCTGACGACACTGGAGGACAGGAGAGATAGGGGGGACATGATAACGACATACAAAATACTGAGAGGAATTGACAAGGTGGACAAAGACAGGATGTTCCAGAGATTGGACACAGTAACAAGGGGACACAGTTGGAAGCTGAAGACACAGATGAATCACAGGGATGTTAGGAAGTATTTCTTCAGCCACAGAGTAGTCAGTAAGTGGAATAGTTTGGGAAGCGATGTAGTGGAGGCAGGATCCATACATAGCTTTAAGCAGAGGTATGATAAAGCTCACGGCTCAGGGAGAGTGACCTAGTAGCGATCAGTGAAGAGGCGGGGCCAGGAGCTCGGACTCGACCCCCGCAACCTCAACTAGGTGAGTACAACTAGGTGAGTACACACACAATGACATATAAAATACTGCGAGGAATTGACAAGGTGGACAGAGACAGGATGTTCCAGAGATGAGACACAACAACAAGGGGTCACAGTTGGAAGTTGAAGACTCGGATGAGTTACAGGGATGTTAGGAAGTATTTCTTCAGTCATAGAGTCGTCAGGAAGTGGAACAATCTGGAGAATGAGGTAGTGGAGGTAGGATCCATAAATAGCTTTAAGAAGAGGTATGATAGCTCATGGAGCAGGGAGAAAAAGGACATAGCGACCAGTGAAGAACCGGGGCCTGGAGCTATGAATCGACCTCTGCAACCACAACTAGGCGAGTACACACACACACACACACACACACACACACACACACACACACACACACACACACACACACACACACACACACACACACACACACACACAAGGAAAAAACAGGCAGTGTTCCTTCATTAGTTATCTGTGTCATCTCTAGTGACCTTTGACCTGACCACACAAAATGCTGTGGAATCCTGACCTCCACCAGTCTGTTAATATTTCTTTTATGACCTTTACCAACGTGTGGTGTAAATGTTGCAGTCACTGCCGGCGCTGAAGGTGCAATTTTGATGTGGTAGTTGTTGGAGGTGTTTATTCTGCGTTTAGTCTCTTGTTCTTACCTGGTAGACTTTAGTCCTTAGTGAACTTGTGTCCTTGGTGGACTTTCGTCCTTAGTTGGTGCACTGGCTGACTTGTGTCCTTAGCTGGTGTGTGTACAGGAGGACGTGCTAGCACTCAGAAGGATGTGCTACCACTCAGAAGGATATGCTAGCACTCTGGAGGAAGTGCTAGCACTCAGGTGGACGTGCTAGCACTCAGGTGGACGTGCTAGTACTCAGAAGGATGTGCTACCACTCAGAAGGATATGCTAGCACTCAGGAAGATGTGCTAGCACTCAGGAGGATGTGCTACCACTCATGAGGAAGTGCTGGCACTCAGGTGGACGTGCTAGCACTCAGGTAGACGTGCTAGCACTCAGGTGGATGTACTAGCACTCAGGAGGATGTGCTAGCACTCAGGAGGATGTGCTATTGAGAACATAAGTTTAGGGTGGGCCAGAAACAGGAAGTGTGTGTACCACCCTCCTGCAAGAGTACAAGGATGGTAAGAGAGTACCTTTGTCTTTGTGCTGAGGCCAGTCCTTCACTGAGATGGTATCTGATAACCTTGTGTTAACTATCATGTATGTTCCTCCCTAAAAATCTGTGGAATATCTGTGGCTGGTTTCAAGTGTTCCTACAGGTCTGTTTAATACCTGTGGCTGGTTTCAAGTGTTCCTACAGGTCTGTGGAATACCTGTGGATGGTTTCAAGTGTTCCTGCAAGTCTGTTTAATACCTGTGGCTGGTTTCAAGTGTTCCTACAGGTCTGTGGAATACCTGTGGATGGTTTCAAGTGTTCCTGCAGGTCTGTGGAATACTTGTGGCTGGTTTCAAGTGTTCCTGCAGATCTGTGGAATACCTGTGGCTGGTTTCAAGTGTTCCTACAGGTCTGTGGAATACCTGCGGCTGGTTTCAAGTGTTCCTGCATGTCTGTGAAATACCTGTGGCTGGTTTCAAGTGTTCCTGCAGGTCTGTGGAATACTTGTGGCTGGTTTCAAGTGTTCCTGCAGATCTGTGGAATACCTGTGGCTGGTTTCAAGTGTTCCTACAGGTCTGTGGAATACCTGTGACTGGTTACAAGTGTTCCTACAGGTCTGTGGAATACCTGTGGCTGGTTTCACGTGTTCCTCCCTACTGACCTGTACGTTCTCCACAGCTGTGATTTCGCCTGGTTTCAAAGGAGTCTTCAACACTGTACTTAACTAGTTGTGGTTGCAGGGGTCGAGTCACAGCTCCTGGCCCCGTCTCTTCACTGGTCGCTACTAGGTCACTTTTCCTGCTCCATGAGCTTTATCATATCTCTTCTTAAAGCTATGTATGGATCCTGCCTCCACTACATCACTTCCCAGACTGTTCCACTTCCTGACAACTCTGTGACTGAAGAAACACTTCCTAACATCCCTGTGATTCATCTGAGTCTTCAACTTCCAACTGTGACCTCTTGTTGCTATGTCCCATCTCTGGAATGCCCTGTTTCTGTCCACCTTGTCGATTCCTCTCAGTATTTTATATGTCGTTATCATATCCCCCCTATCTCTCCTGTCCTCCAGTGTCGTCAGGTCAATTTCCCCTAACCTTTCTTGTGGTTCTGGTAATGACTTGACATCTAGGTGAGTAGAAATGGGAAGCACGTCTCTGGCGCTCAGCAGACGGAGGATCAAGCATCCACTACTTCTTGCGCTGAATGACCCACGTGGGTTAAGCGCGTAACATGAATTACTAATGTTAGACAAAAGGACACAAGTACAACTAATGTGACATTTTATTGTGACAACGTTTCGCTCTCCAGGAGTTTTGTCAAGCCGTTCCTGGAGAGCGAAACATTGTCACACTGAAATGTCACGTTAGTTGCACTTGTGTCCTTTTACCTAACATATTGTCGGTAATTCAGTGAATTATTAATATCTGGTAGTAACATTAATGTGATCCTTAAATGTAGCTGACAGTTTGGCATCGTCTGGAATGGATGGTACAGTGCTTTAAGAACACCGCACCAGGTGTCTCATACTAGGCAGGTCCATCTCAAACCCAAACCCACTAACAAAAATATCTACCAACCCATTTTCAATGTTACCCACTTATCCACTACTGTTTCTAATTCAATACTTTCATATATCCTTTCTAAATCTAAACTTAATGTATCTAAGTCAGATGTGGAAAATTGGAAAGAGAATCAGGACTGATACTGTGGCTAAGGAAGCAGAGATTTTTCAACCTGGTAGTCTCTAATTTTAATGTAACTATTAAGTCTTTTGGATTCGATTTAAAAATCCATCTGCCCATTTTTTTTTTCCATATATAAATTTTCTTGCTTCTTTTTTGCTATTACAGAATACCATAGTCACACTTACCTGGAGGTTATTCCGGGGATCAACGCCCCCGCGGCCCGGTCCATGACCAGGCCTCCCGGTGGATCAGGGCCTGATCAACTAGGCTGTTACTGCTGGCCGCACGCAGTCCAACGTACGAGCCACAGCCCGGCTGATCCGGCACTGACTTTAGGTATCTGTCCAGCTCTCTCTTGAAGGCAGCCAGGGGTTTATTGGCAATTCCCCTAATGCTTGATGGGAGGCTGTTGAACAGTCTTGGGCCCCGGACACTTATGGTGTTTTCCTTTAGTGTACCAATGGCGCCCCTACTTTTTATTGGGGGCATTTTGCATCGCCTGCTCAGTCTTTTACTTTCGTAGGGAGTGATTTCTGTGTGCAGATTTGGGACCATTCCTTCCAAGATTTTCCAAGTGTAGATTATGATATATCTCTCCCTCCTGCGTTCCAACGAGTACAAGTCAAGTGCTTCCAAGCGTTCCCAGTAGTTAAGGTGCTTGACAGAACTTATACGTGCAGTAAAGGATCTCTGTACACTCTCTAGATCTGCGATTTCACCTGCTTTGTATGGAGATGTTAATGTACAGCAGTATTCCAGCCTAGAGAGAACAAGTGATTTGAAAAGGATCATCATGGGCTTGGCATCTCTCGTTTTGAATGTTCTCATTATCCATCCTTTCATTTGTCGAGAGTTTTTTGGAATGTCTGTGTACACTGTCTGCATTTTCGTGGTCTTGGACACACTGGAAGATGCTGAATTTATCAACTTGTCTGTTCTGTGAGCCATTAATCTACGTTACTGTCGTAGTGGTCCAGTAGTTGCGAGAGACAGAGGGATATGCGACTGTTTTGAATCCATTTGATTAGTGATATTGCTTCTTTGGACTCGATCGGAGATTTTGGTCATAACATAACAATGGAGGAACACTGCAGCAGGCTTACCGGCCCATTCTTGGCAGATCCTCCTCAAACTCAAACCTGCTATTACTTCTTGGGACTCGTTCAGAGATTTTGATGATGTGGGACGTCACTGTTTTTTGTTAGGTAAAAGACATAAGTGAAACTAATGTGACTTTAGTTACACTTGTGTCCTGTTACCCAACATATTGTCGGTAATTCTACCAACATTGTCACTCTCTTTTTCGATTGTTTTGTTGCCATCTTTGTGGAGTAGAAGTATGTCAGTGATTTATAACGACAGAATTACCATCACATTAGTGACTTGAATGTCGTACTGAGTGACGGTACTCCAGTCGTTTCCTAATCACAGAAACCCAGTACCGTTAACTCCATCGTTGAACATTAAAATGGTATAAAATAACGACAGGTTGTTAGGTAAGACACATATGCAACAGTTAGGTATCTTTATTTCGAAAAGTTTCGCCTACACAGTAGGCTTCTTCAGCTTCTATCAACTTTTCTGTACTCGACTGAAGAAGCCTACTGTGTAGGCAGACCAGAGAGGCCTAGCTTCTCCCTACGAGCCCCGTGAGGGCAGGGAATGTGGCTAGGCCTGGGGACAGTTGGTCCCAGAGATTTGGGGTACGATCGACACCATGCCCAGCCCTTCTAGGGCAGGGTTGGTGCCTGAGCCCGACCTTGTAGCTCACAAGATAAGGGGGCACTTGCACCTCCTCCCATGGAAGGCTTAGGTCTCAAACACTCCCTAGACAGGGAGCCAGTGCCGGGCCACCACTTGGAAAAGGCCCGGGCCGGGACAATACCGGCGAATCTTTAACAACAACAACAACAACTTCAACTCCATATTGTTTCAGACTATGGAACAATACTCTTCTCCAGACTGAGGGACTGACCACCTCAAAACTTCAAGTGTGATGGACTGATTACATCGTCTTCAAGTATCTTCTGCTTCTATCAACTTTTCTGTACTCGACTGAAGAAGCCTACTGTGTAGGCGAAACGTTTCGAAATAAAGATACCTAACTGTTGCATATGTGTCTTACCTAACAACTCCATCGGTATCTTAAACACAGACCCCCCCAGCACCGTTAACAACGGTAACTTAAACACAGACTCCCAGCACCGTTAACTCCAACGGTAACTTAAAGACTGACTGGATCGTCATCTGACTTGCGTCAAAGGAATGTTTTTCCTGACGAACCAAACACTAGCACCATCCTTCAATTTTAAAGCAAATGCCACAGTAGAGAGCAGCTACTAGCTGAGTAAATCATTGGTGAAGCAAGCGGCAGGACCACTAGGTGGGTCCCAAGGGGTCCAGAGGTGATGCTGCATAAAGGGAATTACCGACAGACCCCTGGTTGTCTTCCAGAGTAAAGTCGATAATGTGGTTTTTGATCAACCAGGCTGTGGCTAGCACTAACATAGAAATACATGATATAAAATACCGACACGATGGTGAAATAAACACAAATACAGCTTAATGCGATCTTTTATTGACTACGTTTCGCCCACACAGTGGGCTTTATCAAGCCACAGCAGATCTTTGTGACTTCATCAAGACCGCTGTGTGGGCGAAACGTTGGCAGTAAAGGATCACATTATACTACATTCGTGTTTATTTTTCAACCCAGCACCAATATCCTGGTCTGGGACCGGGTACCAGGGAACTCTGTAACCAAAAAATTACACAGGTATGTATTGAGTCGACAAATCTCGCCCCGGAATTTTTTTGGCTAGGATTAATTTATTTACAAAAATGATTCAGGAATATTTGTAAAAGAATCATCTCCAATAGGCCTCTGGTTGCCTTCAAGAGGGAGCCGGACAGATACTTGGTCGGTGCTGGATCAGCCGGGCTGTGGTTCATACGTTGGACTACGTGCGGCCAGCAGTAAGAGCCTGGTTGATCAGGCCCTGATCAACCGGGAGGCCTGGTCGTGGATCGGGTCGCGGGGGCGTTGATCCCCGGAATATCCTCCAGGTACAGTCACTGAATTCTGTCACATGACCTTTATAGTGTACTGTTATAGGGACTTTGAGGCACCTTAGTTCCCCCGTCTCCTAATATAATGCGTATAATCTACCTTGTCTATAACTATCGCATTTGGTTGGTTTCGTAAGGTATAAGTTAACAAATCTTTGAATACAATTGTGTTGTAGAGGTGTGAGCAAAGCTCACACCTCTACAACACAGTTGAAGAATCCAAAGATTTTTCATGACTATAGTGACCTGACACAGTTGTACATGTTTCTGTCTTTATTTTGGTGAAATGGCCCGTGGCCTGGTGGCAAAAGCTCTCGTTTCGCACGGTGAGGGTCGAGGTTCGATTTCTGGCATTGGGCGTTTCCTTACTCCGGTTTTCCATGTTCACCCATCAGTAAAGTGGGCACCTGGGTGTTAGTGGACTGGTGTGGGTCGCATCCTGGGACGAAATTGACCTAATTTGCGGGAAATGCTCAGCATAACAAGGGACTTTCTATATAGTAGTATGTCATTGATGTTAGTTATGGTCTGTATACCTTGTACATGTACTGGTAAATATGGTATAAACCTTGGTAATAAATACCGACAAGTTGGTTTAGAAAGACACGTAAGCAAACACTGTGACATATTTATTAGAAAACGTTTCGGTCCTGGGACCTTGATCATTTCTAAACCAACTTGTAAATATAAATATATATATATTTTTTTATTTTAATTGTAAGTTTATAGCTTATTTGTAGATAAATTAGACACATGTGCAACTCTTGGGTATCTTTATTGAGGAAACGTTTCGCCACACAGTGGGTTCATCAGTCCATACAAAGGAGAATCTTGAAGAATAGGAGGAGAGTGAGGTAATCAGTCCCTCAACCTTGAGTCGATGTGGTCAGTCCATCAATCTTGAATAGAATTCAAATACAGCTTATTTGTATTTGATTTAGGGTTTGTTGCCCAACAGTCCCCGACCAAACTTTAGGGTTTGTTGCCCAACAGTCCCAGACCAAACTTTAGGGTTTGTTGCCCAACAGTCCCAGACCAAACTTTAGGGTTTGTTGCCCAACAGTCCCAGACCAAACTTTAGGGTTTGTTGCCCAACAGTCCCAGACCAAACTTTAGGGTTTGTTGCCCAACAGTCCCAGACCAAACCTTTTGATTGACGGTCTGATAAGTCAGGCTGTGGGGTGACATGAGTATTCAGTCCATTGTACGCACCACAACCTGGTTGATCAAACAGTAACTTGAGGAATATGTCAAATTCTCTCTTGAAGACAGCCAAGGGTCTGTTAGTAATTCTCCTAATGTGTGAAATGGTGTTGAAGAATCTTGGCCCCTTTACACTTATCTCTTAGTATACTCATGACGCCCCTGCTTGTCATTACGATTATTGTGCACCGTCTGCCAAACCTCTTGCTTTAGTAGGGAATAATTCCAGTGTGCAGATTTTGAACCATTCCCTCTAGAATTTTTCAGGTGTAAATTATGATGCATCTTTCTCTCATACTTTCCAAGGGGTACAAGTATTCCCAGTAGTTCAGGTGCCTGATTGAACATACACGAGCAGTGAAAGTTCTCTGTACATTTTCCAGTTCATCAGTCTCGCCGCCTCGTGTGTGTGTGTGTGTGTGTGTGTGTGTGTGTGTGTGTGTGTGTGTGTGTGTGTGTGTGTGTGTGAGACCCAGTTAATATTTGCACTAATAACTCATTACAGTTGTGACCGGGTGTGGACGTGTGAATTGCTCATTACTTTATAATTTGTTCATGATTGTACCCATGTATAGACGTGTAGATGATTCATTACCTTTGTAAATTGGTCATAATTGTAACCAGATCTACCTGGAGTTCATTACCTTGTAAGTTGGTCATGACTGTGACCAGATCTACCTGGAGTTCATTACCTTGTAAGTTGGTCATGACTGTGACCAGATCTACCTGGAGTTCATTACCTTTGTAACGTGTTCAGCTCTCAAAGCTTTGTGGTCCAGTCCCTGAACCCATTATGTACCTCTGTAATCATTTGACTCCCACCATAGGATGGGTATGGGGTACATAATTAACATATTAAGCTTAATCCTAAAGCGGTCGTCCCAGTACAGGAGTATTCCAGCCTTGAGAGAACAAGTGACTTCACGAGTATCGTTAGTGAGTTAGTTTAGGTTAGGTCAGGTTTGATTAGATTATATGAATGGTATACAATACTGACAAGATGAAAATTAAGACACGTGTGAAACATCTGGGTATCTTGTAGACGTTTCGCCATCCAGTGACTTTATCAATACAGAATCTTCAAGATTACGGTGCTCTTCACACCAGCTCCAAGACTGAGGGACTGATTACCTCATCTTTTGCATGTAGTTCTACTGTCTTCCATTCATGTCCTTGAATTTGTACTGATAAAGCCACTGGATGGAGAAACGTCTACAATAAAGATACCCAGATGCTGCACATGTCTTAATTTTCAACTTAGATTAAGTTAGGTTACGTTAGGTTAGGTTAGATTAGTCTAGGTTAAAATAGGTTAGGTTAGGTTATACTAGGCTAGATTAGACTAGGTTAGATTGGGTTAGGTTAGATTAGGTTAGATTGGGTTAGGTTAGATTAGATTAGGTTAGATTAATTAGGTTAGATTAGGTTAGGTCAGATTAGGTTAGATTAGATTAGGTTAGATTGGGTTAGGTTAGATTAGGTTGTTAGGTTGTAATACACAAATACATATATAACCATATATAGACAGAGTAAAATAAACGATCGTTATACGTCTGGCAACGAAATGGACAAAAACATTACAATCACTGTTGGGGCGAGAATGGGATAGGTTATTCTGTTATTGCTCCTGTTTTTTCCCTCTGCCGTTTAATAAATTGTCCTGTTTTATTTCTGTTGTTTTTGAATAGCTCCTTGTTGTATGTAATTACTTGTGTGATGTGTGTTGATCGTTGTTCTGTTTACTGTTTTCTGTTACAGCGGTCTCTCTCTCTCTCTCTCTCTCTCTCTCTCTCTCTCTCTCTCTCTCTCTCTGCACAGGGTTTGACACGGTTAGGTTAAGTATCCCTAACTTTATTGACAAGTTAACTTTATGACAAAGTAAGAGCTGTTACGTACATCAGCTCATTTGAAGGCATTTCTGTTATGAAACATACAAGTAGGGGACAGGGTGAAGTTGGAGCCATCTGTGGGCCAGCATTTTCATTTGATCAAGTGACTTTATCTCGTTGACATCATAATGCTGTACGAATGTGTTCCAGATTCGAGTCATCCTGGGGATAAATGATCTCAGATGAAGTGATGTTCTGGAGAAGGGTACAGCCAGAGTGAAGTTGCTGCTTTCTGCCCGTCTTGTGGTATAGAAGCTGGCTTCACGCTGTCCTCGAAGTCTCTCTCTCCCCTTGTTTATTCTTTGCTTACACTTAGATAATGCACGATAGTCATTAATCTAGATAGTACTAGTAGACAGTTCTCAGCAGATAGTCTTGGTGTGGACCTCCAGGTCCTCTCTCACTCTCTCAGACTTGCTATCAGCTAACATCAACCTTCACTCAAGTAACTTCACTCTTTCTCCTTGCACTCCCTCTGTACACAGCCTTGAACACAAGATGGGAGAGTCAAAGAAAGCTTCATTAGGATCCATTGAGGCAGTGATGAAGAATATAGCGTTATTGACCACAACTGACCACTGTACAGATGTGTGTGTATTGTGCTTAGCCTCGGTACTGGTGTGTTGGTCAGGACTGGCTTGCGTAAGGTCCCCTTTGGGAGGGTTTTCGCTGGGGATGTGACTCTTATGGCTGGGCGTGGGTTAGTAATGTTTGGTTGAAGACTATTGGCTAGCTAAATAGTAAACTAGCGGTTAGGGAACATGAAGGTTGGAGGTGGTTAGTTGACCTACTTCGGCACTTTCACATATCTGGAGAAGGTTTTGGGGGTCATTGACCCCGTGACTCGGTCTGAGACCAGACCTCATGGTGGATCAGTGTCTGATCAACCAGGCTGTTACTGCTTGTCGCACGTAAACCGACGTAAGAACCAAAGCCACATAAATATATTATTATTATTATTAAGAAGAACAGTAATAATTACAATGACATACGAAGTGTTTTGAAAAGTCTTGGTCCCCTTACACTTACTGACGTGTCTCTTAGTGTACTTATTGCACTGAAGGTATTTCTTACAGTCTGCCGAGCATCTTACTCTCGTAGTGAGTAATTTCAGCGAGCAGATTTGGAACCAGTCCCTCCAGCATTTTCTAGGGGACTGGCCCACGAAACCTATAGATTGTATAGATTCTGATGCATCTTTCTCGGCCTACGGATCAAGTAGGCTGTGATGGATATTCGGGGCCAGCGGGCTGCTGGTAGCAACAGTCTGGGTGATCAGGCAAGCGCCAGACAACGCCTGGTTCAGGGCTGGGCTGAGGGAATAATTTCTCTTGTTATTCCCTTGTTTTCTACCCTTGTTCGTCTCTTCTTTCACTCTCTTCCCCCCCTCTCTCTCTCTCTCTCTCTCTCTCTCTCTCTCTCTCTCTCTCTCTCTCTCTCTCTCATTTGTCTATTATGTTTCCCTATCTTCCATTGTCATCCGTATCTACATCGAACAATTTCTCTTCTCAGTTATCAATTTTTCTTGTTCTACACCTCCTCCTCCTCCTCCTCCTCCTCCTCCTCCCCTCCTCCTCCTCCTCCTCCTCCTCCTCCTCCTCCTTCTCCTCCACCTCCACCTCCTCCTCCACCTCCTCCTCCACCTCCTCCACCACCTCCACCACCTCCTCCTCCTCCTTCTCCTCCACCTCCACCTCCACCTCCTCCTCCACCTCCTCCTCCACCTCCTCCACCTCCTCCACCTCCTCCACCTCCTCCACCTCCTCTACCTGGGTTCTTATCAGATGGAATTTTTGTTCGCTATTTGATGGTATCTTCAGCACCAGGTGTTGTAGTCTTTAAGACCAGGTGTTGTAGTCTTTAAGACCAGGTGTTGTAGTCTTTAAGACCAGGTGTTGTAGTCTTTAAGACCAGGTGTTGTAGTCTTCAAGACCAGGTGTTGTAGTCTTTAAGACCAGGTGTTGTAGTCTTTAAGACCAGGTGTTGTAGTCTTTAAGACCAGGTGTTTGTAGTCTTTAAGACCAGGTGTTGTAGTCTTTAAGACCAGGTGTTGTAGTCTTCAAGACCAGGTGTTGTAGTCTTTAAGACCAGGTGTTGTAGTCTTTAAGACCAGGTGTGTTGTAGTCTTTAAGACCAGGTGTTGTAGTCTTTAAGACCAGGTGTTGTAGTCTTTAAGACCAGGTGTTGTAGTCTTTAAGACCAGGTGTTGTAGTCTTTAAGACCAGGTGTGTTGTAGTCTTTAAGACCAGGTGTTGTAGTCTTTAAGACCAGGTGTTGTAGTCTTTAAGACCAGGTGTTGTAGTCTTTAAGACCAGGTGTTGTAGTCTTTAAGACCAGGTGTGTTGTAGTCTTTAAGACCAGGTGTTGTAGTCTTTAAGACCAGGTGTTGTAGTCTTTAAGACCAGGTGTTGTAGTCTTTAAGACCAGGTGTTGTAGTCTTTAAGACCAGGTGTTTGTAGTCTTCAAGACCAGGTGTTGTAGTCTTTAAGACCAGGTGTTGTAGTCTTTAAGACCAGGTGTTGTAGTCTTTAAGACCAGGTGTGTTGTAGTCTTTAAGACCAGGTGTTGTAGTCTTTAAGACCAGGTGTTGTAGTCTTTAAGACCAGGTGTTGTAGTCTTTAAGACCAGGTGTTGTAGTCTTTAAGACCAGGTGTTGTAGTCTTTAAGACCAGGTGTTGTAGTCTTTAAGACCAGGTGTTGTAGTCTTTAAGACCAGGTGTTTGTAGTCTTTAAGACCAGGTGTTGTAGTCTTTAAGACCAGGTGTGTTGTAGTCTTTAAGACCAGGTTTTGTAGTCTTTAAGACCAGGTGTTGTAGTCTTTAAGACCAGGTGTTGTAGTCTTTAAGACCAGGTGTTTAGTCTTTAAGACCAGGTGTTGTAGTCTTTAAGACCAGGTGTTGTAGTCTTTAAGACCAGGTGTTGTAGTCTTTAAGACCAGGTGTTGTAGTCTTTAAGACCAGGTGTGTTGTAGTCTTTAAGACCAGGTGTGTTGTAGTCTTTAAGACCAGGTGTGTTGTAGTCTTTAAGACCAGGTGTTGTAGTCTTTAAGACCAGGTGTTGTAGTCTTTAAGACCAGGTGTGTTGTAGTCTTTAAGACCAGGTGTGGTTTACAAGACACGTAAGCAAACACTATCACATATATATTAGAAAACGTTTCGGTCCTGGGAAGTGATCAAGGTCCCAGGACCGAAACGTTTTCTAATATGTGATAGTGTTTGCTTACGTGTCTTTCTAAACCAAGTTGTCGGTATTTATTACCGAGGTTTATACCAAGATCAGGTGTGTTGTGGTCTTAAGATCAGGTGTGGTCTTTAAGACTAGGTCTGTCGTGATCTTCAAGACTACGTTTTAGTCTCCAAGGCCTTATAATTATAGCTTTGATGAGTGTCGATAGTTTACCTACTCTCAGAGCCCGGCCTTGGGTCAGTCTTGTCTGGTGTTTTGGACCCGAAAATAATTCAATTAATGGATGCATTGAGATGAGCATCACATCTCTCACTGCTGGAGATGAAGACTCACGATGAAGAGAACAGGACCAGGAGGCATTGTTTTGTAGCAGCAACAGCCTGGTTGACCAGGCTAGCACCAAACGAGCCTGGCCCATGGCCGGGCTCGACGAACATAAAACGTGTGCCAAACTTTTGGTATTTTGTTGTGAAAATATTTCGCCTGGACAGCGGGATTCTTCAGTTGAATCCAGTAGTGATGTTAATACTGGGGACAGATGTACTGTATAGATGATTTTAAAGTACTCAGTCCCTCAAATTTGATAGGTATTCGGTCCTTAAGCTCATAAATAATAGTTAATAACAATAATCTTTATTTCTACAAGTACATGATACAACTTATACAGACCATAGCTCACATCAGTGACAAAGAAAATCCCTGGTTATACAGAGTATTTCCCGCAACTTGGGTTAATTTTGCCCCCAGGATGTCACCCCACACCAGTCGGCTAACACCCAGGTACCTACTTACTACTGGGTGAACATGGACAGCAGGTGTATTAAGGAAACACACCCATATATTTCCACCCGTACCGGGGATCGAACTACGAACCTCCGTGTGAGCTGAGTGCGCTACCAACCCAGCTACATGACACAATGAGATCATCAAAAGACAGTTATTGTTGGCAGATTATGTAGCAGATTTATGCTGAGTGAGACAGTAGAGTACGGTATGGGTGGGGTTAGAACCCATGGATGAATCTGGAGTCAGCTGGACCAGTGGTTAACGCACTGGCCTGGAGTTTTACGACTCATTCACCATAGATTCAAACCCCACCCGTACCGTGATTTAACATGATGGTGATGGCAGTGTCATGTCATTACCAGGACCATTCACCATGGATTCAAACCCCACCCGTACCGTGATTTAACATGATGGTGATGGCAGTGTCATGTCATTACCAGGACCATAGATGACACCTCAACTAATAAATCGCGTCACTAATCACCTCTGAATAATGTCCCGCAAGATTATTCTTTGAATGACGTGATTAGTCTGTATGAAGATTGTTGCAAATGGTACAAAATACCGACAAGTTGATGATTAAGACACATGTACAACAGATGGGCATCTTAACTGTTGGCACAGTTAAGATACCCATCTGTTGCACATGTGTCTTAATCCTTGACTGAAGAAGCCTACCGTGCAGGCGAAACGTTTCAACAATAATACCTGTTTCATCTGTGTTTTGTTTACCTGACAAAAATATTACTGAGAATGGTTATAAGTATGAACTTAATTTTTAAAGAGGTGGAGGGGGAGCCAGTGGAAGGCCTCGGTCAGATGACCAAAAGCTCCAGCGAATGCAAGGATTACTTACTATCTTAGGTACAAGAATTGTTTATGTATCTCCAATATCGTCGTAACTGATCCAGGAAAAACAATTTGTAAGATGTAAATTCACAGATTTATTCCTGTTAAACCTGCTAAGGCCTAGTTCCCAGGCTTATTATGTAGGCCTGTTTTCTGACGCTACTGTCCACAGGATGGATATAGGAAGCAATTTTCTAGCTCTCTCAGCTTTTTTCAGAAGTGAGAGAATGTTGGTGAAAATTATTCTGAATGTTTGGAATGGAGACAACTATGTTACTGATGCATTTTGATGTTTTTAGAGATAATTTAACCGCGTTACTGGTTTAGAAAGACGTGTAAGCAAGCACTAGGACATAGAAAACGTTTCGCTCCTTGTACTAAAACGTTTTCTAATATGTCCTAGTGTTTGCTTACTTGCCTTTCTAAAGCAATTTGTGTTTATTCCCAAGGTTCATACCACTGGCATTACTAATGTAGTTTTTCTTTCTTTTTTCAGAGTGGTGTTATACGTGTGGGTGGCGTAGTGTATTTCATAGAGCCAGTGGATGATAGTGATGGCCCCCACCACAGTGTCAGTGACCATGTAAGCCACGGGGTTAGTGACCACAGTGGGGAGGTGGAAAGTGATGCTAGTGTTGAAAGTGATGTGTCTGTTGACGATTATCAGTTATTCGAGTACGGTGGTGCGAAGCTGCACACGTTCTCCAGAACGGCAGTACCTGGGGTGCTACTACGACCCAGGAGATCCCACACACAGCACCTTGTGTCTGAACCACAGCACCAGCAGCACCAACAACCAGGGGACAATCTTCACGTCTGTGACACGACAGGTAAGGTTTCATTCTGAACATTAAAATGGTATAAAATACCGACAGGTTGTTAGGTAAGACACATATGCAACAGTTAGGTATCTTTATTTCGAAACGTTTCGCCTACACAGTAGGCTTCTTCAGTCGAGTACAGAAAAGTTGATAGAAGCAGAAAACTCTTGAAGACGATGTAATCAGTCCATCACCCTTGCATATGTGTCTTACCTAACATCAAGGTTCGTTCAGTCTCGCCGTCACTTCGAGTCTCAGGACACATTACTTATTACCTATATTCACTGTCTGTAGGATCGTGCTCCTCTCCGTGCGGCATATTTTGACTGCAGCTACGGTCTTGCCAGTTCTATTTTCCAATGATTCTCAAGGTGCCTCCCTGGACCTCAGTTAATTGTATGTCTAAATTTTAGTGTATTCAGTTCAGGTACTTTCACACGTCTCCGTGCATCATCAGGAGTTATGCAATGTTGCATGAGAAGCAACAGAAGAAGTGAGGGGAAGTTTTCTTGAGTTAGGCAGCTTGGTGACACGACGCTGACACCATGACAGCGTTGGTGACACCATGACAGCGTTGGTGACACCATGACAGCGTTGGTGACACCATGACAGCGTTGGTGACACCATGACAGCGTGGTGACACCATGACAGCGTGGTGATGGAGGGAACAGGTATTAGGAGAATCATCCATTTGCTTCCTCGCCGCACAGGCTTCGACCCGGGTTCTTTCAGTTATGTGCCAGACGACCGTCAGTGCGTACGAGATATGCTTCAACTTATACATATAACAAACAAGAATTTTTAATTATTCTAAGTGTTGAGTCCTGACCATAATTTGCAAAGGGGTGAAGGGGAAATCCAGTGGAAGGTCTCGGTCAGATGACCAAAAGCTCCAGCTGCGGGTCATCATACGACTAAGACCCGCGTCAGGAAACACTTGTCTTGTTTCCTGAGAAACCTAACCTAACACGAATGTCCTGTTTCCTGAGAAACCTAACCTAACACGAATGTCCTGTTTCCTGAGAAACCTAACCTAACACGAATGTCCTGTTTCCTGAGAAACCTAACCTAACACGAATGTCCTGTTTCCTGAGAAACCTAATCTAACACGAATGTCCTGTTTCCTGAGAAACCTAACTAACACGAATGTCCTGTTTCCTGAGAAACCTAATCTAACACGAATGTCCTGTTTCCTGAGAAACCTAACCTAACACGAATGTCCTGTTTCCTGAGAAACCTAACCTAACACGAATCTCCCAGACTTCGAAAAGAAAAAAAACGAGAAACATGCCTTCAATGAATCAGCCTTTATTTTTACAGAAGAGCGAACTACCACATGTAGAAGCACTCAGAATTCTTTAGAGAACTAGCTTAGATCTTCGTGTAATCCCAGAAATATCTTGGGAAGTGCCAACATAATTCCTCATCACAAAAAGCACAGCAAATCTGTGGCAAGAAAGTACAGACCAGTGGCACTAACATCACACATCATAAAGTACCGACCAGTAGCACTAACATCACACATCATAAAGTACCGACCAGTAGCACTAACATCACACATCATAAAGTACCGACCAGTAGCACTAACATCACACATCATAAAGTACCGACCAGTAGCACTAACATCACACATCATAAAGTACCGACCAGTGGCACTAACATCACACATCATAAAGTACCGACCAGTGGCACTAACATCACACATCATAAAGTACCGACCAGTGGCACTAACATCACACATCATAAAGTACCGACCAGTGGCACTAACATCACACATCATAAAGTACCGACAGTGGCACTAACATCACACATCATAAAAGTACCGACCAGTGTCACTAACATCACACATCATAAAGTACCGACCAGTGGCACTAACATCACACATCATAAAGTACCGACCAGTAGCACTAACATCACACATCATAAAGTACCGACCAGTAGCACTAACATCACACATCATAAAGTTACCGACCAGTAGCACTAACATCACACATCATAAAGTACCGACCAGTGGCACTAACATCACACATCATAAAGTACCGACCAGTAGCACTAACATCACACATCATAAAGTACCGACCAGTGGCACTAACATCACACATCATAAAAGTACCGACCAGTAGCACTAACATCACACATCATAAAGTACCGACCAGTAGCACTAACATCACACATCATAAAGTACCGACCAGTAGCACGAACATCACACATCATAAAAGTACCGACCAGTGGCACTAACATCACACATCATAAAAGTACCGACCAGTAGCACTAACATCACACATCATAAAGTACCGACCAGTGGCACTAACATCACACATCATAAAAGTACCGACCAGTAGCACTAACATCACACATCATAAAGTACAGACCAGTGGCACTAACATCACACATCATAAAAGTACCGACCAGTAGCACTAACATCACACATCATAAAGTACAGACCAGTGGCACTAACATCACACATCATAATAGTCCTTGACAATAAATAATAAATTAACGGAAAAGTAAGACGCACACAATCCAAGTCAACATATACAGATAACCCGCACATAGAGAGAACCTTATTACGTTTCGGTCCGACTTGGACCATTTACAAGTCATAGTGTACTTGTAAGTGGTCCAAGTCGGACCGAAACGTCGTCATAAGCTCCCCTCTCCTATGTGTGGGTTATTTGTGTATTCAAGTCACGGTATTGTGCCTTCATGTTCTTATCCCAAGTCAATATAGATTTAAGCGGGAAGGTCATGCTCGTCACAACATCCGTGATTATCACAAAATTTCGAAAGCGTTGCAAGAGAGACAAAATACAGATGTGATCTACACAGACCTCGCCAAGACCTTTGACAAATGTGATCATGGAGTGATATCCTCTGTAAAAGTGGTGCCAAATCTTTTTTTGCGTCGTGGCCCTCCTCGACACCTCAGAAAAAATTGATGCGTCTCCCCTGATCTAAAAAAAAGAAAATTTTGGTGTTGAAAATGGATAATATTGGGTAAAAATGGAAAATAGCAAAATTGAATTCATGTTATTGTAACATTTCTAAACTGCCCACCCAAAATATTTATATTGCCCATCCAAAATGTTTATATTGCCCATCCAAAATGTTTATATTGCCCACCCAAAATGTTTATATTGCCCACCCAAAATGTTTATATTGCCCATCCAAAATGTTTATATTGCCCATCCAAAATGTTTATATTGCCCACCCAAAATGTTTACATTGTCCACCCAAAATGTTTATACTGCCCACCCAAAATGTTTATATTGTCCACCCAAAATGTTTATATTGCCCACCCAAAATTTTTATATTGCCCACCCAAAATGTTTATATTGCCCACCCAAAATTTTTATATTGTCCACCCAAAATGTTTATATTGTCCATTCAAAATATTTATATTGTCCACCCAAAATATTTATATTGTCCACCCAAAATATTTATATTGTCAAACCTAAACATTTAAATTGCCCACCCAAGTATTCAAATTGCCCCCCTACGGGGCGTACGCCCCACGATGAGAATTTCCGCCCTGTAATATGGTCATTAGTTTTAAGAAACGATCAGTATCCTAACAGAGTACTAGACCAACTAGGCAGTAATGGCTGTGTGGGCCAGGAAACCTCAAACAGTAATAGCCTAGTTGAACAGGGAAGGAACTAGTTGGAGTCACCGTGCTACCTTACTCTTGCAACATTGCATAGTTCTTGATAATGCACGGAGACGTGTCAGTGCCTGACCAGCCGGGCTGTGGTTCATACGTCGGTTTGCGTGTGGTCAGTAGTAACAACCTGGTTGATAAGACCCTGAGCCACCACAAGGTCTGGTCATGGACCAGGCCGCGGGGGCGCTGACCCCCGGAACAACCTCCACGTACACTCCAGGATGACTTAACCAACAGAAAAGCCTTACCTTTACCTTTGAAAAGTTTCGAGAGTTTCATTACTCTCAGAGCCCGGCCATGGGCCAGGCTCGTCTGGTGCTTGCCTGGTCAACCAAGCTGTTGCTGCTGAAGGCCCGCGGCCTGACCCAAGGCCGGGTTGTATACGTAGAAAACTCAGAATACAACCCGGCCATGGGCCAGGCTCGTCTGGTGCTTGCCTGGTCAACCAGGCTGTTGCTGCTGAAGGCCCGCGGCCTGACCCAAGGCCGGGTTGTATGCGTAGAAAACTCGGAATACAACCCGGCCATGGGCCAGGCTCGTCTGGTGCTTGCCTGGTCAACCAGGCTGTTGCTGCTGAAGGCCGCGGCCTGACCCAAGGCCGGGTTGTATACGTAGAAAACTCAGAATACAACCCGGCCATGGGCCAGGGTCGTCTGGTTTCTTGCCTGGTCAACCAGGCTGTTGCTGCTGAAGGCCCGCGGCCCGACCCAAGGCCGGGTTGTATGCGTAGAAAACTCAGAATACAACCCGGCCATGGGCCAGGCTCGTCTGGTGCTTGCCTGGTCAACCAGGCTGTTGCTGCTGAAGGCCCGCGGCCTGACCCAAGGCCGGGTTGTATGCGTAGAAAACTCAGAATACAACCCGGCCATGGCCCAGGCTCGTCTGGTGCTTGCCTGGTCAACCAGGCTGTTGCTGCTGAAGGCCCGCGGCCTGATCCAAGGCCGGGTTGTATGCGTAGAAAACTCAGAATACAACCCGGCCATGGGCCAGGCTCGTCTGGTGCTTGCCTGGTCAACCAGGCTGTTGCTGCTGAAGGCCCGCGGCCTGACCCAAGGCCGGGTTGTATGCGTAGAAAACTCAGAATACAAAGGATTGAAGTATTTCTTGGTGTAGAGCCGAGGCTCGTCAAGGCGACTATATTCTGTGCATCGTGTCACTGGCGAGACATTTCCTTCTTGAACGTTGCTGGTTAAGTATAATTATATATAGCAAGTGATAGTGGGGAAATTATACTATCTTCTTTGTCAGGAGAAATTTTGAGAGTGTCGCCAGATGCGGTCATATATACATATATACATATATACATATGTATGCTGGCTGCATGCAGTCAGATGAATGCACCACAGCCCGGTTGATCAAGAACTGACTTGGTAAATGAGACACTTGAGCAGCATCAGCATTCGGGTATCTTTATTCTGGAAACGTTTCGCCAGCCAGTGACTTCTTCAGTCCAGTACAGAGAAAGGTGGAAGATCAGGAGTTTGATGTGATCAGTCCCTCAAACTCCTCATCTCTTTCTCTTCATTGGACTGAAGAAACCACTGTGTGGCGAAACGTTTCCAGAATAAAGATACGCAAATGTTGCACATGTGTCTCGTTTATCAAACTTGTCGGTTTTCTTAACTATTTATTTAGAGACTGGATTAAAGGAACGTGACACATTCCTTCTTGAAAACAGCCAGAGGTCTGTTAGTACAGCCAGAGGTCTGTTAGTACAGCCAGAGGTCTGTTAGTACAGCCAGAGGTCTGTTAGTACAGCCAGAGGTCTGTTAGTACAGCCAGAGGTCTGTTAGTACAGCCAGAGGTCTGTTAGTACAGCCAGAGGTCTGTTAGTACAGCCAGAGGTCTGTTAGTACAGCCAGAGGTCTGTTAGTACAGCCAGAGGTCTGTTAGTACAGCCAGAGGTCTGTTAGTACAGCCAGAGTCTGTTAGTACAGCCAGAGGTCTGTTAGTACAGCAGAGGTCTGTTAGTACAGCCAGATGTCTGTTAGCACATCCAAGGTCTGTTAGCACAGCAGAGGTCTGTTAGTACAGCCAGAAGGTCTGTTAGTACAGCCAGAGTCTGTTAGTACAGCCAGAGGGCTGTTTAGCACAGCCAGAGGTCTGTTAGTACAGCCAGAGGTCTGTTAGTACAGCTAGAGGTCTGTTAGTACAGCCAGAGGGCTGTTAGCACAGCCAGAGGTCTGTTAGCACAGCCAGAGGTCTGTTAGCACAGCCAGAGGGCTGTTAGCACAGCCAGAGGCTGTTAGCACAGCCAGAGGGCTGTTAGCACAGCCAGAGGCTGTTAGCACAGCCAGAGGGCTGTTAGCACAGCCAGAGGTCTGTTAGTACAGCCAGAGGTCTGTTAGCACAGCCAGAGGTCTGTTAGCACAGCCAGAGGTCTGTTAGTACAGCCAGAGGTCTGTTAGCACAGCCAGGGGGTCTGTTAGCACAGCCAGAGGTCTGTTAGTACAGCCAGAGGGCTGTTAGCACAGCCAGAGGGCTGTTAGCACAGCCAGAGGGCTGTTAGTACAGCCAGAGGTCTGTTAGTACAGCCAGAGGGCTGTTAGCACAGCCAGAGGGCTGTTAGCACAGCCAGAGGGCTGTTAGCACAGCCAGAGGGCTGTTAGCACAGCCAGAGGTCTGGTTGTACTTCCTGTCACATAAGAGAATGTTGAAGATTTCGGTTGTGTTGCTCTTACAAAGTTGTGTTCTCTTAATGTACTCCTGGTAGTACTCTTGCTTTTCACTTCAGATATTTTGCCTCTTAACGTTACACAAATAACCTGCACATAGAAAGAAACTCGTGTGAATAGTTAATGGTCCAAGTGAGACCGAAACGTCGTCATAAGTTTCTCACTCCTATGTGCGGGTTATTTGTGTATTGTTCCAGTCACGGTATTGTGATTTTTTATTCTCTTGACTTAAGAGTAACTTCAGTATGCAGGTTTGTCACCAGTACGTTTCTCGCCTATGTTCCAAGGAATACAGGAAGAGAGACGTCATGTGTTCCCAGCAATTCAAATGCTTGACTGAATTAATGAGTAATGACAGTTCTACCCACCAGAGGGCCAACACTGCCGCTGTAGAGCTGCACATTCTCCAGCTCTGCAGTCTCTCCTGCCTTGAGGGAAGCCGTTAGTGTACAGTAATATTCCACCCTGGAGAAAACTTGAAGAGAAAAAAATCGTTGGCTTCACATCTATTGTTTTGAAGGTTCTAGTTATCCAATCTATTGTTTTCTTAGCTACTGTGTTAACAACATTGTTAACATCCATGAATTTGAAATCTTCTGATATCATCACTGTTGAGTCTCAATGAACATTTTTTCTCTTGAGTTGTTTGAGGTTTTGTACTCTGTTTATATTTCCATAATTTCTTCAGTTTTCCTTAGCATGGCAACTTAAATTTGTCCGTATTGAACATATTGTCAGTGGGCCACTGGAAGACTTTTGTTTACATCAGCTGGAAGGTTTGCTGTGTCACTGGATACCACTTTCAAGCCAGAGAATGACACTGTTCCATAGTTTGATGTAACACTGTGGGTACCATACATCACATGTTCCAACCTGGCTGGGATATTAATCCAGGGATTCGTATCGCACTCGTCGGCTGTGAGATCAAGTGTTTACATATTCCCAAATGTTCAGAGGCCCTTGGCTCGTGGAGAGAGAGCATCCACTTTCCTAGAGGAATGAGGCAAAAGCCAACTAAGGATCCCAGAGTAGCTAGATTTTTGTTCCAGCGTCTATGTTGCAGTTCATAATATATATATTATACACACACCACACAGATCGCAGACAGCAGGATTCAAAACTACGTCAGGGAAGGCTGGCAAGGTTCCCAAGTGACACACTAGACCACTCTGCCACAGATACCTCAAAAGTTAGCCAGCCTGGTTACAAGCCATCTTTCATCCTAGCCTGGGCACAACAGTGGGCCTCGAGAATTATATATAATATAAAGATTGTGAACCCGGAAAGCGTCAGGCAGGACTATTAATCAAAATACTTGTCAAGAAAATGGCCACTAAGAGCCGTCTGAGACTAGCAGTTTAAGTATGGTATTACTAGCATGATTATGATGTGTTGGAGCGTCAACCATCCCAGTGTTCACTAAACCTTACTGGGGCGACCAACACTTGCACGCTCCCTCCTACATTATGTAGTGCTGCCATTTTTTTTGCATATGCATGTGTGCTTGCATGCATAATGTAGGTGCATCCGTGTACGGCATCTGCATGTGCATAAAGTAACTATTTAGACACACATTTGAGAAGGGAGCCAGAAACTCTCATGTAAAAATAAAAGAGGAAGCTGAAAGACGTTTTTAAAATTATGTAGAATCGAAGACTTTAAAATTATGTAGAATCGAAGACTTTAAAATTATGTAGAATCGAAGACTTTAAAATTATGTAGAATCGAAGACTTTAAAATTATGTAGAATCGAAGATTTTAAAATTATGTAGAATCGAAGACTTTAAAATTATGTAGAATCAAAGACTTTAAAATTATGTAGAATCGAAGACTTTAAAATTATGTAGAATCGAAGACTTTAAAATTATGTAGAATCGAAGACTTTAAAATTATGTAGAATCGAAGACTTTAAAATTATGTAGAATCGAAGACTTTAAAATTATGTAGAATCGAAGACTTTAAAATTATGTAGAATCGAAGATTTTAAAATTATGTAGAATCGAAGACTTTAAAATTATGTAGAATCGAAGACTTTAAAATTATATAGAATCGAAGACTTTTAAATTATGTAGAATCGAAGACTTTAAAATTATGTAGAATCGAAGACTTTAAAATTATGTAGAATCGAAGACTTTAAAATTATGTAGAATCGAAGATTTTAAAATTATGTAGAATCGAAGACTTTAAAATTATGTAGAATCAAAGACTTTAAAATTATGTAGAATCGAAGACTTTAAAATTATGTAGAATCGAAGACTTTAAAATTATGTAGAATCGAAGACTTTAAAATTATGTAGAATCGAAGACTTTAAAAATTATGTAGAATCGAAGACTTTAAAATTATGTAGAATCGAAGACTTTAAAATTATGTAGAATCGAAGACTTTAAAATTATGTAGAATCGAAGACCAAAACTGAATCTAAGTTGCTCCACAACCCCATAAAATAAACGACAAGTGTGAAGGATGAAGTGATGAAGGTGAGAGAGAAAGAAGGGACGCTAACGGAAAATAACTGAGAAATATGGGAAGATCTGTGTGAAAGATTCAAAGATTTCACAGAAGAAAGTGGAGAGTTAGCAGAAGGCAGAGTAGTTAGACCAGAACAACCAGTCGTACTGGACAACATCACTACCACCACCACCACAACAGTAGTTAGACCAGAACAACCAGTCGTACTGGACAACATCACTACCACCACCACAACAACAGTAGTTAGACCAGAACAACCAGTCGTACTGGACAACATCACTACCACCACCACAACAACAGTAGTTAGACCAGAACAACGAGTCGTACTGGACAACATCACTACCACCACCACAACAACAGTAGTTAGACCAGAACAACGAGTCGTACTGGACAACATCACTACCACCACCACAACAGTAGTTAGACCAGAACAACGAGTCGTACTGGACAACATCACTACCACCACCACAACAGTAGTTAGACCAGAACAACGAGTCGTACTGGACAACATCACTACCACCACAACAACAGTAGTTAGACCAGAACAACGAGTCGTACTGGACAACATCACTACCACCACCACAACAGTAGTTAGACCAGAACAACGAGTCGTACTGGACAACATCACTACCACCACAACAACAGTAGTTAGACCAGAACAACGAGTCGTACTGGACAACATCACTACCACCACAACAACAGTAGTTAGACCAGAACAACGAGTCGTACTGGACAACATCACTACCACCACCACAACAACAACAACAACAACAGTAGTCAGACCAGAACAACGAGTCGTACTGGACAACATCACCACCACCACCACAACAGTAGTTAGACCAGAACAACGAGTCGTACTGGACAACATCACCACCACCACCACAACAACAACAACAACAACAGTAGTCAGACCAGAACAACGAGTCGTACTGGACAACATCACCACCACCACCACAACAACAACAACAACAGTAGTCAGACCAGAACAACGAGTCGTACTGGACAACATCACCACCACAACAACAGTAAGACCAGAACAACGAGTCGTACTGGACAACATCACTACCACCACCACAACAACAACAGTAGTCAGACCAGAACAACGAGTCGTACTGGACAACATCACTACCACCACCACAACAACAGTAGTCAGACCAGAACAACGAGTCGTACTGGACAACACTACCACCACCACCACAACAACAACAGTAATCAGACCAGAACATCGAGTCGTACTGGAGATAAACTCAACAACAGTCAGTCTAGAGCAACGGATCGTACTAGAGATCAGTACCACAACAACAGTAGTCAGACCAGACCAACGAGTCGTACTGAAGAGCAACACAACAAAAGCAGGGCTTATGAGACTACTACAATAGCTTGATGTAACAAAAGCAATGGGACCAGATACCATATCTCCATAGGTGATGAGATATTATTTATAGATTCCTGTGTTATTGCCATGGATTCCACAATGTAAACCTGTATACAGGCCACAATAACAATGACTCACGAAATCGTAATGACACAGTTGCAAACAAACCACACCACGGGTGGGGAATGAACTCGCGGCGAGTGAGTCTTAAAACTCCAGGCCAGCGTGTAAGCCAGCTGGCCCAGTGGCTTAAGCGCTGGCCTGGAGTTTTACGACTCGCTCACCACGAGTTCAATCCCCATGCGTGGTATGATTTTTTCACAACAATGCTTCCACAATGATATTTTAGCACCAAGGTAAACCTGAGTGCTTCAGAAACCCTCTCAGGCTTCGGTCAGCTGACCAAAAGCTCCAGCTGTGGGTCATCATGTGACTAAGACCCGCGTCAGGAAACACTTGTCCTGTTTCCTCACAAACCTAACCTAAATTCACAATAGTATATTGAGGAAGGTAAAGCATTGTATATAAAAGCTTCACTTTACAATGGTTTATTATAGCGGGGTTATATCTAAATACGTTAAGAATTAATGCTTATTAGTGAACAAAACATGTTTTGTCTTGCATCGCAAATACTTAAACAGTAATGCGTATTTAAGAGTTAAAGTGGAGTGAATGTTTTAAACACTGTGTGTGTGTGGGGGGACATATATGGTAGATGAATTCACAGGATCCAAACAGCCACGACGCCCTAAATAGTCTGTCTAAGATAGATACAATGTTGTTAAACAGTAGCCAACACATTGGCCAACAAGAACAAACATGGACTAACAATAGCGACCATCAGGTACCATCGGGGGGAGGAATTGGACACAGTTGCAGCATCTGGAGATTCTTCACGACTACTGTGCTCTTCAACTCCAAGGTTGAGGGACTGATTACCTCATCTTTTGTATATAGCTCTACAGTCTTCACATTATGTCTTTGTATTGATAAAGCCACTGGAGGGCGAAACGTTTACAAATAAAGATATCCAGATGTTGCACATGTGTCTAATTCATCTTGTCGGTATTGCATACCATTCACGTACATCCTCAAGACACACACAGGTTTTAAAATCAAACCAAAGTCCCAGTTACAGTGTTAGTCAGTAATTCCATCTGCCCCGATTGTGATGCGGCACAGACAGCCAACAACATAAACTCCGGCAGAGGTCGGCGAATTTTTTTGGGTATTATCCCAAAACAAATTTGTGTACAGCGGAATTACCCACTATGACTAAAAATTATTTGTTTGAAAAAATATAACTTTTATAATTTGTCTCGCTTATTAAGTAATATTTTTTGTGGTTTTATTTATATGTTTATTGAACCATCATTACTCCTGAGATTTTCATTTTTTCACCATTTGGGGTAATTTACCCCAGTTCCCCGACCTCTGAATTCTAGAGTCAAGCTCAGGACAGAAGGTATCACGGCAGGAATATCCTGCAACCATCTACAAGACAGACATAATTACCCTACATAAGATCGTTATGAGGTACAACCCACAAGAACAAAGTACACACTCCTGACCCACCAATAGAGATGTGTAAAGCCATTTAAGTAAACAAAAGTGAATAGTCAACCAACAGCAACAGTAGCACTTTTGTACTGAACCACCGACAAGCTATGACGAGCAGAGATAAGTGGACAGTCCTCCACTCTAGGTACTTTATAGATGGAGTTTCTGAAAAGCTGGCATGGCCCATGGCTAAGCTCCGGGAGTAGAAAAACTCTTTAAACTCATTAAAGGTATGTCAAAGGTAAAGGTACGTGTAAACGATGATCACAGAAATATTCTCTAATATATAAAAGCATATTTAAATGGTGTCATATAACATTGAATAATGACGTATTGTTGTGACAGGTGAGAAGGCCATGCCTCCAACTGGGCTCAACAAATAGGGAAAAGCATGAGGAAATCCAGTATGAAGATTACACCTTGTGAACTTGGCCAGATGTCACGTGTACACCTTCATAAGATAATTATGCAGATCTTTCACAAATATGCAAAACAACTCTGCAGAAAATGACAGTAGTAGAAATTTTATATTAGGTCAACATATCTTGTGTAGATGAACCTTACAATTATAATACACACACACACACACACACACACACACACACACACACACACACACACACACACACACTTAATTCCATAGAGTCCAGGGTGAGAAACTGATTGCCTCAAACCACTTCTTATCTTCACCATTCATTTTTGTATAGGACTGACGAAGTCACTGTGTGGCGAAACGTTTTCTCAACGATACCCAAGTGTTGCACGTGTGTCTAATTTATTAACCTGTCGGTTCTCTGAACCATTTATCTACATTTCTGTTTATTCATTTACAGTCGTTCATTTCGACTTTAAACACCGCTAGCGGCACATTAACACGACTAGCCGCCCCTTAGACACCGCTAGCGGCACATTAACGCAACTAGCCGCCCCCTTAAACACCGCTAGCGGCACATTAACACGACTAGCCGCCCCTTAAACACCGCTAGCGGCACATTAACACGACTAGCCGCCCCTTAAACACCGCTAGCGGCACATTAACACGACTAGCCGCCCCTTAAACACCGCTAGCGGCACATTAACACGACTAGCCGCCCCTTTAAACACCGCTAGCGGCACATTAACACGACTAGCCGCCCCTTAAACACCGCTAGCGGCACATTAACGTGACTAGCCGCCCCCTTAAACACCGCTAGCGGCACATTAACGCAACTAGCCGCCCCCTTAAACACCGCTTAGCGGCACATACACACGACTAGCCACCCTTAAACACCGCAAGCGCACATTAAACGTGACTAGCCGACCCTTAAAAACGACTAGGGGCACATTAAGCAAGCTAGCGCCCTTAAAACCGGCCTAGTGCACATTTACACGACTAGCCGCCCCCTTAAACACCGTTAGCGGCACAGTACACACCACTAGCAACACCATGAACACTGGCAACACCATAAACACAGCTAGAAACAGTAAATCTTAAAAAAAATTAACGTAAGTAGAAGGTTTTAATGTATACATGTATAATAAGGCTAGTTATGAGTACTGGCACTTTGGTCTGGCTCTAGTGCCATCAAAGGTAAAGGAAGTATAAATCCCCGCTTCATGGCACTCAGAGATCAGTAAGTCAAGAGGCACGTCAAGCTAAATACTCAGAGCTACTGCGAAGCTAATGACGTGAGCTGTAGAATATGGCACCTAAAATATAGCTGATGAGTGCCAGGTGATGGCACTGGTATATATACCTTGGCGAATCTTGAAGACCATACATGGTATATACGCTGAGAGGTGTATATCTTTGAAATATGTATATTTCTGCTCATATATATATATATATATATATATATATATATATATATATATATATATTATATATATATATATATATATATATATATATATATATAATTTGTGTGTGTCGTGCCGAACAGGTAAAATTGGTCAATTAGCAAGAACTCATTTAAAATTAGGTCCTTTATAAAATTTTCTCTTATACGTTTAAATGTATATTTTTTTCATTTATGTTAATATAAAAATTAATAATTTTGTACCAAAAGAACCTTAGAAAACTTACCTGACCTTATTATAACAAGCGCAATTTAATTTAGTCTAATCCAACTAAATATATTGTAGATAGATTTACAATAATTTAATAAACAAACACAATCAAATATTTTTTACTTTAGGTTCAAAATGATTTTTGCGAAATTTTTGCTTACGCAAATTTTTGCTTGCCTTATTCGGCAAGAAGAACATTGTTATTTAAGCCAAAATCGCAAATTTTATATAAGAGAATTTAATGATATCTATCATTCAACTCTCCTTGTGGTTGCATACTTGTTTTTAACACAGCGGCCGTTTCCCACCAAGGTAGGGTGACCCAAAAAAGAAGAAACCCTTTCTTCATCATTTACTCCATCACTGTCTTGCCAGAGGTGCTCCTTCACTACAGTTCAGAAACTGCAACATTAACACCCATCAGAGTGCAGACACTGTACTTCCCACTCCACGACTCAAATCCCACTAACCGGTTCTGTGGCCTGATCCGTTAACGCTAATCGTTACTACGTGCGAGCACGGTTCGATTCACACCAGAGTAGAAAACATTGGACGTGTATCCTTATCCACTCTGGTTGTCTAGTTTCCCACATAAAATGTTAACCCTGCGTCAGTTTTTCACTGTGGGCGCATCCTCGGACATCCTGACTAGGTAACCTTCAAACCGGTCTGTGTGGGGTTGATTCCCCGGAACTCTCTCCATAAACTCCAGAAACCGGTTTTCCCTGAATCCCTTCATAAATGTTACTTTACTCACACTCCAACAGCACACCAAGTTATAAAAACATTTGCCTCCACTTACTCCTAACACGCTCACGCATGCTTGCTGGAAGTCTGAGCCTTTCACACAAAAAACTCCTTAACCCCCTCCCTCCAGTTTTTCATAGGGCGACCCCTACCGCACATTCCCTCTACTACGGATTTATAAACTCTCAAACTCATTCTGTTTTGTTTCATTCTTTCTGAATGTCCAAACCACCTCAACAACCCCTCCTCAGCCCTCTGCATAATACTTTTAGTAACCCTGTGTCATGTGGGTTCGATTACGTGGATGGGGTAAAAATACTCACGTAGGCTGGTAGTACGTATAATATATAACGGGAAGTATGGGAAGCGCCAACAGCCGACCTGCCTCTCTCTGCTCCCTATCTTAGACTGACCCACCAGTGCCTACGGGTGAGCGGTCTTTGAAAACATGCTATGGTCAGCAGCAATGTGAATAACAGCCAGTGATTCACACAGACGGTTGGTAGTGAGTCATCTACTGGTACACTGGTTACTGGTAACTAGTTACTAGGAACTGGTACTACTACTGAGAGCTCATGACCCACCAGTGCCTACGCGGTGAATCGTCTTGAATACATGCATGGTCACAGAATGTAATAAGCCAGTGATTCACACCGATGGTTGGAATGGTCATCAACATGTCACGATACTGTAACTGTTACTAGAACGGTACTCTACGAGACCTGACCTCCTCCTAATTTCCAAGCATACACATCTCTGCATAATATCGACACCATACATGTACCTCAGACTGACATCTCTACTGCCTCACTCTCCTTGTTGCAACATCACCACCCTGCTCACACCCATATAGCATTGGTTAACTAACTCTATCATCCTCTTGCTTCGATGGACAAAGTTCTGTCTCCACAGACTCCACAGTGCAACACTCACCTTTTTACCCCTCATCAGTTCTATGGTTCACCTTGTCTTTCATAGACCCATCTGCTGACAAGTCCACTCTGAATACATTCACTCCTCCATACTCCTCCAATTTGATATCCAGTCTTTCATTACTTAATTTTTTATCTTCTTCATTTTGCTCTTTCCTATGTTCACTTTTAATTTCCTTCTTTTATATACCCTCCCAAACTCGTTCACCAACTTCTGCAACTTCTCTACAGAATCTCCCAAAAGCACAGTCATCAGCAAAGAGCAACTGTGACAACTCCCACTCTTTGTTATATTCCTTATCTTTTAACCCCACCCCTCTTGCCAACACCCAAGCATTCACTTCTCTTACAACCCCATCTATAAATATATTGAACAACCATAAATATATTGAACAACAATCATAAATACATTGAACAACATTGCCACATTGCTTCCCTATCCATCCTCTCATATGCTGCTTCTAAATCCATAAATGCAACGATAATCTCTTTGCCCCTATCTAAATACTGTTCACCTATATGCTTCACTGTAAACACTTGGTCTTCACCCCTTCTCCCTACCCTTCCTAAAGCCTCTCTGTTCATCTGCGATCCTGCTCTCCATCTTACTCTTAATTCTTTCATTGATAAATCTACCATATACTTTACCAGGTATACTCAACAGATTTACTCCTTATAATTTTTACACTCCTCTTTGCCTTTATACAAAAAAAACTGTTGCCTGCAAAATGTATGTAATCCTTATTCAGAGCATGTTAACATGTTCACATAGGCTGCCTCACCAACCAGCAAACCAGATGCTAAGGGTCTGACGATCCAGCGGGGCCCCATCATCAGATCATTATCTAGGTTCAGCCAATCACATGTGGATCTGGCAGTTGTGATGGTGACCTGGTTGCCACTCAACTTTTCACCCTTGTTATTTTCATTCTACCACTGGTTGACGCACGGTGGTCTGCTCTCTTGGTTGCTGTTTTGCCTTGATTACCGTGGCGTGCACTCATACCTATTGCTGTACATAGTGTATATAGTGTACATACTTCTTTTTATACTTGGTGAATGATAATATAATTCCAAGTTTTTCTGCTGTGTTTATTTTTCTCCCTTTACACCCAGGATAACAGGCCCCTGAGTACCTGGGTTGTAATAAAATCTATGCATGCTCTTTGCCAATCCCTAGGTGCCTTCCCCTCTTTCATACATTTGTTAAATAAAGCACTAACCGTTCCAAAATTATATCCCCATCTGCTTTTATTATTTTTCTGTCTTTATCTCATCAATTCAACTGCTTTACCCCCCTTTCATTCTTCACACTGCCTCACGCACCTCCGCCACTCTCTCAACTGGCTATTCCTCACTCCTACAAGATGTTATACCTCCCTGTCCAATGCGCGAAATCACAGCTTACCTATCTTCATCTGCATTTAACAGTTCCTCAGAATAGTCCCTCCCTATTCCTGGTACCTCCAACTCTCCATCTAATAACTCTCCTTTCCTATTTTTAACCATCAAGGCCGTTCTTTCTCTAGGCCTTGTCAACTTATTTAAACACACACACACACACACACACACACACACACACACACACACACACACACCACACACATATATATATATATATTTTATATATATATATATATATATATATATATATATATATATATAACATACATATATATATAATGAATTAGTCCTAAATGTGTACTCACTGGAGCGGAGGAGAGATACATGATAATATATACCTGGAAAGTACTCGAGGGCCTGGTCCCAAATCTGCACACTGCCGTAACATACTGGACTGAGAGATATGGGAGGAAATGCAAAATAAACTCATTGTTGGACTGCGTGCAGCCAGCAGTAAGAGGCTAGTTGATTGGGTCTTGATCCTTCAGGAGGCTTGATCAGGTCCAGGCCGTGGGGGCCTGGACTGGTCCAGACTGCATGTAATTGGAGGTACTTTGCACCGTCTGCCAATGCAACAGCCTGGTTGATCAGGCAAGTACTAGAAAAGCCTAGCCACTGGCGGGGCTGTGGGTTGGGGAAACTCTGGAAAAGTCACAGGTACGTAACGTGTGTGTGTGTGTGTGTGTGTGTGTGTGTCTACTCACCTATTTGTGGTTGCAGGGGCCGAGTCACATCTCCTGGCCCCTCCTCTACTAGGTCCACTCTCCCTGTCCATGAACATAATCATACCTCTTCTTAAAGCTATGTAAGGCGGGAGGGAGGGAGAGCGATAGAGAGAGAGATTGCCTGTTTACCCACCAATCCTCTGTTTGTTTTACGTACAAAATAAGCCAGTCATTCCCCTTCTTGCAAACAGGAAAAAAATCTGGGAGTAAAAGGTAAACAGAGATCACTGGATACATTCTGATGCATGGCGGAGGACGGCAGGAGAATACTGATAGTGTGAGACGGAGGATCAAGCCTACATCATTCCCTCTACTGTGACCTACATGGCTTAGTGTCCAATATAATAATGATAATAATAATAATAATAGTAATAATATTAGTAATAATAATAATAATAATAATAATAATAATAATAACAGTAATAGTAATAATAACAGTAATAATAGTGGACAGTGGTGGATGGTAATAAGGAACGTTTCGGAAGAAGCGTTTGAAAGGGACAACGTGTTTCGACCTGTGTAGAGCTTTATTAGCCCACAAGACGACGAAGCTCTTCAAAGAAGCGTTGGAATGACTTGGATGAAGCAGTGGTAGGATACCTGTAGGATGCCTGAAGAATACCTGTAGGATATCTGAAGAATACCTGTAGGATACCTGAAGAATACCTGTAGGATATCTGAAGAATACCTGTAGGATACCTGAAGAATACCTGTAGGATATCTGAAGAATACCTGTAGGACATCTGAAGAATACCTGTAGGATACCTGAAGAATACCTGTAGGACATCTGAAGAATACCTGTAGGACATCTGAAGAATACCTGTTGGATACCTGAAGAATACCTGTAGGATACCTGAAGAATACCTGTAGGATATCTGAAGAATACCTGTAGGATATCTGAAGAATACCTGTAGGATATCTGAAGAATACCTGTAGGATATCTGAAGGATACCTGAAGAATACCTGTAGGATACCTGAAGAATACCTGTAGGATACCTGAAGAATACCTGTAGGATATCTGAAGAATACCTGTAGGACATCTGAAGAATACCTGTAGGATACCTGAGGAATACCTGTAGGACATCTGAAGAATACCTGTAGGATACCTGAAGAATACCTGTAGGATACCTGAAGAATACCTGTAGGATATCTGAAGAATACCTGTAGGACATCTGAAGAATACCTGTAGGACATCTGAAGAATACCTGAAGAATACCTGTAATTTCCTCACTAACAGAACACAGAGAGTAGTCGTCAACAGAGTAAAGTCCGAGGCAGCTACGGTGAAAAGCTCTGTTCCACAAGGCACAGTACTCGCTCCCATCTTGTTCCTCATCCTCATATCTGACATAGACAAGGATGTCAGCCACAGCACCGTGTCTTCCTTTGCAGATGACACCCGAATCTGCATGACAGTGTCTTCCATTGCAGACACTGCAAGGCTCCAGGCGGACATCAACCAAATCTTTCAGTGGGCTGCAGAAAACAATATGAAGTTCAACGATGAGAAATTTCAATTACTCAGATATGGTAAACACGAGGAAATTAAATCTTCATCAGAGTATAAAACAAATTCTGGCCACAAAATAGAGCGAAACACCAACGTCAAAGACCTGGGAGTGATCATGTCAGAGGATCTCACCTTCAAGGACCATAACATTGTATCAATCGCATCTGCTAGAAAAATGACAGGATGGATAATGAGAACCTTCAAAACTAGGGATGCCAAGCCCATGATGACACTCTTCAGGTCACTTGTTCTATCTAGGCTGGAATATTGCTGCACACTAACAGCACCTTTCAAGGCAGGTGAAATTGCCGACATAGAAAATGTACAGAGAACTTTCACGGCGCACATAACGGAGATAAAACACCTCAGTTACTGGGAGCGCTTGAGGTTCCTAAACCTGTACTCCCTGGAACGCAGGAGGGAGAGATACATGATTATATACACCTGGAAAATCCTAGAGGGACTAGTACCGAACTTGCACACGAAAATCACTCACTACGAAAGCAAAAGACTTGGCAGACGATGCACCATCCCCCCCAATGAAAAGCAGGGGTGTCACTAGCACGTTAAGAGACCATACAATAAGTGTCAGGGGCCCGAGACTGTTCAACTGCCTCCCAGCACACATAAGGGGGATTACCAACAGACCCCTGGCAGTCTTCAAGCTGGCACTGGACAAGCACCTAAAGTCAGTTCCTGATCAGCCGGGCTGTGGCTCGTACGTTGGTTTGCGTGCAGCCAGCAGCAACAGCCTGGTTGATCAGGCTCTGATCCACCAGGAGACCTGGTCACAGACCGGGCCGCGGGGGCGTTGACCCCCGGAACTCTCTCCAGGTAAACTCCAGGTACCTGTAGAATACCTATAGGAGACCTGAATAATGCCTGTTGTATACCTGTAGGATATCTGAGGGATACCTTACGTGGTCAGGACCTCCGCGGCCCGGTCCCAGACCAGGCCTAGTGAATCAAGGTGTGAATCGGCTAGTGAATCGAGGCGTGAATTAAGCAGGCTGTGGATGCTGACTCAATACACATCTTCAAGACTGGATATAAGGCCCCAGGTGGACAGAAATCAGTAATGCCGCCCAGTGTAATCTAGGTGGAGGGACCAGGAGCTGAGTCTCGGCCCCGAGGAAGCACGGACCGGTAAGTACAGAGCGATATGTTGACCCGGTACTGTACATGTGGCAGGGAAGTACTGCACATGTGGCAGGGAAGTACTGTACATGTTGCAGGGAAGTACTGTACATGTGGCAGGGAAGTACTGTACATGTGGCAGGGAAGGACTGCACATGTGGCAGGGAAGCACCGTACGTGTGGCAGGGAAGTACTGTACGTGTGGCAGAGAAGTTCTGTACATGTGGCGGGGAAGTACCGTACGTGTGGCAGGGAAGTACTGTACGTGTGGCAAGGAAGTACTGTACGTGTGGCAGGGAAGTACTGTACATGTGGCAGGGAAGTACCGTACATGTGGCAGGGAAGTACCGTACATGTGGCAGGGAAGTACCGTACATGTGGCAGGGAAGTACTGTACATGTGGCAGGGAAGTACCGTACATGTGGCAGGGAAGTACCGCACATGTGGCAGGGAAGTACTGTACATGTGGCAGGGAAGTACCGTACATGTGGCAGGGAAGTACCGTACATGTGGCAGGGAAGTACCGTACATGTGGCAGGGAAGTACTGTACATGTGGCAGGGAAGTACTGTACATGTGGCAGGGAAGTACTGTACATGTGGCAGGGAAGTACTGTACATGTGGCAGGGAAGTACTGTACATGTGGCAGGGAAGTACCGTACATGTGGCAGGGAAGTACCGTACATGTGGCAGGGAAGTACCGTACATGTGGCAGGGAAGTACCGTACATGTGGCAAGGAAGTACTGTACATGTGGCAGGGAAGTACCGTACATGTGGCAGGGAAGTACTGTACATGTGGCTGGGAAGTACCGTACATGTGGCAGGGAAGTACTGTACATGTGGCTGGGAAGTACCGTACATGTGGCAGGGAAGTACCGTACATGTGGCAGGGAAGTACTGTACATGTGGCAGGGAAGTACCGTACATGTGGCAGGGAAGTACCGTACATGTGGCAGGGAAGTACCGTACATGTGGCAGGGAAGTACCGTACATGTGGCAGGGAAGTACCGTACATGTGACAGGGAAGTACTGTACATCACGTCTGTGGTCGATGGTAATTTCAATCGGAGTCCTGTGGCCGTATACATGTGCATGTACACTATGTACACGCTCCGTGTACACACTACACGCTTTATGTACACTATGTACACTGTACACTACATGCTGCATGCAGAGTATGTGCACGCTGAATGTACACTATGTACACGCTGAATGTACACTGAAGAGTCATGGAGAAAGCAGAATCACTCTGGGGATAAGTAAGTCACTGCCCCTGTTGGTCAGTCCCAGACTAGTCCTCGTGATGGTCTGACCCAGCAGGTTGTTGGTGCTAGCTGCATGTAGCCCATCCTGTGCACCACAGCCCGGCTGTTCAGAAATATAAGAACATAAAGAAGGAGCACTGAAGAAGGCCTACTGGCCCATGCTATGCAAGTCCAGTCACCTGCTGGCCCAAGCTAGGCTGGCCCAGGTCACCTACTCGCCCATGCTTGGCAGATCCAAGTCACCTACTGGTCCATACTAGTCGGGTCCAAGTCACATCCACTTAAGGAAGGATCACTGCAGTAGACCCACTGGGGAGTCACTGACCTGCTGAATCTATCACACTCCATCTTGATGACAATGAACACGCTGGTAACCTCACTGTCTATGAACTCCGGCTGTTGACAAGTCTTGGGCCCTTTACATTTATTGTGTCACAACAATGTATTCAAGTCATCCTTGCTTTTCATTGAGGGTATTTTGAAATTTCTCCAAGCCTGTTGCTTTCACAAGGAGTAATTTCATTGTTTAGATTTGGGACCAGTCCCTCTAGGATTGGTGTAGATTATGATGTATCTTTCTCGCCCACGTTCCAGGGAGTACAGTGATGGTTCTATGTAAATTATCCACTGGTTTATTTTGTTACTGTTGTACTATGAATAGTTACAGTGGCATCCCACAAGGAAAAAATATCGAAGGGTTACACTGGGGAAAGTTACAAGTGGCGCCAAAAGAAAGTCTAGAAGAAAGTTGTATTACTCTGGGGAAAGTCATGAGGAAGGTGTCATCACTGTAGCTCAGCTCGGAGAAAGTTGCATCACACTGGTTAAAACCATCAGTGGAGTTGGCAGCATTAGAGAGAGAGAGAGAGAACAACATTAGAAAGAGAAAAAAACAGAGAGAGAGAGAACATAAGAAAAGAGAATGTTAGAGAAAGATTGCAAAGAGGCGAATAAATTAATATTTGAAGCTTCGAATATATCTTTAATGAGGGAAAAAGTACGTGAAGTATAGTCAGACAGAAGTATAGTTAGACAGAACTATAGTCAGACAGAAGTATAGTCAGACAGAAGTATAGTCAGACAGAAGTATAGTCAGACAGAAGTATAGTCAGACAGAAGTATAGTCAGACAGAAGTATAGTCAGACAGAAGTATAGTCAGACAGAAGTATAGTCAGACAGAAGTATAGTTAGACAGAAGTATAGTCAGACAGAAGTATAGTCAGACAGAAGTATAGTCAGACAGAAGTATAGTTAGACAGAAGTATAGTTAGACAGACGTATAGTCAGACAGAAGTATAGTCAGACAGAAGTATAGTCAGACAGAAGTATAGACAGAAGTATAGTCAGACAGAAGTATAGTCAGACAGAAGTATAGTTAGACAGAAGTATAGTCAGACAGAAGTATAGTCAGACAGAAGTATAGTCAGACAGAAGTATAGTCAGACAGAAGTATAGTTAGACAGAAGTATAGTCAGACAGAAGTATAGTCAGACAGAAGTATAGTCAGACAGAAGTATAGTCAGACAGAAGTATAGTTAGACAGAAGTATAGTTAGACAGAAGTATAGTTAGACAGAAGTATAGTTAGACAGAAGTATAGTCAGACAGAAGTATAGTCAGACAGAAGTAATCGACAGAAGTATAGTCAGACAGAAGTATAGTCAGACAGAAGTATAGTCAGACAGAAGTATAGTTAGACAGAAGTATAGTCAGACAGAAGTATAGTCAGACAGAAGTATAGTCAGACAGAAGTATAGTCAGACAGAAGTATAGTTAGACAGAAGTATAGTCAGACAGAAGTATAGTCAGACAGAAGTATAGTTAGACAGAAGTATAGTTAGACAGAAGTATAGTTAGACAGAAGTATAGTCAGACAGAAGTATAGTCAGACAGAAGTATAGTCAGACAGAAGTATAGTCAGACAGAAGTATAGTCAGACAGAAGTATAGTCAGACAGAAGTATAGTCAGACAGAAGTATAGTAGACAGAAGTATAGTCAGACAGAAGTATAGTTAGACAGAAGTATAGTCAGACAGAAGTATAGTCAGACAGAAGTATAGTAGACAGAAGTATAGTTAGACAGAAGTATAGTTAGACAGAAGTATAGTCAGACAGAAGTATAGTCAGACAGAAGTATAGTCAGACAGAAGTATATCAGACAGAAGTATAGTAGACAGAAGTATAGTCAGACAGAAGTATAGTCAGACAGAAGTATAGTCAGACAGAAGTATAGTCAGACAGAAGTATAGTTAGACAGAAGTATAGTCAGACAGAAGTATAGTAGACAGAAGTATAGTCAGACAGAAGTATAGTCAGACAGAAGTATAGTCAGACAGAAGTATAGTCAGACAGAAGTATAGTCAGACAGAAGTATAGTTAGACAGAAGTATAGTTAGACAGAAGTATAGTTAGACAGAAGTATAGTCAGACAGAAGTATAGTCAGACAGAAGTATAGTCAGACAGAAGTATAGTCAGACAGAAGTATAGTCAGACAGAAGTATAGTCAGACAGAAGTATAGTCAGACAGAAGTATAGTACAGACAGAAGTATAGTCAGACAGAAGTATAGTCAGACAGAAGTATAGTCAGACAGAAGTATAGTTAGACAGAAGTATAGTCAGACAGAAGTATAGTCAGACAGAAGTATAGTTAGACAGAAGTATAGTTAGACAGAAGTATAGTTAGACAGAAGTATAGTCAGACAGAAGTATAGTCAGACAGAAGTATAGTCAGACAGAAGTATAGTCAGACAGAAGTATAGTCAGACAGAAGTATAGTCAGACAGAAGTATAGTCAGACAGAAGTATAGTCAGACAGAAGTATAGTTAGACAGAAGTATAGTCAGACAGAAGTATAGTTAGACAGAAGTATAGTCAGACAGAAGTATAATTAGACAGAAGTATAGTTAGACAGAAGTATAGTCAGACAGAAGTATAGTCAGACAGAAGTATAGTCAGACGGAAGTATAGTTAGACAGAAGTATAGTTAGACAGAAGTATAGTCAGACAGAAGTATAGTCAGACAGAAGTATAGTTAGACAGAAGTATAGTTAGACAGAAGTATAGTCAGACAGAAGTATAGTCAGACAGAAGTATAGTTAGACAGAAGTATAGTTAGACAGAAGTATAGTCAGACAGAAGTATAGTTAGACAGAAGTATAGTCAGACAGAAGTATAGTCAGACAGAAGTATAGTTAGACAGAAGTATAGTTAGACAGAAGTATAGTCAGACAGAAGTATAGTCAGACAGAAGTATAGTCAGACAGAAGTATAGTCAGACAGAAGTATAGTCAGACAGAAGTATAGTCAGACAGAAGTATAGTTAGACAGAAGTATAGTTAGACAGAAGTATAGTCAGACAGAAGTATAGTTAGACAGAAGTATAGTTAGACAGAAGTATAGTCAGACAGAAGTATAGTCAGACAGAAGTATAGTCAGACAGAAGTATAGTCAGACAGAAGTATAGTCAGACAGAATATGTACGTATAGTCAGACAGAAGTATAGTCAGACAGAAGTATAGTTAGACAGAAGTATAGTCAGACAGAAGTATAGTCAGACAGAAGTATAGTCAGACAGAAGTATAGTCAGACAGAAGTATAGTTAGACAGAAGTATAGTCAGACAGAAGTATAGTTAGACAGAAGTATAGTCAGACAGAAGTATAGTCAGACAGAAGTATAGTCAGACAGAAGTATAGTCAGACAGAAGTATAGTTAGACAGAAGTATAGTCAGACAGAAGTATAGTCAGACAGACGTATAGTCAGACAGAAGTATAGTCAGACAGAAGTATAGTCAGACAGAAGTATAGTCAGACAGAAGTATAGTCAGACAGAAGTATAGTCAGACAGAAGTATAGTCAGACAGAAGTATAGTCAGACAGAAGTATAGTTAGACAGAAGTATAGTCAGACAGAAGTATAGTTAGAAGTATAGACAGACAGAAGTATAGTCAGACAGAAGTATAGTCAGACAGAAGTATAGTCAGACAGAAGTATAGTCAGACAGAAGTATAGTCAGACAGAAGTATAGTTAGACAGAAGTATAGTCAGACAGAAGTATAGTCAGACAGAAGTATAGTCAGACAGAAGTATAGTCAGACAGAAGTATAGTCAGACAAAAGTATAGTCAGACAGAAGTATAGTCAGACAGAAGTATAGTCAGACAGAAGTATAGTCAGACAGAAGTATAGTCAGACAGAAGTATAGTCAGACAGAAGTATAGTCAGACAGAAGTATAGTCAGACAGAAGTATAGTCAGACAGAAGTATAGTCAGACAGACGTATAGTCAGACAGAAGTATAGTCAGACAGAAGTATAGTCAGACAGAAGTATAGTTAGAAGTATAGTCAGACAGAAGTATAGTTAGACAGACGTATAGTCAGACAGAAGTATAGTCAGACAGAAGTATAGTCAGACAGAAGTATAGTCAGACAGAAGTATAGTCAGACAGAAGTATAGTCAGACAGAAGTATAGTCAGACAGAAGTATAGTCAGACAGAAGTATAGTCAGACAGAAGTATAGTCAGACAGACGTATAGTCAGACAGAAGTATAGTCAGACAGAAGTATAGTTAGACAGAAGTATAGTTAGACAGACGTATAGTCAGACAGACGTATAGTCAGACAGAAGTATAGTTAGACAGAAGTATGATCAGACAGTCATGGTCAGAGGTATGTTGAGACAGTCATGGTCAGAGGTATGTTGAGACTGTCATGGTCAGAGGTATGTTGAGACTGTCATGGTCAGAGGTATGTTGAGACTGTCATGGTCAGAGGTATGTTGAGACTGTCATGGTCAGAGGTATGTTGAGACTGTCATGGTCAGAGGTATGTTGAGACTGTCATGGTCAGAGGTATGTTGAGACTGTCATGGTCAGAGGTATGTTGAGACTGTCATGGTCAGAGGCATGTTGAGACTGTCATGGTCAGAGGTATGTTGAGACTGTCATGGTCAGAGATATGTTGAGACTGTCATGGTCAGAGGTATGTTGAGACTGTCATGGTCAGAGGCATGTTGAGACTGTCATGGTCAGAGGTATGTTGAGACTGTCATGGTCAGAGGTATGTTGAGACTGTCATGGTCAGAGATATGTTGAGACTGTCATGGTCAGAGGTATGTTGAGACTGTCATGGTCAGAGGTATGTTGAGACTGTCATGGTCAGAGATATGTTGAGACTGTCATGGTCAGAGGTATGTTGAGACTGTCATGGTCAGAGGTATGTTGAGACTGTCATGGTCAGAGGTATGTTGAGACTGTCATGGTCAGAGGTATGTTGAGACTGTCATGGTCAGAGATATGTTGAGACTGTCATGGTCAGAGGTATGTTGAGACTGTCATGGTCAGAGGTATGTTGAGACTGTCATGGTCAGAGGTATGTTGAGACTGTCATGGTCAGAGGTACGGTCAGACTGTCATGGTCAGAGGTACGGTCAGACAGTCATGGTCAGAGGTACGGTCAGACAGTCATGGTCAGAGGTACGGTCAGACAGTCATGGTCAGAGGTATGGTCAGACAGTCATGGTCAGAGGTATGGTCAGACAGTCATGGTCAGAGGTACGGTCAGACAGTCATGGTCAGAGGTACGGTCAGACAGTCATGGTCAGAGGTACGGTCAGACAGTCATGGTCAGAGGTACGGTCAGACAGTCATGGTCAGAGGTACGGTCAGACAGTCATGGTCAGAGGTACGGTCAGACAGTCATGGTCAGAGGTACGGTCAGAGACATATTAGGATATATGTTGGTCACCTGAACAACGAACCCACTGACACACAGACAGACAGACAGACAGACAGACAGACACACACACACACACACACACACACACACACACACACACACACACACACACACACACACACACACACACACACACACACACACACATTCCCTTTTCTCTCTCTCTCACGAGGCCAGAAGGCGAGACTCGATCTCTGCAACCACATATAGGTGAGTACACGGCCATGGGGGCGTTGACCCCCGAAATTATAACCAGCTAAGAATGTGACGTCTCGAGTCAACGTACAAGTGACTTTCAGAGCGACATCGCTGTGCGTACTACCAAACATCATCAGCAGAGAGATCAGCGGCTTCTCAGCCTTCATTAATTAACTTATGAAACACTTGTCTGAACGATCAATGCGCACGAAGTAGTCCTTAGACTGGACCTGTTTGACCGGCAGGACGTGCTGGTCCAGCTGGATTGACTGGTCCAGCTGGACTGACTGGTCCAGCTGGACTGGTCCAGCTGATCAACACAAACACGAGAATCAAGATAAATCATTCTTTTCTTTGGCACCTGTTCATTCTTTATCTTCTTTAATTATTCTTATTTCGATTAAGGTTATTTATTTGTCCTGTCAAGAGTCCTTCTACCCAGTCTTTGCCAGTAGTTTAGTTATTACATCACCCACCTTGAAAATGGTATACAATAATGACAAGTTGAAGATTAAGACACGTGCAACAGTTGGGTATCTTTATTGATGAAACGTTTCGCCTGCTGTGTAGGCGAAACGTTTTAACAGTAAAGATACCCATTATTATAATCAAGGGGGAAGCGCTAAACCCGGAGGATTATACAGCGCCTGGGGGGGGGGATGTGGAAGGCATTCAGGTTTAATTCGGGGAACTGGAGCCCCTCACCAACATCAAGGAACCTTCCTTGAGGGGTAAAGATACCCAACTGTTGTATATGTGTCTGAATTATTCTGTCACCTGCTTAAACCGCTTGCCAATTTAACAGTATATGAAGGAGGCTTCCTGGGTCAACGCCTCCGCAGCCTGGTCCCAGAACAGGCTTCCTAGTGAATCAAGGCATGGACAAACAGGCTGTTACAGTTAGCCACAAACAGTCCAACGTACGAAACAGCAATCTCTCTCTCCCAGTTCAGTAATCCCGCCTGTCCTGAGGGTTGTGGTCAGTATACAGCAATATTCCAGCTTGGAGAGAACAAGTGACTTGAGCATCACTGGCTCAGCATCTCTTGTTTACCTGGAGTTTACCTGGAGAGAGTTCCGGGGGTCAACGCCCCCGCGGCCCGGTCTGAGACCAGGCCTCCTGGTGGATCAGAGCCTGATCAACCAGGCTGTTGCTGCTGGCTGCACGCAAACCAACATACGAGCCACAGCCCGGCTGATCCGGAACTGACTTTAGGTGCTTGTCCAGTGCCAGCTTGAAGACTGCCAGGGGTCTGTTGGTAATCCCCCTTGAAGATTCTAGCATATCATTTTCTTTTCAGTAGCAATATTGTTGTGATCTTTGATTGTGAGATCTACCAACATTATTATTTGTAAATATCGTACACTGGACTTTCGCTCTACTTAATGACTTAAGTTTGTCTTGTACTCCGTTACGGTCTTTATTTCCTCCATTCTTCTTTAGCAGAGCAACTGAAACTTGTCCTCGTAAAACATTATATTGTTGTCTGAGGTCCAATGAAACAGTTAATATCCACCTGAAGATTCACTGTCTTCGATGTTGTCATTAGTAAAGGTTGTAATTGTGCTGTCTTTGACGGAAGAATGAGAAACAGAAGTGGGGCGAGTAATGTGCCTTGAGGAACAGAGTTTCGCACCGTGGCAGCCTCCGACTTCACGTTATTTACTGTTACTCTTTCAGTTATATTTCCTAAGACGTTAAATATCCATCACGTCGCTTTTCCAGTTATTCCTTTTGCACGCATTTTTGTGCGTTATCACACCATGGTCGCACTTCCCGAAAGCTTTGGGAGATCACTGCAGTCGAGATCAGTATTTAGCTTATCTTCCACTGCATCTAAGACTGCCATGAAGGTCTAGTATTTGTGAAATGCAGGAGCGACCTGTTCTAAACTCATGTTGCCAGGACGGGGGTGACCACCCCACAACCTTCCTGCACCCAGCCATCGATCGAATGTAGCCATACCGTAAAGAATAAAAGTGACAAAGCTTTGTGAGTAGATATTCCATCAAATCTGTGATTGGGCTCACTGCCTGGCCCAAGGCCGGGCTCCGGGAGTAGAAAAACTCTTGCAACTCATCTAAGGTATATTATACACAGTCACTGTGCGCAGCAATTCAATCTAGTACTTAAATTAGTGGGAACGTGTGAAGCACTTTGTACTGTAATCCCTGGAACTTTGGAGGGAAAGATGCATCATATCTTAAACCTGGGAAATTCGGGAGAGACTGGTTCCAAAACTGCACTCAGTGATGCATCCCTAGGACAGAAAGAGGAATGGAAGACTACAAAAATACCCTCAGTGGAAAGCAAGGGTGACACGAGTACACTAAAAGATAAGAATATGTAACCAAGACCTTTCAATACTGCTTTATATATTATATATATTATATATATATATTATATATATATTATATATTATATATATATATATATATATATATAAAAACACACGCACACAAATCCAACAGACCTCTGTCTGTTTTCAAGGGTAAACTTGACGAGTTTCTCAAGTTCTTGATCAACCGGGTTGTGATGGCTACGGTTGTCTGTGTACATCTAGCTTTAGTAACTTCGTTGATCAGGTTTAGCTTGGAAGGTGATCTGCCTGGAGTGTATTCCGGGGGTCAGCGCCCCTCTCTGCCCGGTCCATGATGAGGCCAGGAATGTGTTCAGGTGTGTATGTGATGAAGTAGACGAGTGGAGAGAGGAGCGGCTCTGCGTAAGACACTTGCACCGCGAACTGTTATAATCATCAAATGAAACAAGCGCTTTAAATAAAAGAGAAGACGACAAAAACTGGTAATAACCCTCGTATATAAGTCACCACCACCAGCGGTGAACTTGCTGAACAGAGAGGGAACTTCCACGGCTCACCAGCGGAGAACTTGCTGGACAGAGAGGGAACTTCCACGGCTCACCAGCGGAGAACTTGCTGACGAGAGGGAACTTCCACGGCTCACCAGCGGAGAACTTGCTGGACAGAGAGGGAACTTCCACGGCTCACCAGCGGAGAACTTGCTGGACAGAGAGGGAACTTCCACGGCTCACCAGCGGAGAACTTGCTGGAACAGAGAGGGAACTTCCACGGCTCACCAGCGGAGAACTTGCTGAACAGAGAGGGAACTTCCACGGCTCACCAGCGGAGAACTTGCTGGACAGAGAGGGAACTTCCACGGCTCACCAGCGGAGAACTTGCTGGACAGAGAGGGAACTTCCACGGCTCACCAGCGGAAACTTGCTGGACAGAGAGGGAACTTCCACGGTCACCAGCGGAGAACTTGCTGGACAGAGAGGGAACTTCCACGGCTCACCAGCGGAGAACTTGCTGAACAGAGAGGGAACTTCCACGGCTCACCAGCGGAGAACTTGCTGAACAGAGAGGGAACTTCCACGGCTTACCAGCGGAGAACTTGCTGACAGAGAGGGAAACTTCCACGGCTCACCAGCGGAGAACTTGCTGAACAGAGAGGGAACTTCCACGCTCACCAGCGGAAACTTGCTGGACAGAGAGGGAACTTCCACGGCTCACCAGCGGAGAACTTGCTGAACAGAGAGGGAACTTCCAGGGCTCACCAGCGGAGAACTTGCTGAACAGAGAGGGAACTTCCAGGGCTCACCAGGGGAGAACTTGCTGAACAGAGAAGGAACTTCCACGGCTCACCAGCGGAGAACTTGCGGGAACAGAGAAGGAACTTCCCACGGCTCACCAGCGGAGAACTTGCTGGACAGAGAAGGAACTTCCAGGGTTCACCAGCGGAGAACTTGCTGAACAGAGAGGAACTTCCACGGCTCACCAGCGGAGAACTTGCTGGACAAGAGAAGAACTTCCACGGCTCACCAGGGGAGAACTTGCTGAACAGAGAAGGAATTTTCCAGGGCTCACCAGCGGAGAACTTGCTGGACAGGAGAGGGAACTTCCACGGCTCACCGCGGAGAACTTGCTGGACAGAGAGGGAACTTCCACGGCTCACCAGCGGAGAACTTGCTGGACAGAGAGGGAACTTCCACGGCTCACCAGCGGAGAACTTGCTGGACAGAGAGGGAACTTCCCGGCTCACCAGCGGGAGAACTTGCTGGACAAGGGGAAGGGAACTTCCACGGCTCACAAGCGGAGAACTTGCTGGACAGAGAGGGAACTTCCACGGCTCACCAGCGGAGAACTTGCTGGACAGAGAGGGAACTTCCACGGCTCACCAGCGGAGAACTTGCTGGACAGAGAGGGAACTTCCACGGCTCACCAGCGGAGAACTTGCTGGACAGAGAGGGAACTTCCACGGCTCACCAGCGGAGAACTTGCTGGACAGAGAGGGAACTTCCACGGCTCACCAGGGAGAACTTGCTGACAGAGAGGGAACTTCCACGGCTCACCGCGGGAAACTTGCTGGACAGAAAAGGGGAACTTCCACGGCTCACCAGCGGAGAACTTGCTGGACAGAGAAGGAACTTCCACGGCTCACCAGCGGAGAACTTGCTGGACAGAGAAGGAACTTCCACGGCTCACCAGCGGAGAACTTGCTGGACAGAGAGGGAACTTCCACGGCTCACCAGCGGAGAACTTGCTGGACAGAGAGGGAACTTCCACGGCTCACCACGAAGAATTTGCTGGACAGAGAAGGAATTTCCACGCTCACCAGCGGAGAACTTGCGGACAGAGAAGGAACTTCCACGGCTCACCAGCGGAGAACTTGCTGGACAGAGAAGAACTTCCAGGGCTCACCACGGAGAACTTGTTGGACAGAGAGGGAATTTCCCAAACGGCTCACCAGCGGAGAACTTGCTGGACAGAGAGGGAACTTCCACGGCTCACCAGCGGAGAACTTGCTGAACAGAGAGGGAACTTCCACGGCTCACCAGCGGAGAACTTGCTGAACAGAGAGGGAACTTCCAGGCTCACCAGCGGAGAACTTGCTGGACAGAGAGGGAACTTCCACGGCTCACCAGCGGAGAACTTGCTGAACAGAGAGGGAACTTCCACGGCTCACCAGCGGAGAACTTGCTGGACAGAGAGGGAACTTCCACGGCTCACCAGCGGAGAACTTGCTGAACAAGAGGGAACTTCCACGGCTCACCAGCGGAGAACTTGCTGAACAGAGAGGGAACTTCCACGGCTCACCAGCGGAGAACTTGCTGAACAGAGAGGGAACTTCCACGGCTCACCAGCGGAGAACTTGCTGGACAGAGAGGGAACTTCCACGGCTCACCAGCGGAGAACTTGCTGAACAGAGAGGGAACTTCCACGGCTCACCAGCGGAGAACTTGCTGGACAGAGAGGGAAACTTCCACGGCTCACCAGCGGAGAACTTGCTGGACAGAGAGGGAACTTCCACGGCTCACCAGCGGAGAACTTGCTGAACAGAGAGGGAACTTCCACGGCTCACCAGCGGAGAACTTGCTGGACAGAGAAGGAACTTCCACGGCTCACCAGCGGTGAACTTGCTGGACAGAGAAGGAACTTCCACGGCTCACCAGCGGTGAACTTGCTGGACAGAGAGGGAACTTCCACGGCTCACCAGCGGAGAACTTGCTGGACAGAGAAGGAACTTCCACGGCTCACCAGCGGAGAACTTGCTGGACAGAGAAGGAACTTCCACGGCTTCCTTCAAAACTGGTAGACTCCTTCAACAAAGCATATAGGAAAGTATTGGTTTGGAAATAGTGTAATCAATGAGTGGAGCGGCTGGACGAAGCTCCTGGAGAGCGAAACGTTGCCACTCTAAAATTTCACATTAGTTGCACTTCTCTCCTTTTACTTAACATATTGTCGGTAATAATTCTACCAACATTATTACTGTCTACCAGGTAGACCCTACTAGGTAGACTCTACCTAGTAGGGTTATTGAACCTAAAACTTTGGGTTGCTTCAAATATAAATGGAAGGTGGGCATAAACAAAGGGTATATTAATAAGGTCTTGTGAATATGCCTCCGAGAAGGAACTCGAAATAATGGATTCAAATTGCTGGAACAAGTGTAGAAGCCTTTAAGAGGAAACTGGACTAGTATCTTCACCAGGTGCCAGATCAACCAGGCTGTGATGGATATGTGGGGCAGTGGACCTCCAGCAGCAACAGCCTGGTTGACCAGGCAAACACCAGACGAGCCTGGCCCATGGCCGGGCTCCGAGAGTAGTGAAACCTCTCTAGACTCAAGGTATTTGGATAAGTTTAGATTTGAAAAGGATATGGGAGATTATTAGTTAAGGAATATAGTGGATGAATGAAGCAGTCCGCCTATTAGGATTATCGCAGTTGGGTTTGATTGGTGCCTGGAGTACGGAAAAAAATTCTTGCGTAGTTTTGGGTAAAGGCTGGACATATACATGGATGCTTTTGATAAAGACCTGCCTTGTATGGGCCAGTAGGCCTTCTACAGTATTCCTCCATTCTTACGTTCTTAAACCCTTGGGTAGCTGCAAATTTTGGTTAGATAAATACACGAGAACTCCTAAAGGTTGATGAAGATAGGGAAGCTCTGATTTCGTGTATAGGACAAGGAGGAATAACATCCTGTAGGAGTGGGGAAGAACCAGTTGTGAGTGTGAAGAAAGTGTGTGAGGCAGTGAGTAGAATGAAAGAGGGTAAAGCAGCTGGGATTGATGGGATCATGACAAAACTGTTTAAAAGCAGGTGGGATATAGGTTTGAATGGTTGGTGCTCTTATTTAATAAATGTATGGAAGAGGGTAAGGTATCTAGGGACTGGCACAGAGCATGCAAGGGGACAAAAGTGAGTGTAAAAATTATAGGGAAATAAGCCTGTTGAGTATACTTGGTAAAGTGTATGGTAAAGTTATTATTGAAAGAATTAAGAGTAAAACAGAGAGCAGGATCGCAGATGAACAAGGAGGCTTTAGGAAGGGTAGGGGAAGGGGTGTAGACCAAGTGTTCGCAGTGAAACATATAAGTGAACAGTATTTTTAGAGTATGTACGAGTGAGGGAGATTATTTCAGTGAAGGTAGACCTTAGAGATGCATGATGCCACTATGGTTGTTCAATATATTTATAGATAGGGTTGTAAGAGTAGTGACAACTCCCACAAGGTGGGAATTGTCACTACTCTTACAACCCTATCTATAAATATATTGATTTTTTGCTGATGATGCTGTGCTTTTGGGAGATACTGAAGAGAAGTTGCAGTGATTGGTGAACGAGTTTGGTAGGGTATGTAAAAGAAGGAATTAAAAACGAATATACGAAAGAGAAGGTGATAAGGGTAACAAAAAAGATTAGGTAATAAAAGTTTGGATATCAGATGGGAGGGAGAGAGTATGGAGGAGGTGAATGTGTGCAGATATTTAGGAGTGGATGTGTCAGCGGATGGGTCTATGAAAGATGAGGTGAATCATAGAATTGATGAGGGGAAAAGGTAAGTGGTGCACTGAGGAGTCTGTGGAGACAAAGAACTTTGTCCTTGGAAGCAAAAAGGGAAATGTATGAGAGTATAGTTATACCAACTTTCTTATATGGGTGTGAAGCGTTGATGATGAATGTTGCAGCAAGGAGAAGGTTGGAGGCAGTGGAGAAGTCATGTCTGAAGGCAGTGTGTGATGTGAATATACAGAGACTATAGCTTGGAAATTAGGAGGAGGTGCGGGATTACTAAAAGTGTTATCCAGAGGGCTGAGGAGGGGTTGTTGAGGTGGTTCGGACATGTAGAGAGAATGGAGCGAAATGGAATGACTTGGAGCGCTTTAAATCTGTAGTGGAAGGAAGGTGGGGTAGGTGTCAGCCTAGGAAACGTTGGAAGGAGGGGGTAAAGGAGGTTTTGTTTGCAAGCGTGCTTGAGCGTGTTAGGAGTAAGTGGAGGTAAATGGTTTTTATGACTTGGTGTGCTGGTGGAGTGTGAGCAGAGTAACATTTATGAAGGGATTCAGGGAAACCGGTTAGCCGGACTTGAGTCCTGGAGGTGGGAAGTACAGTGTCTGCACTCTGAAAGAGGGGTGTGAATGTTGCAGTTTTTTAACTGTAGTGTAGACGCCCCTCTGGCAAGACAGTGATGGAGTGAATGATGAAAGTGTTTCTTCTTTTTCGGGTCACCCTGCCTTGGTGGGAAACGGCCGATGTGTTAATAAAAAATAAAAATTTAATACATGGGTGAGAGGGGTTGGATTTGAGTAAGACTTTCACACGAGTTATTAGGGCTATGAAGTTGAAGATTTAGACACACGTGCAGCAGTATGAAATCTGCCTCCACCACTTAAAAAGTATTTCCAGACATCTCTGTGATTTATCTTTGTCTGTAACTTCCTGCTCTGGCCCCGCGTACCTGTTTCCCGCCTCTCAAACAGCCTGTTCCTGTCCTATGAATTAACCTGTGTATTTTGTATGTTATTTTATCTCCTCTGTCCTCCAGGGTCGTGGGCGTGTCCGTTCATTCACCATTTTTTTACGTGGTTCTAGCCACGGTCATGAAACTAGAATTGAAGACATAATTGATTCCCGGAGTTTTGAACCCTGTCATACATGGTCTTGAAACTGTGTATTAAGTTTGCCTCCATCACTTTTATCTAGCACGTTCTGATTATTTATTACCCAGAGAGAGAGAGAGAGAGAGAGAGAGAGAGAGAGAGAGAGAGAGAGAGAAGAGAGTACTCAGGTTAAAGTTTGGTTGTTAGCTTCGTCAGATATTCAGCGAGCATCAGATTCATCTCAGATAGTGTCTGTGAGATGCCAGCATCTTGCGGATGCTGCTGGAACACCCAGAATCTAACCTCAAGTACTCAAGTCATAGTTTATAGAAGACAAGCTGCGTTGTTCTACATGTTTGAGGCTGATTCTGTGAGAAGAGGTAGACTATAGGTATACATGTAGAATGTAGGTAGACTATAGGTATACATGTAGAATGTAGGTAGACTATAGGTATACATGTAGAATGTAGGTAGACTATAGGTATACATGTAGAATGTAGGTAGACTATAGGTATACATGTAGAATGTAGGTAGTCTATAGGTATACATGTAGAATGTAGGTAGACTATAGGTATACATGTAGAATGCAGGTAGACTATAGGTATACATGTAGAATGTAGGTAGACTATAGGTATACATGTAGAATGCAGGTAGACTATAGGTATACATGTAGAATGCAGGTAGACTATTGGTATACATGTAGAATGCAGGTAGACTATAGGTATACATGTAGAATGCAGGTATACTACAGGTAAACTTCAGGTAGAATGCACGTATTCTGCAGGTATACTACAGGTAGAATGCAGGTGTACCACAGGTAGAATGCTATTAGACAACAGGTATACATGTAGAATGCAGGTAAGCCTCAGGTAGAATGCAGGTATACTACAGGTAGAATGCAGGTAGACTAGACGTAGAATGTAGGTAGACTTCAGGTAGAATGCAGGTAGACTACAGGTATAATGTAGGTAGATCACAGGTAGGTTGCAGGTAAGCTCTACAGGTGTCATTATTTCCCTAACAAGCGTCCGTCAACAGGTAGGCTGTAACCTGGATTATACCTGAAGAGGGTTTCAGGAGTCAACGCCCCCGCGGCCAGGTCTGTGACCTGGAGTTTCGCATGTTTGTCTTCCCAGCGGGTCACCAGCAATAACAGTCTGGTTGGCCAGGCAAACACCTTACAAGCTTGGCCCAGGACCGGGCTGCTGGAACAGGGAAACCTATCGAAACCATTCACAGGTATATATGAATACTTGCCTGCTATCTGATGGCCAGGACTCCCAGCACAGTAACAGCAGCTATCAGCAACAGTCTGATTAACCAGGCAGCCAATAAGGCAAGTCTGTCCTTGGGATGTGCTACAAGGGTGTGACTAGCAAAACAAGTCACAAGTATATCCAGGTGTGTCGTAAAACCTACGTGTTGAGCTCCTTTCGACACTGGTGGTAGTTACTAACTTATAAATCCCTCCGTATAAGTGGAGCTATCAGGCAGTAACACCCATATAAGAGGAACTGGGAATATCACGGCGGGTACATAAGGAGGAGGGGGGAGACAGTTATCAGGCGCGACACAGGAAGGTAGGGACACGTAACACCTGTGTGTACAAAACCATACTGGAAAATGGTATGGTAATACCGTCAGGATTTTTTAAAAAGACATTTACAGTTTAGGACATTTATTAGAGAAAACGTTTCGCCAGGAGCGGCTTCCTTAGTTCAACTAAGTTGATAATGGTATAAAGTATCGACTGTCATAACAACATACTGGAGAGAGAGATATGGGAGGAAGTGCAAAATTAGACCCAGTGAAAAGCAGGGGTGCCGTAGGCGCAATAGGGGAACACTGTATCAACATTCGTGGCCCCAGATTATTCAAGAAGATATTAGAAACACTGCTGGAACAAGTGTAGAAGTCTTCAAGAAGATATCAGAAACACTGCTGGAACAAGTGTAGAAGTCTTCAAGAAGATGTCAGAAACACTGCTGGAACAAGTGTAGAAGTCTTCAAGAAGATATCAGAAACACTGCTGGAACAAGTGTAGAAGTCTTCAAGAAGATGTCAGAAACACTGCTGGAACAAGTGTAGAAGTCTTCAAGAAGATTTTTAGAAACACTGCTGGAACAAGTGTAGAAGTCTTCAAGAAGATATCAGAAACACTGCTGGAACAAGTGTAGAAGTCTTCAAGAAGATATCAGAAACACTGCTGGAATAAGTGTAGAAGTCTTCAAGAAGATATCAGAAACACTGCTGGAACAAGTGTAGAAGTCTTCAAGAAGATATCAGAAACACTGCTGGAACAAGTGTAGAAGTCTTCAAGAAGATATCAGAAACACTGCTGGAACAAGTGTAGAAGTCTTCAAGAAGATATCAGAAACACTGCTGGAACAAGTGTAGAAGTCTTCAAGAAGATATCAGAAACACTGCTGGAACAAGTGTAGAAGTCTTCAAGAAGATATTAGAAACACTGCTGGAACAAGTGTAGAAGTCTTCAAGAAGATATCAGAAACACTGCTGGAACAAGTGTAGAAGTCTTCAAGAAGATATCAGAAACACTGCTGGAACAAGTGTAGAAGTCTTCAAGAAGATATCAGAAACACTGCTGGAACAAGTGTAGAAGTCTTCAAGAAGATATCAGAAACACTGCTGGAACAAGTGTAGAAGTCTTCAAGAAGATATTAGAAACACTGCTGGAACAAGTGTAGAAGTCTTCAAGAAGATATCAGAAACACTGCTGGAACAAGTGTAGAAGTCTTCAAGAAGATATCAGAAACACTGCTGGAACAAGTGTAGAAGTCTTCAAGAAGATATCAGAAACACTGCTGGAACAAGTGTAGAAGTCTTCAAGAAGATATCAGAAACACTGCTGGAACAAGTGTAGAAGTCTTCAAGAAGATATCAGAAACACTGCTGGAACAAGTGTAGAAGTCTTCAAGAAGATATCAGAAACACTGCTGGAACAAGTGTAGAAGTCTTCAAGAAGATATCAGAAACACTGCTGGAACAAGTGTAGAAGTCTTCAAGAAGATATCAGAAACACTGCTGGAACAAGTGTAGAAGTCTTCAAGAAGATATCAGAAACACTGCTGGAACAAGTGTAGAAGTCTTCAAGAAGATATCAGAAACACTGCTGGAACAAGTGTAGAAGTCTTCAAGAAGATATCAGAAACATGCTGGAACAAGTGTAGAAGTCTTCAAGAAGATATCAGAAACACTGCTGGAACAAGTGTAGAAGTCTTCAAGAAGATATCAGAAACACTGCTGGAACAAGTGTAGAAGTCTTCAAGAAGATATCAGAAACACTGCTGGAACAAGTGTAGAAGTCTTCAAGAAGATATCAGAAACACTGCTGGAACAAGTGTAGAAGTCTTCAAGAAGATATCAGAAACACTGCTGGAACAAGTGTAGAAGTCTTCAAGAAGATATCAGAAACACTGCTGGAACAAGTGTAGAAGTCTTCAAGAAGATATCAGAAACACTGCTGGAACAAGTGTAGAAGTCTTCAAGAAGATATCAGACCAGGCAAACACCAGACGAGCCTGGGCCATGGCCGGGCTCTGAGAGTAGTAAGACTCTCGAAACTCATCAAAGGTAAGCTGATGATTAAGACACATATGCAACAGTTAGGTATCTTTATTGTTGAAACGTTTCACCTACACAGTAGACTTCTTCAGTCAAATACAGAGGCAGCAGGTGTAGTAGTGAAATGAAGATGATGTAATCAGTCCATCAACCGTGGAGAAATAGTATTTGAGGTGGTCAGTCCCTCAGCCTGGAGATGAGTTCAACTGAAGATGATTACATCTTCATTTCACTACTACATCTATTGCTTCTGTATCTGACTGAAGAAGTCTACTGTGTAGGCGAAACGTTTCAACAATGAAGATACCCAACTGTTGCACATGTGTCTTAATCTTCAACTTTAGTCCTGATGAATGGTTTTGAAAACCGACAAGTTGAAGAATTGAGACACTTATGCAACATATGGAAATCTTGTCGGTTTTCAAAACCATTTATTACATCTGTCAGACACTGCAACATCACAGGATCTTGATACAGAGAATTCTTCAGCCTTGTCCCATCTTAGGACGAAGACCTACTTCGACTAGTGGAAGGTACCACTATGACCTCGCCTCCTCCTGCTTCTCCTCACCTCACTACAGTATATAAGCCATGTCTACGGCCCTATGCTGTACATTCTACAAGATTGATGGACTGAACACATCAACTCCAGGCTGAGGGACTGATTACCTCAAACTACTCCTCTCCTTACACCCTTCTGATTCATATTGGACTGATGAAGCCACTGTGTGGCGAAACGTTTCCTCAATAAAGATTCCCATATGTTGCATAAGTGTCTCAATTCTTCAACTTTAGTCCTAAGGAATGAAGAAGACACTCGTGGTGAAACTGCTGAAAGCGTAGGCAACCACACACTGTCTATAAACTGAAGAACGGGATAGTTTAAACACGTAATAATCCTGGTCGCTGACGTCCTGTCCATCTTCCTGTCATTGCAAGCAATTATGTCAACTTATCCTGAAAGTTGCAAGTTGATTTCCAGCTGAGTTGAAATTGTTTCACTCTGTAATGGTTATCCTGTTGGGTTTACAGTCTATCTACTACACGAATTTCGAGTGTTTTTTTCTACTCACAGAGCCCGGCCTTAAGCCAGGCTCGTCTGGTGCTTGCCTGGTCAACCAGGCTTTTCCCTGTCCGTTGACTCACCACAGCCTGGTTGATCTGGCACCTGTTATAACCTTTACACGTCCAATCTGGAATATTATAATTCTCAATATGTTTTCTGTGGTGTACTGAAAGACCTGGTTAATATATGTTTCCTGTGTCATCTGCAGTAGTTGATTATTTGGCCATATGGGCACAATATAGTCAATGTTTCGCTCTTTTGCTCTACCTAGAGCGAAATGTACTGGTTGACCAAGCAAGCAGCAGACAAACCAGGCCTAGGATGGTCTCCGAGAGTAAAAAAACTCACGAAACTCATCAAAGGTATATCAGATGCAAGATTGTTGAATAATTTCTTCATCTACAATGTTTTTATTGTGGGTATATTTGTCATCACGTCACTCCCAGCATCAAGGCACCTCTCTTGAAGGAAGAATATTGTGGGTATATTTGTCATCACGTCACTCCCAGCATCAAGGCACCTCTCTTGAAGGAAGAATATTGTGGGTATATTTGTCATCACGTCACTCCCAGCATCAAGGCACCTCTCTTGAAGGAAGAATATTGTGGGTATATTTGTCATCACGTTTTGCCCAGCATCAAGGCACCTCTCTTGAAGGAAGAATATTGTGGGTATATTTGTCATCACGTTTTGCCCAGCATCAAGGCACCTCTCTTGAAGGAAGAATATTGTGGGTATATTTGTCATCACGTTTTGCCCAGCATCAAGGCACCTCTCTTGAAGGAAGAATATTGTGGGTATATTTGTCATCACGTTTTGCCCAGCATCAAGGCACCTCTCTTGAAGGAAGAATATTGTGGGTATATTTGTCATCACGTCACTCCCAGCATCAAGGCACCTCTCTTGAAGGAAGAATATTGTGGGTATATTTGTCATCACGTCACTCCCAGCATCAAGGCACCTCTCTTGAAGGAAGAATATTGTGGGTATATTTGTCATCACGTTTTGCCCAGCATCAAGGCACCTCTCTTGAAGGAAGAATATTGTGGGTATATTTGTCATCACGTTTTGCCCAGCATCAAGGCACCTCTCTTGAAGGAAGAATATTGTGGGTATATTTGTCATCACGTTTTGCCCAGCATCAAGGCACCTCTCTTGAAGGAAGAATATTGTGGGTATATTTGTCATCACGTTTTGCCCAGCATCAAGGCACCTCTCTTGAAGGAAGAATATTGTGAATATATTTGTCATCACGTTTTGCCCAGCATCAAGGCACCTCTCTTGAAGGAAGAATATTGTGAATATATTTGTCATCACGTCACTCCCAGCATCAAGGCACCTCTGTCTTAAAGGAAGAGAGTTGAGAAGAGAGATTAATTGATAAAGCAAGCATGAAGTGGAAGCATAAAATATAATGTCTCTTGAAATTGTTAACGAGGACAAGGTCGTCGTTGGCAGCCACTTGACATGACTCGTGTTGCATGGTATGTCTTGTTCGTTGATGTTACTTTCTTGTTTATTCTTCCCCTCCGTCTGAAAAGTAGGTTTATTGAGGTGGGTTGGTAGGCATTGACGATTCTGGGAGATGATACTATCCTGTCGTATGATAGTGAAATGTAGGTAGTGGGTTGGTAGACAGCAGCTATCCAGGGAGTTACTATTCTCTTACTGTACTGGCTCCCTTACCTTCGTGTTAGTATGTGACTAGTTAGTGGTCCAGTGTCATAAAGTTCTTTCTCTTATGTGCGGGTTATTTGTGTATTGTTCCAGCCACGGTATTGTGCCTTTTTTTTATTTAATAAATGATTGCAAGTCTTTCAACTCGTATGTTTAATGTAATTCAATTAACCCACAAATGATGGTTAATTGAAGTCCCACATCAGAGTAATTATACCTGGAGGGTGTCCCTAGGGGCTGGCCTGGAGGCCTGGTCCCTGGCCAGGCCTCCGGGTACATTTTACAAAACTCTTAAGACCCTGGAAAGAATCAAAGTGTTCAGCTATTGTTTTACTATTGTTTTGCCCGCACAATACTGTGGGCAAAATAACCACAGTGAAAAAATAATTAACTTCCAAATGCTTTCGTGATTTCTCACACTATCAGGAGAAAGTTCCTTGATATTTATTAAGGAAATTTCTCTTGATAATGTGACAAATTACAGAAGCGCTTAGAAGTTCACTATTTTTTCAGAGTGGTTATTGTGCATATTGTGATATCTCCTGTTTACTGTGATCTTATTGTAATATAGTGTGTAGACACCAACACGGTAACCAGAGTCCATACAACATTAATATAGGTTGAGTCCACTCACTACTAGTTCTCACGGGACCTAGCTATCAGGGACTATGTGTACTCAAAATAACTTGCTGCTGGTTCTAGTGTACTCTATCGTTAAACACCACTTGCATGAACCACCAAGGTTCTCACAGTCACAAAGAAAATTAAGAAAAGATTTTCTTGTGAAACTGCACTACAGAAGTTAAGTTTTGTCCGGAAACAAGACGTTTCCTTACGCGGGTCTTACTTATAACCAGGAACTGGAGCTTTTGGTCGTCTGACCGAGGCTTTCCACTGGCTTACCCTTCTGCCTTTTTAACTATTAATATTATTACTCTGTAGTCGAGACTCAGGCTACATCGTCCTTCCGACCTGGTCAGTACAAAGACATGCAACATCTGGGTATCGTTATTCATGAAGGCGTTTTGCCAACCATGTGTCTTATTTGTTAACTTGTCGGTACTGTATTCCATTAACTTTGTGATCGTTGACTCCACATCTAGCGAGTGTGGTGGTGTGGAAGGGAGTATCTGGAAGACTGTCAGATCGTTGAGTCCACACCTTGCGAGTGTGGTGGTGTGGAAGGGAGTACCTGGAAGACTGTCAGATCGTTGAATCGACACCTAGTGAGTGTGGTGGTGTGGAAGGGAGTACCTGGAAGACTGTCAGATCGTTGAATCGACACCTAGTGAGTGTGGTGGTGTGGAAGGGAGTATCTGGAAGACTGTCAGATCGTTGAGTCCACACCTAGCGAGTGGGAGGTGTGGAAGGCAGTACCTGAAAGACTGTCAGATCGTTGAGTCCACACCTAGCGAGTGGGAGGTGTGGAAGGCAGTACCTGAAAGACTGTCAGATCGTTGAGTCCACACCTAGCGAGTGGGAGGTGTGGAAGGCAGTACCTGAAAGACTGTCAGATCGTTGAGTCCACACCTAGCGAGTGGGAGGTGTGGAAGGCAGTACCTGAAAGACTGTCAGATCGTTGAGTCCACACCTAGCGAGTGGGAGGCGTGGAAGGCAGTACCTGAAAGACTGTCAGATCGTTGAGTCCACACCTAGCGAGTGGGAGGTGTGGAAGGCAGTACCTGAAAGACTGTCAGATCGTTGAGTCCACACCTAGCGAGTGGGAGGTGTGGAAGGCAGTACCTGAAAGACTGTCAGATCGTTGAGTCACACCTAGCGAGTGGGAGGCGTGGAAGGCAGTACCTGAAAGACTGTCAGATCGTTGAGTCCACACCTAGCGAGTGGGAGGTGTGGAAGGCAGTACCTGAAAGACTGTCAGATCGTTGAGTCCACACCTAGCGAGTGGGAGGTGTGGAAGGCAGTAGCTGGAAGACTGTCAGATCGTTGAGTCCACACCTAGCGAGTGGGAGGTGTGGAAGGCAGTAGCTGGAAGACTGGGAGGTCGTAGCCTCGCCATCCACTCGTTATGAGGAGCATGTAAAGTTGTGACATCACTTACAGCCGATGTCCAGGTTATTACCCCCAGCTAACAGGTGATGACATCACTTATTACTATAACGTAAACATCAATAATTAGTAATTAAAGAGTAAATAGACACAATAACGTAGAGCTGAACGCTACAGTAGACAGCAGGTGGAAGATGAAGACGCAAGTGAAGCAGTTGGGTATCTTTATTGATGACATCAGTAAACATACCCAACTGTTGCACAGTTGATGACATCAATAAAGATACCCAACTGTTGCACTGTTGATGGCATCAATAAAGATACCCAACTGTTGCACTGTTGATGACATCAATAAAGATACCCAACTGTTGCACAGTTGATGACATCAATAAAGATACCCAACTGTTGCACTGTTGATGGCATCAATAAAGATACCCAACTGTTGCACTGTTGATGACATCAATAAACATACCCAACTGTTGCACAGTTGATGACATCAATAAAGATACCCAACTGTTGCACTGTTGATGGCATCAATAAAGATACCCAACTGTTGCACTGTTGATGACATCAATAAAGATACCCAACTGTTGCACAGTTGATGACATCAATAAAGATACCCAACTGTTACATTGTTGATGGCATCAATAAACATACCCAACTGTTGCACTGGTGATGACATCAATAAACATACCCAACTGTTGCACAGTTGATGACATCAATAAAGATACCCAACTGTTACATTGTTGATGACATCAATAAAGATACCTAACTGTTGATGACATCAATAAAGAGGGTTAGGTAAGATTTGTTTGGAAAGAGGACAAATGTTTCCTGACGCTCGTCTTAGTTATAGGATGAACCCGCAGCTGGAGCTTTTGGTCATCTGACCGAGGCCTTCCACTGGCTTACCCCTGCACCCCTTTATAACTGGTTATAATTATCTAAAAGGGTTGTTAAGTGTTGTTTTCCTATTTCATAAACACGTAAATGTTACCTTTATATGTGCTCTTAATTAGCTCTTGTTCCTCTATTATTTCTTCTCCAGAAGGTCGAGTCTGAGGACCCGGCTCGGGGGCGATGATGTCTTGAACCATTAACACACACAATACAGTGTCAGTCTAAGAACAGAAACAGTGTCAGTCTAAGAGCAGAAACAGTGTCAGTCTAAGAGCAGAAACAGTGTCAGTCTAAGAACAGAAACAGTGACAGTCTAAGAGCAGAAACAATATCAGTCTAAGAGCAGAAACAATATCAGTCTAAGAGCAGAAACAATATCAGTCTAAGAGCAGAAACAGTATCAGTCTAAGAGCAGAAACAATGTCAGTCTAAGAGCAGAAACAGTCTAAGAGCAGAAACAATATCAGTCTAAGAGCAGAAACAGTCAGTCTAAGAGCAGAAACAATGTCAGTCTAAGAGCAGAAACAATGGGAAGCAGCGAAGAATATCCTGTCAGGTACATTATAAGGAAGACACATGTGCAACAATCAGGTATCTTTATTCTGAAACGTTTCGCCTACACGGTAGGCTTCTTCAGTCAAGTATAGAGGAGTTTGCAGAAGCAGTAGAGATGTGAATATGATGTAATCAGTCCATCACCCTTTAAGACGTAGTTTTGAGGTGGTCAGTCCCTCAGCCTGGCGAAGAGTTTTAGTTCCATAGTCTGGAACATGTCGGCATTATATACCATTTTCATATTCAGGTACATTTATAAAGGATTTAATAGTCGTTATGATGATATATTATGTTTGTTAGAGAACATAAGAAAGGAGGAACACTGCAGCAGGCCTACTGGCCCATACTAGGCAGGGCTTTCTCAAACCCACTAACAAAAATATTTGCCCAACCCATTTTCAACTATTGTATGTGTGACGAAAATGTTGTGAACGTGTCTTGTTTATGTTCACAACACTGGGGAGGTTATGATGACGTCAGTGAGTGAGACACTGGGGAGGTTATGATGACGTCAGTGAATGAGACACTGGGGAGGTTATGATGACGTCAGTGAATGAGACACTGGGGAGGTTATGATGACGTCAGTGAATGAGACACTGGGGAGGTTATGATGACGTCAGTGAATGAGACACTGGGGAGGTTATGATGTCCGAGTGAATGAGACACTGGGGAGGTTATGATGACGTCAGTGAATGAGACACTGGGGAGGTTATGATGACGTCAGTGAATGAGACACTGGGGAGGTTATGATGACGTCAGTGAATGAGACACTGGGGAGGTTATGATGACGTCAGTGAATGAGACACTGGGGAGGTTATGATGACGTCAGTGAATGAGACACTGGGGAGGTTATGACGTCAGTGAATGAGACACTGGGGAGGTTATGATGACGTCAGTGAATGAGACACTGGGGAGGTCATTATGACGTCAGTGAATGAGACACTGGGGAGGTTATGATGACGTCAGTGAATGAGACACTGGGGAGGTTATGATGTCCGAGTGAATGAGACACTGGGGAGGTTATGACGTCAGTGAATGAGACACTGGGGAGGTTATTATGACGTCAGTGAATGAGACACTGGGGAGGTTATGACGTCAGAGTGAATGAGACACTGGGGAGGGTATGACGTCAGTGAATGAGACACTGGGGAGGTTATTATGACGTCAGTGAATGAGACACTGGGGAGGTTATGATGACGTCAGTGAATGAGACACTGGGGAGGTTATGATGACGTCAGTGAATGAGACACTGGGGAGGTTATGATGACGTCAGTGAATGAGACACTGGGGAGGTTATGATGACGTCAGTGAATGAGACACTGAGGAGGTTATGATGACGTCAGTGAATGAGACACTGGGGAGGTTATGATGACGTCAGTGAATGAGACACTGGGGAGGTTATGATGACGTCAGTGAATGAGACACTGGGGAGGTTATGATGACGTCAGTGAATGAGACACTGGGGAGGTTATGATGATGTCAGTGAATGAGACACTGGGGAGGTTATGATGACGTCAGTGAATGAGACACTGGGGAGGTTATGATGACGTCAGTGAATGAGACACTGGGGAGGTTATGATGACGTCAGTGAATGAGACACTGGGGAGGTTATGATGACGTCAGTGAATGAGACACTGAGGAGGTTATGATGACGTCAGTGAATGAGACACTGGGGAGGTTATGATGACGTCAGTGAATGAGACACTGGGGAGGTTATGATGACGTCCGAGTGAATGAGACACTGGGGAGGTTATGGTGACGTCAGTGAATGAGACACTGGGGAGGTTATGATGACGTCCGAGTGAATGAGACACTGGGGAGGTTATGATGACGTCAGTGAATGAGACACTGGGGAGGTTATGACGTCAGTGAATGAGACACTGGGGAGGTTATGATGACGTCAGTGAATGAGACACTGGGGAGGTTATGATGTCCGAGTGAATGAGACACTGGGGAGGTTATGATGACGTCAGTGAATGAGACACTGGGGAGGGTATGACGTCAGTGAATGAGACACTGGGGAGGTTATGATGACGTCAGTGAATGAGACACTGGGGAGGTCATTATGACGTCAGTGAATGAGACACTGGGGAGGTTATGATGACGTCAGTGAATGAGACACTGGGGAGGTTATGATGTCCGAGTGAATGAGACACTGGGGAGGTTATGATGACGTCAGAGTGAATGAGACACTGGGGAGGGTATGACGTCAGTGAATGAGACACTGGGGAGGTTATTATGACGTCAGTGAATGAGACACTGGGGAGGTTATGATGACGTCAGTGAATGAGACACTGGGGAGGTTATGATGACGTCAGTGAATGAGACACTGGGGAGGTTATGATGACGTCAGTGAATGAGACACTGGGGAGGTTATGATGATGTCAGTGAATGAGACACTGGGGAGGTTATGATGACGTCAGTGAATGAGACACTGGGGAGGTTATGATGACGTCAGTGAATGAGACACTGGGGAGGTTATGATGACGTCAGTGAATGAGACACTGGGGAGGTTATGATGACGTCAGTGAATGAGACACTGGGGAGGTTATGATGACGTCCGAGTGAATGAGACACTGGGGAGGTTATGATGTCCGAGTGAATGAGACACTGGGGAGGTTATGATGACGTCCGAGTGAATGAGACACTGGGGAGGTTATGATGACGTCCGAGTGAATGAGACACTGGGGAGGTTATGACGTCCGAGTGAATGAGACACTGGGGAGGTTATGACGTCCGAGTGAATGAGACACTGGGGAGGTTATGACGTCCGAGTGAATGAGACACTGGGGAGGTTATGACGTCCGAGTGAATGAGACACTGGGGAGGTTATGACGTCCGAGTGAATGAGACACTGGGGAGGTTATGACGTCCGAGTGAATGAGACACTGGGGAGGTTATGACGTCCGAGTGAATGAGACACTGGGGAGGTTATGACGTCCGAGTGAATGAGACACTGGGGAGGTTATGACGTCCGAGTGAATGAGACACTGGGGAGGTTATGACGTCCGAGTGAATGAGACACTGGGGAGGTTATGACGTCCGAGTGAATGAGACACTGGGGAGGTTATGACGTCCGAGTGAATGAGACACTGGGGAGGTTATGACGTCCGAGTGAATGAGACACTGGGGAGGTTATGACGTCCGAGTGAATGAGACACTGGGGAGGTTATGACGTCCGAGTGAATGAGACACTGGGGAGGTTATGACGTCCGAGTGAATGAGACACTGGGGAGGTTATGACGTCCGAGTGAATGAGACACTGGGGAGGTTATGACGTCCGAGTGAATGAGACACTGGGGAGGTTATGACGTCCGAGTGAATGAGACACTGGGGAGGTTATGACGTCCGAGTGAATGAGACACTGGGGAGGTTATGACGTCCGAGTGAATGAGACACTGGGGGAGTTATGACGTCCGAGTGAATGAGACACTGGGGAGGTTATGACGTCCGAGTGAATGAGACACTGGGGAGGTTATGACGTCCGAGTGAATGAGACACTGGGGAGGTTATGACGTCCGAGTGAATGAGACACTGGGGAGGTTATGACGTCCGAGTGAATGAGACACTGGGGAGGTTATGACGTCCGAGTGAATGAGACACTGGGGAGGTTAAATATAACCTCCCCAAGAGGGGAGTATATAACTCCTAGAAGGACCTCTCACATACATACAAGAAGTCTCGTATAAATTTCGTTAGCATCGAGCATCAACCTTAACCAATCTTACTACTGCTCGGTACAATATACACACACGAAACTACATGCAAAATAACCATAGAGTAAGTTGAATATTAGCTCTAGGCCTTTCGTGTTGGTCCGTTCATTTGAATGGCTGGGGGAGTCATTCACGTGAACGGACTCTCCTGGATTTCCTGCTGTATTTCTGAAACATTGCAATTGCCTGATGATGTGTTGATTGCAACACGAAAGGCCTAGATCTTATATTCAACTTCCCAGACGAACCTGGCCCATGGCCGGGCTTCGAGAGTAGTAAGACTCTCGAAACTCATCCAGGTTAAAGGTATTCCTATGGTTGTTTTGTATGGGGCTCACGCTGCCATGAGAACTACATATACAAAGCTCTGAGGTGTGTTGGAAGGTGAGCTTGGGCCTCACGCTGCCATGAGAACTACATATACAAAGCTCTGAGGTGTGTTGGAAGGTGAGCTTGGGCCTCACGCTGCCATAAGAACTACATATACAAAGCTCTGAGGTGTGTTGGAAGGTGAGCTTGGGCCTCACGCTGCCATAAGAACTACATATACAAAGCTCTGAGGTTGTTGGAAGGTGAGCTTGGGCCTCACGCTGCCATAAGAACTACATATACAAAGCTCTGAGGTGTGTTGGAAGGTGAGCTTGGGCCTCACGCTGCCATGAGAACTACATATACAAAGCTCTGAGGTGTGTTGGAAGGTGAGCTTGGGCCTCACGCTGCCATAAGAACTACATATACAAAGCTCTGAGGTGTGTTGGAAGGTGAGCTTGGGCCTCACGCTGCCATAAGAACTACATATACAAAGCTCTGAGGTGTGTTGGAAGGTGAGCTTGGGCCTCACGCTGCCATGAGAACTACATATAAAAGCTCTGAGGTGTGTTGAAGGTGAGCTGGCCTCACGCTGCCATAAGAACTACATATACAAAGCTCTGAGGTGTGTTGGAAGGTGAGCTTGGGCCTCACGCTGCCATAAGAACTACATATACAGAGCTGTGAGGTGTGTTGGAAGGTGAGCTTGGGCCTCACGCTGCCATGAGGTACAAATAAAGGTCGGAAGAAATCCACATGCATGGTAGAGCACCGGAGCGGCGACAAATTGACTTCTGTCAATAAGATGACAGGAAATTTATCATGTGCTTGAGGGCCAGGAAGACGATCATCATCATTCTGGTGTATATGATTGCGTTTTAATCTTCCTTGAAGAAGTCACAGTACCATGGGGGAACAATGAGGCACAATACCGTGAATGGAACAATACTCAAACAACCCGCCAGACGAGCCTGACCTACGGCCGGGCTCCGGGAGTAAATATACTCTCGAAGCTCATCAAAGGTAAGGAAACTTACAACGATAATGTTTCGGTGTCCCGTAGCTCGATTGGTAGCGCGCACAGCTCACACATTGAGGTCCGTGGATCGATCCCCGGTATGAGTGGTAATATTAGGACGCGTTTCCTAATGACACCTGCTGTCCCTAATTCACCTAACAGTAAGTAGTAGATACCTGGGTATTAGTCACTTTGTATCTAACGTCCCTGCCCACCTAGCAGTTAGTAGGTACCTGGGCGTTAGCCATCGTACAACTGCTGTCCCTGTTCACCTAGCAGTAAGTAGGTACCTGGGTGTTAGTCGACTGGTATGAGTAGCGTCCTGGGCACAAAATTAACATAATTTGCAGGAAATGCTCAGCATAACAAGGTACTTTCTATATAGTAGTATGTCATTGATGTCAGCTATGGTCTGTATACCTTGTACAAGTACTGGTAGAAATAAAGATTATTATTATTATTATTATTATTATTATTATTTATTATTATTATTATTATTATTATTTGGGCCATTGACTAGTTACACATAACCATCTTTATCCTATGCAATAAGATGACAATAAACAGGTATCACAATATACAAAAACCACTGTGAAAAAAATGGTGACCTTCCAATCGCTTTCGTGATTTCTCACATTATCAAGGACCTGTAAAAATAATAGAGCAATTGAAGGCTTATAAGGCTGAGATATCACCTCGCATACTGACATTACACCCGTCTTAGTATGTGCGGATTGTGGACAGATACTTAGTCGGTGCCGGATCAGCCGGGGTGTGGTTCGTGTGTTGGACTACGTGCGGCCAGCAGTAACAGCCTGGTTGATCAGGCCCTGATCCACCGGTAGGCCTGGTCTAGGACCGGGCCGCAGGGGTGTTGACCCTGGCAACTCCCTCCAGGTAGAAGACTTGAACACTGGTGCAACGATTGAGTATACTTTGAAAACGTTTCGCCAGCCAATAGCTTCTTCAGTCTACCTTTCTCTGTATTGGACGTAAGAAGCCACTGACTGGCGAAACGTTTCCAGAATAAAGATTACTATATGCTACACAAGTGTCTCATTAATATTGTGACTCCCCAGGTAGGTTAAACTCTGTCCTGGACTACTTGTAGGCCTATATAAATTTAGGAGCCTACAACACACCTACGCGTCACTAATTTCTGGGGTCATCGACCCCATAGACGGGTCACAGACCAGACCCCCTGGAGGTCTGGTCTGTGACCAGATAGTAATAATAACAATAATAATATAATATGGGAATGGATACAGCAGACCTTTCATGGAACCGGTTATTTCCCCTCTTGTCAGACAAGCAGCACACAAGCCTGGCCAGCTTGTCAGACAAGCACCACACAAGCCTGGCCAGCTTGTCAGACAAGCAGCACACGAGCCTGGCCAGCTTGTCAGACAAGCAGCACACGAGCCTGGCCAGCTTGTTAGACAAGCAGCACACAAGCCTGGCCAGCTTGTTAGACAAGCAGCACACAAGCCTGGCCAGCTTGTCACACAAGCAGCACACAAGCCTGGCCAGCTTGTCAGACAAGCAGCACACGAGCCTGGCCAGCTTGTCAGACAAGCAGCACACAAGCCTGGCCAGCTTGTCAGACAAGCAGCACACAAGCCTGGCCAGCTTGTCAGACAAGCAGCACACAAGCCTGGCCAGCTTGTCAGACAAGCAGCACACAAGCCTGGCCAGCTTGTCAGGCAAGCACCACACAAGCCTGGCCAGCTTGTCAGGCAAGCACCACACAAGCCTGGCCAGCTTGTCAGACAAGCACTACACAAGCTTGGCCAGCTTGTCAGGCAAGCACCACACAATCCTGGCCAGCTTGTCAGGCAAGCACCACACAAGCCTGGCCAGCTTGTCAGGCAAGCACCACACAAGCCTGGCCAGCTTGTCAGACAAGCACTACACAAGCCTGGCCAGCTTGTCAGACAAGCACCACACAAGCCTGGCCAGCTTGTCAGACAAGCAGCACACAAGCCTGGCCAGCTTGTCAGGCAAGCAGCACACAAGCCTGGCCAGCTTGTCAGACAAGCACCACACAAGCCTGGCCAGCTTGTCAGACAAGCACCACACAAGCCTGGCCAGCTTGTCAGACAAGCAGCACACAAGCCTGGCCAGCTTGTCAGGCAAGCACCACACAAGCCTGGCCAGCTTGTCACACAAAGCTGGCTCATGATTTGACTATGGGAGCAGATATTCTCTGGAAACCTATCAAAGGTACATCAAAGAGTTGGATAATGATGGTGGAGTGGGGTGGTTATTCTACCCTAGATAATGAGAACTTTCAAAACGAGAGATGCCAAGCCAATGATGATCCTTTTCAAATCACTTGTTCTCTCTAGGCTGGAATACTGCTGTACATTAACATCTCCATACAAAGCAGGTGAAATCGCAGATCTAGAGAGTGTACAGAGATCCTTTACTGCACGTATAAGTTCTGTCAAGCACCTTAACTACTGGGAACGCTTGGAAGCACTTGACTTGTACTCGTTGGAACGCAGGAGGGAGAGATATATCATAATCTACGCTTGGAAAATCCTGGAAGGAATGGTTCCAAATCTGCACACAGAAATCACTCCCTACGAAAGTAAAAGACTAGGCAGGCGATGCAAAATGCCCCCAATAAAAAGTAGGGGCGCCATTGGTACACTAAGGGAAAACACCATAAGTGTCCGGGGCCCAAAACTGTTCAACAGCCTCCCATCAAGCATTAGGGGAATTGCCAATAAACCCCTGGCTGCCTTCAAGAGAGAGCTGGACAGATACCTAAAGTCAGTGCCGGATCAGCCGGGCTGTGGCTCGTACGTCGGACTGCGTGCGGCCAGCAGTAACAGCCTAGTTGATCAGGCCCTGATCCATCGGGAGGCCTGGTCATGGACCGGGCCGCGGGGGCGTTGATCCCCGGAATAACCTCCAGGTAACCTCCAGGTAGATAGGCTGCCCAAGATGGGTTGTCCAATGAAGCTCTTATCATTTATCTATAACTCCAAGAAAAATGTATGTCAATAAATAATCTCAATTTTTAAAGGGGGTGGAGGGGTAAGCCAGTGGAAGGCCTCGGTCAGATGACCAAAAGCTCCAGGTGTGGGTCATATGAGTAAGACCCGCGTCAGGAAACACTTGTCTTATTTCCTGATTAATTTCACCTAACATAACCGAGTCTTGCCTAACATAACCGAGTCTTGCCTAACATAACCGAGTCTTGCCTAACATAACCGAGTCTTGCCTAACATAACCGAGTCTTGCCTAACATAACCGAGTCTTACCTAACATAACCGAGTCTTACCTAACATAACCGAGTCTTACCTAACATAACCGAGTCTTACCTAACATAACCGAGTCTTACCTAACATAACCGAGTCTTACCTAACATAACCGAGTCTTACCTAACATAACCGAGTCTTACCTAACATAACCGAGTCTTACCTAACATAACCGAGTCTTACCTAACATAACCGAGTCTTACCTAACATAACCGAGTCTTACCTAACATAACCGAGTCTTACCTAACATAACCGAGTCTTGCCTAACCTTATCTCATTTTTTTATGCTTTTCAAATCCTTGACTTGTTTTTGAGCCTTCAGCAACACAGTTATACATTCTCGTGACCGTGACATACCTGTGGCTAATTTCGAGGGCTCTGCTACCCTGGCAGCCCCTGGCTATTGGTCAAGCAGCCTTGTTGAGTGCCTCTTCAACTAGGCTGTTGCTGATAATGACCTGTTGGCCCATGTATCCATCACAGCCTGGTTAATCTAGCACTTGATTCAGATGTCTCTTAAAAAGTTCTACACTTGTTTTTGCAATATGTATATCTTCTGGTAAGATGATTAATATAGGACCACGGATGTTGACGCAGTGTTCTCTTATTGTGCCCATAGTGCTCCTTCTTTTCAGTGGGTTTATTTTACACTTGCTCCCACGTCTTTCACTCCAGTATGTTATGACAGCGTGTGGGTTATAGTCTGCACTATCTTCCACTTAAAGGACATTTCTGGGGTCAGCGCCCCCGCGGCGTCGTCCGGATCCCTCTTGTAGACAGAAGTTTGTCAGTAATTCATCCTAATGCACAGAGGGGTTGCATCGAATAGTCGGGGACCTCTGACACTCAACGAGTTCTCTCTCAGATTTGGACCAGGCCTTCCAGGATTTTCCAGGTGTAAATTATGAGATACCTTTCTCGCCTACGTTCCACGGAATATAACTGAAGGGACTTCAAGCGCTCCCAGTAGTTCAGATGTTTGATTCTATACGAGCGATAAATATCGGTACGTTTTCAGCTCAGCAGTCTTACCAACCTTGAAGGTGGTCGTCAGTATACAGCAGTTTTCCAGCCTGGAGAGAATAAGTGACTTGAAGTATCATCACTGGCTCAGAATCTCATGTTTTGAAAGTTCTAGTTATCCAATCTGTCATTTTCCTTTTGGTAGCCATGACAGCATCTCTCTTATCCTCTCCAGGGAGTACATTCAAAAGTACTCTGAAGTGGTCGGAGGTGAAGAGAATTGAGCCCCAGGTGCACCCAGGTGTTGTATGATGCATGCAGGTTCCCCTGGGTACCCACAGGTGGCCTTAGATGGGTCTAGAATGTTAGAAGGCAGACAAACACTTGTTTACGTCAGGGTAAACAGAGCCAGACGTGCCGTTCATGTTTCACACCTAATTAAATACTGTGTGAGGGGTGGTGGTGATGGTGGTTGAGGTGATGGTGATGGTGATGCTAGTGGTGATGCTGGTTGAGGTAATGATGGTAATAATAGTGATGATGGTGGTTATGGTGGTAGGTGTGGTGGTGGTGGTGCCATAGAGAATGTAGAAAGAGAGAAAGGTTCACCTGACTTAGTTTGTCACAATAAGGTGGAAATCTCTCACCAACCTTCATTCCTTCGTTGATTACCTGGTGAGGTGCGGCCAGCAGTAACGGCCACATTGATCCACCAGGAGGCCTGGTCTAGACCATGCCGAGGGGGCGTTGACCCCTAAAGATAGCCTACGGATTTAGTCCTCAAAAATAATAGTAGTAATAATGCTAATAACAAAAACGTAACTTAAAATAATTATAAAAATAATTATAATCGCTTGTAATAACGTCCAATAATAATTTTACTGCTAATGAGGTTGTTTACGTATGTGTCAGCTGGTTTGTGCGTCCTGGGAGACATGGGCGATGATTGGCGTAAACAACCAATGTTCTCCTGTAAATTCTGGGCATCAGGGAGCGAGTTAGGCAGATCTTGCAGCACCATCTACACCCAAACTGTTTACCAGTCTCTGTTGTTTACCAGTCTTCTGTTTACCAGTCTCCCAGTATTGCAAAAACTCTAGCTCCTGTCCCTGGCTGTGGCGCGTACGTTAGACTGCCTACGGCAAAAACCAACAGCCTAATAATCAGGCCATCAACCAGGAGACCTGGTCTGGGACCGGACCCAAGAATACCCTTCAGGTGACGTTCAGGTAAACCACGTCTCCGCTTCGTCATCTTGTTTAAACACGTCTCTGCTTCGTCACCTCCTTGCTTTAGCGCGTTCTTTTCTCCAGGTCTTCTGTTTCCCTGTTTATGGTCTTCACTGTCCAAGCTTCGCATAGTGTTTATGTCTGTCTTTTTATCTGTTAGGTGTTTATGTTGTCTTTTATTTACCAGAAGATGATATTCCGTCTTTCTGAGAGATGCAAATTCCCAAGTGACAGTAACTCCAAGTGACAGTAACTCCAAGTGACAGTAACTCCAAGTGACAGTAACTCCAAGTGACAGTAACTCCAAGTGACAGTAACTCCAAGCACAGTAACTCCAGGCACAGTAACTCCAAGCACAGTAACTCCAAGCACAGTAACTCCAAGCACAATAACTCCAAGCACAGTAACTCCAAGTGACAGTAACTGCAAGCACAGTAACTGCAAGCACAGTAACTGCAAGCACAGTAACTCCAGGCACAGTAACTCCAAGCACAGTAACTGCAAGCACAGTACTCGCCATACGCACACGTAACTCCAGCACAGTAACTCCATGCACAGAACTTCAGTGCACAGTTACTCCAGCAACTAGATACTAAGCACAGTAACTCCAAAGCACAGTAACTCCAGGCACAGTAACTCCAGGCACAGTAACTCCAAGCACAGTAACTCCAAGCACAGTAACTCCAAGCACAGTAACTCCAAGCACAGTAACTCCAAGCACAGTAACTCCAGGCACAGTAACTCCAGGCACAGTAACTCCAGGCACAGTAACTCCAAGCACAGTAACTCCAAGCACAGTAACTCCAAGCACAGTAACTGCAAGCACAGTAACTGCAAGCACAGTAACTCCAGGCACAGTAACTCCAAGCACAGTAACTCCAAGCACAGTAACTGCAAGCACAGTAACTGCAAGCACAGTAACTCCAAGCACAGTAACTGCAAGCACAGTAACTTCAGCTGTGCTGGAAGGTGACCTTTGATGCTGTAGCAGCTGATGGAATTTTACTGGAATACTTAACCATATCCTCATTGTCCTACTGAAGTCTGCCAGCTCAGGCTGACACTGCTGAAGTCTGCCAGCTCAGGCTGACACTACTGAAGTCTGCCAGCTCAGGCTGCACATACTGAGCACAGTCTCACACTTGCCAGCTCAGGTGCAACTACTGAAGTCTGCCAGCTCAGGCTGACACTATGAAGTCAGCCAGTAACTCAGGCTGACACTACTCGAAGTCTGCCAGCTCAGGCTGCACTACTGAAGTCTGCCAGCCAGAATCTACACTAACTGAAGTCCCCAGCTCAGCTGACACTGCTGAAGTCTGCCAACCCAGGCTGACACTACTGAAGTCTGCCAGCTCAGGCTGACACTACTGAAGTCTGCCAGCTCAGGCTGACACTACTGAAGTCTGCCAGCTCAGGCTGACACTACTGAAGTCTGCCAGCTCAGGCTGACACTGCTGTAGTCTGCCAGCTCAGGCTGACACTACTGAATTCTGCCAGCTCAGGCTGACACTACTGAAGTCTCCCAGCTCAGGCTGACACTGCTGAAGTCTGCCAGCTCAGGCTGCCACTGCTGAAGTCTCCCAGCTCAGGCTGACACTGCTGAAGTCTCCCAGCTTAGGCTGACACTGCTGAAGTCTCCCAGCTCAGGCTGACACTGCTGAAATCTCCGAGCTCAGGCTGACACTGCTGAAGTCTCCCAGCTCAGGCTGACACTACTGAAGTCTCCTAGCTCAGGCTGACACTGCTGAAGTCTCCCAGCTCAGGCTGACACTGCTGAAGTCTCTCAGCTCAGGCTGACACTACTGAAGTCTGCCAGCTCAGGCTGACACTGCTGAAGTTTCCCAGCTCAGGCTGACACTGCTGAAGTTTCCCAGCTCAGGCTGACACTGCTGAAGTTTGCCAGCTCAGGCTGACACTGCTGAAGTCTGCCAGCTCAGGCTGACACTACTGAAGTCTGCCAGCTCAGGCTGACACTGCTGAAGTCTGCCAGCTTAGGTTGACACTGCTGAAGTCTGCCAGCTTAGGTTGACACTGCTGAAGTCTGCCAGCTTAGGTTGACACTGCTGAAGTCTGCCAGCTTAGGTTGACACTGCTGAAGTCTGCCAGCTTAGGTTGACACTGCTGAAGTCTGCCAGCTTAGGTTGACACTGCTGAAGTCTGCCAGCTTAGGTTGACACTGCTGAAGTCTGCCAGCTTAGGTGACACTGCTGAAGTCTGCCAGCTTAGGTTGACACTGCTGAAGTCTGCCAGCTTAGGTTGACACTGCTGAAGTCTGCCAGCTTAGGTTGACACTGCTGAAGTCTGCCAGCTTAGGTTGACACTGCTGAAGTCTGCCACTTAGGTTGACACTGCTGAAGTCTGCCAGCTTAGGTTGACACTGCTGAAGTCTGCCAGCTTAGGTTTGACACTGCTGAAGTCTGCCAGCTTAGGTTGACACTGCTGAAGTCTGCCAGCTTAGGTTGACACTGCTGAAGTCTGCCAGCTTAGGTTGACACTGCTGAAGTCTGCCAGCTTAGGTTGACACTGCTGAAGTCTGCCAGCTTAGGTTGACACTGCTGAAGTCTGCCAGCTTAGGTTTACACTGCTGAAGTCTGCCAGCTTAGGTTGACACTGCTGAAGTCTGCCAGCTTAGGTTGACACTGCTGAAGTCTGCCAGCTTAGGTTGACACTGCTGAAGTCTGCCAGCTTAGGTTGACACTGCTGAAGTCTGCCAGCTTAGGTTGACACTGCTGAAGTCTGCCAGCTTAGGTTGACACTGCTGAAGTCTGCCAGCTTAGGTTGACACTGCTGAAGTCTGCCAGCTTAGGTTGACACTGCTGAAGTCTGCCAGCTTAGGTTGACACTGCTGAAGTCTGCCAGCTTAGGTTGACACTGCTGAAGTCTGCCAGCTTAGGTTGACACTGCTGAAGTCTGCCAGCTTAGGTTGACACTGCTGAAGTCTGCCAGCTTAGGTTGACACTGCTGAAGTCTGCCAGCTTAGGCTGACACTGCTGAAGTCTGTCAGCTCAGGCTGACACTGCTGAAGTCTGCCACTGTCATATAATAGGGTAGCAGCAAAAATATATCACGTTAAAGAATCAGACACGTCCAATAACTGGGTAACCGACTCACGAAATCGTAATGACACGATTGCAAACAAGCCATACCACGGACGGGGATAGAACCCGCGGTCAGAGAGTCTCAAAACTCCAGACCGTCGCGTTAGCCACTGGCTAACGCGACGGTCTGGAGTTTTGAGACCGACCGCGGGTTCTATCCCCATCCGTGGTATGGTTTAATAACTTGGTATCAATTTTATGTGAACATTGCGCCAACCTGTGGCTTTATCAGTAAAATAAAGGGACAGAAACGGAGGACTGAAGAGTTTATAGATGAGGTAGTCAGTCCCTGAGCCTATGGGCTGGTTTCCAGAACCGTAATATTGTATTAATATTGGGAGAATTACAGACAATATGTTAAGTAAACAAATCGTGGAATTGAAGAATATTTACTTGAGAAGTGATGGGCAGACGTGTGTGCCCACAGGCGAGGGTATAACCATTCAAGTACCTGGAGTATACCTGAAGGGTGTTCCAGGGGTCAGCGCCCCCCGCGGCCCAGTCCTTGACCAGGCCGCCTCCTCCTGGTACATTTTCTTTCATCTCTCTTGTGGGAGTTAGTTCGAACCAGAGGCGTTGACTCGTGTTGCTAGGGTAAGCTCTAGCAACTCCAGTCAGCTCTATATAAAGCTCCTCTGTCAACTGCCATGTTTTGAGAATGAAAGGGGGATTCCGAAATTGAATAGGCGGTGAAAAAGGACTTCACAATAGGTGCTAATAAATTTTGGGTGATTTTTTCTCAATTGCATTTGCAAAAAAAAAAAAAAAACTATACAATAGTTTTACAAGAGAGTTACTGTATTTGCACAGTCATTCCTGTAGACTGATTTCATTTTTTTTGTATTCTCATTATTTTGGTATAGTCCTGAAACAAGACTTTCAGTGAATGTTGGCATTAACTATTATATCCAGACTATTTACATAAATCAATAGCACCATTTATATACATCAAGAGCAGTGTATATATATATATATATATATATATATATAATATATATATATATATATATATATATATATTATATATATATATATCGTTTTCTCTTTGTAGAGCTTTATCAAGTCATGATTAAGCTCTACATAGAGTGAAACGTTATCCTGTAGCGTGTGTCTTTTTCCCACTATCTCAGGCAGTACTTCCTTTGGTCCCAGACCTCACTTTACAGCTCAGTGTTGATATTAGAATCTGGTCTTGATGTGTCTGATGTGTTGTTGCGTCAGTCGACTCTTCGCTTCCCCATTAGTCGAAATAATGCTTCTTAGTTCCGCTATGTTTATTCTTCTTCAGTCTGGTATCGGCCTCTGCTCATTCATAGTCACAGTGGTAATATTGTGTCTGTGAAGCTAGTTGTGGTTGCTTGGTTAACTGGGTTTAAAGTCTGTCAACGATATGGTGGTCGTTGAGGCTTCCTGGCACCTGTTCACCGCTAGTTAAGAATGCTTTAAACTCTAAAATAGGGATTAAAGTATAGTCACTGGACCCTAATGGAAATACAAGGCCCTCAATGGAAATACAAGGACCCCCAGTGGAAATACAAGGACCTCAATGGAAATACAAGGACCCCAATGGAAATACAAGGACCCCAATGGAAATACAAGGAACCCAATGGAAATACAATGGCCCCAATGGAAATACAAGGACCCCAATGGAAATACAAGGACCCCAATGGAAATACAAGGACCCCAATGGAAATACAAGGACCCCAATGGAAATACAAGGACCCCAATGGAAATACAAGGACTCCAATGGAAATACAATGACCCCAATGGAAATACAATGGCCCCAATGGAAATACAGGACCCAATGGAAATACAGGACCCAATGGAAATACAAGGACCCCAATGGAAATACAAGACCCAATGGAAATACAAGGACTCCAATGGAAATACAATGACCCAATGGAAATACAATGGCCCCAATGGAAATACAAGGACCCAATGGAATACAAGGACCCCAATGGAAATACAAGGACCCAATGGAAATACAAGGACCCCAATGGAAATACAAGGACCCAATGGAAATACAAGGACCCCAATGGAAATACAAGGACCCCAATGGAAATACAAGGACCCCAATGGAAATACAAGGAACCCAATGGAAATACAAGGACCCCAATGGAAATACAAGGACCCCAATGGAAATACAAGGACCCCAATGGAAATACAAGGACCCAATGGAAATACAAGGACCCCAATGGAAATACAAGGACCCCAATGGAAATACAAGGTACCCCAATGGAAATACAAGGACCCCAATGGAAATACAAGGACCCCAATGGAAATACAAGGAACCCAATGGAAATACAAGGACCCCAATGGAAATACAAGGACCCCAATGGAAATACAAGGACCCCAATGGAAATACAAGGAACCCAATGGAAATACAAGGACCCCAATGGAAATACAAGGACCCCAATGGAAATACAAGGAACCCCAATGGAAATACATCACTGACTTTTTTTTGTGTTATCCTGGTGGATAATTTACACATTTATTACTCTGTATGATATTTTGTGTAACTGTGTTTGTGTGCGCCTGTACCTAAATGTACCTGTATATACACCGAAATATATATCTCGGTATATATACCGTAGTTGTGATGCTCGTAGTGCTGACGAGTCCTGTGTTTACCTATCTCCAGTATGTACACACTCAGACGAGTCCTGTGTTTACCTATCTCCAGTATGTACACACTCATACGAGTCCTGTGTTTACCTATCTCCAGTATGTACACACTCAGACGAGTCCTGTGTTTACCTATCTCCAGTATGTGCACACTCAGACGAGTCCTGTGTTTACCTATCTCCAGTATGTACACACTCAGACAGTCCTGTGTTTACCTATCTCCAGTATGTACACACTCAGACGAGTCCTGTGTTTACCTATCTCCAGTATGTACACACTCAGACGAGTCCTGTGTTTACCTATCTCCAGTATGTGCACACTCAGACGAGTCATGTGTTTACCTATCTCCAGTATGTACACACTCATACGAGTCCTGTGTTTACCTATCTCCAGTATGTACACACTCAGACGAGTCCTGTGTTTACCTATCTCCAGTATGTACACACTCAGACGAGTCCTGTGTTTACCTATCTCCAGTATGTGCACACTCAGACGAGTCCTGTGTTTACCTATCTCCAGTATGTACACACTCAGACGAGTCCTGTGTTTACCTATCTCCAGTATGTACACACTCAGACGAGTCCTGTGTTTACCTATCTCCAGTATGTACACACTCAGACGAGTCCTGTGTTTACCTATCTCCAGTATGTACACACTCAGACGAGTCCTGTGTTTACCTATCTATCTCCAGTATGTGCACACTCAGACGAGTCCTGTGTTTACCTATCTCCAGTATGTACACACTCAGACGAGTCCTGTGTTTACCTATCTCCAGTATGTACACACTCAGACGAGTCCTGTGTTTACCTATCTCCAGTATGTACACACTCAGACGAGTCCTGTGTTTACCTATCTCCAGTATGTACACACTCAGACGAGTCCTGTGTTTACCTATCTCCAGTATGTACACACTCAGACGAGTCCTGTGTTTACCTATCTCCAGTATGTGCACACTCAGACGAGTCCTGTGTTTACCTATCTCCAGTATGTACACACTCAGACGAGTCCTGTGTTTACCTATCTCCAGTATGTACACACTCAGACGAGTCCTGTGTTACTATCTCCAGTATGTACACACTCAGACGAGTCCTGTGTTTACTATCTCAGTATGTGCACACTCAGACGAGTCCTGTGTTTACCTATCTCCAGTATGTACACACTCAGACGAGTCCTGTGTTTACCTATCTCCAGTATGTACACACTCAGACGAGTCCTGTGTTTACCTATCTCCAGTATGTACACACTCAGACGAGTCCTGTGTTTTACCTATCTCCAGTATGTGCACACTCAGACGAGTCCTGTGTTTACCTATCTCCAGTATGTACACACTCAGACGAGTCCTGTGTTTACCTATCTCCAGTATGTGCACACTCAGACGAGTCCTGTGTTTACCTATCTCCAGTATGTACACACTCAGACGAGTCCTGTGTTTACCTATCTCCAGTATGTACACACTCAGACGAGTCCTGTGTTTACCTATCTCCAGTATGTACACACTCAGACGAGTCCTGTGTTTACCTATCTCCAGTATGTACACACTCAGACGAGTCCTGTGTTTACCTATCTCCAGTATGTACACACTCAGACGAGTCCTGTGTTTACCTATCTCCAGTATGTACACACTCAGACGAGTCCTGTGTTTACCTATCTCCAGTATGTACACACTCAGACGAGTCCTGTGTTTACCTATCTCCAGTATGTACACACTCAGACGAGTCCTGTGTTTACCTATCTCCAGTATGTACACACTCAGACGAGTCCTGTGTTTACCTATCTCCAGTATGTACACACTCAGACGAGTCCTGTGTTTTACCTATCTCCAGTATGTACACACTCAGACGAGTCCTGTGTTTACCTATCTCCAGTATGTGCACACTCAGACGAGTCCTGTGTTTACCTATCTCCAGTATGTACACACTCAGACGAGTCCTGTGTTTACCTATCTCCAGTATGTACACACTCAGAGGTTATTTCCTGTTTTAAGGATTAATGATATTTTTTATGTTAATGCTAGGTGAAATGTAGGTTTAATGAAGCACGTATAGTCCGTATCACTTAATGACATCTGTTAATGATCCTGGGTATCAGACCACCGAGTCTTGCCAAGGGTGTCTGAAGGTCTGGAGGTGCCATCAACTGCCAAATCTTCACGTCGCCTCAGACCCACGATACCTCTAGAGTTTTCGTTGCAGATGAAGCCGTAGTTCTGTTTGTAGCTCACTCAGCTCACAGATTGACGTCCGTGGTTCGATCCTCGGTGCGTGTGGAATCATTAGGACGTGTTTAAGACACGTGCTGTCCCTGTTCGCCTAGTAAGTAGATACCTGGGTATTAGTCACCTTACACCTGTTATACCTGTTCACCTAGCAGTAAGTAGGTACCTGGATGTTAGTCGATTGGTGTGGGTCGCATCCTGGGACAAAATTAACCTAATTTGCCCGAAGTGCTCTACGTAATAAGGGGCTTTTGTATATAGTATGTCTTTGATGTCAGCTATGGTCTGTATAAGTTGTATCATGTACTTGTAGAAATAAAGATTATTATTATTATTATTATTATTATTATTATTATTATTATTATTAATGAATCACCTGACGATATTCTCATTACTCTGCTGAAGCCTCCAGACACAGGCTGAAAGACTTTAGCATTATGAAAGGCATCTTGTTGGAATACCAGAGGATATCAGAAACACTGTTGGGACAAGCGTAGAAGTCTTCAGGAGGAAACTGGACAAGTATCTTAACCAGGTGCCTGATCATCCAGGCTGTGAAGGATATGTGGGACATCGGGCCACCAGCAGCAAAAGCCTGGTTGACCAGGCAAACACCAGACGAGCCTGGACCGTGACCGGGCTCCGGGAATAAAATAAGCTCTGGAAACTCATCAGAGGTATATATAATTTAAGGTTGGATATTAATAGCGTTTCTTCCCAGTATGTAACTATTAATAAGAGTAGCAGCACACTATTAATGTTTTAGTAAATTAGAAAAAAAATAGTATTGGAACGCCTCTACCATAGTTCCGGTTCGTCTTGTGACGAAGACCCGTGTTATGGAACTGGTTTTTTTTTCTGACGAATAAGCAAATACTGACAATAGGAACGCCGTGACGTAAGTCTTCTGTAATATAGCCTCTCGTATCCTTCACATCTAGGCACGTACTCCACTTGTGTAGAGCAAGGAGCTAGTGTACGTCTGGACAAGGAGGAGTGTATGTGTGCGCGCGCTGCCCTAGTAGCGCCTTCGTTGTGTACTCTTTCTTGGCAAGACACTAGAGGGTCGTGACCAGGCTAGTCAACCACCCACCCACCCAGACGACCTTCCCAGCCCCCACACAAGGCTGTTGTTTCTCCTCTACACACTGATGCTCCTGTTGCTGATGCTTCTGACGTTGTTGTTCCTCTCGCTTCCTGTTGCTACCGTTGGTGCTGCTGCTGCTGTTGTTGTTGTTGTTGCTGTTGCTGCTGTTGTTGCTGCTGTTGTTACTGCTGCTGCTGTTGCTGCCGCTGCTGTTGTTGCTGCTGTTACTGCCGTTGGTGCAGCTGTTGTTACTGCTCCTGCTGTTTGTGTTGCTACCGTTGGTGCAGCTATTGTTGCTACCGTTGGTGACGCTGCTGCTGTTGTTACTGCTTCTGACGTTGTTCGTCACATTTCCTCTTACTGTCGTTGCTACTGCTGATGTTGCTGTTCCTGCTGCTGACGTTGCTGATGCTTTTGCTGCGTCTGCTGCTGCTGTTGCTGCTGACGCTGTTGTTCCTGCCACCAGGTGATCAGCGTTCAACGTATGCACTAAAGCCTGGTTGATCAGGAGCCGATTTGAAGAACTTGTCAACTTCCCTCTTGAAGACAACTTGAGGTTTGTTGGTAATTCCTCTTATGTATGGAGGGAGACCGTTGAAGAGTCGGGGACTCGTCATGTCCCTGCTTTTCATAGGGGGTTCCCTGAACCCCTCTAGAGTGATTTCGGTGTGCAGACTTGGGAACAGTCCGTCCAGGATTTTTCGAGGCAGCGAGACTGCTCACCCGGAAAACGTACTGAGAATTTTCACTGCTTATATATACTCAGCTGTATAGTCCTTGTGGCTTAGCGCTTCTTTTTGATTATAATAATAATTATATATACTCAAACATCTGAACTACTGGGAACACTTGAAGTTCCTTCAGCTGTATTCCTTGGAAGGTAAGCGAGAAAGGTACATCATAATATACACCAAGAAAATCCTGGAGGGAATGGTTTCAAACCTGAAATCAGTCCATATGACAAAGATTTGGTACATAGTGAAAAATACCTCCACTGAAAAGCTGGGGCGCGACGAGTACACTAAGAAAGAACTCGATGAATGTAAGAGGTCCCCGACTCTTCAACCCCCTCCTTGCATAAGAGGAATTGCCAACAAACTTCTGGCCGTCTTCAAGATGGAACTGGGTAAGTATTTCAAATCAGTGTCTGACCAGCCGGACCGCGGTTCGTACGCTGGATTGTGGGTGGCTAGTAGTAACAGACTGGTTGATAAAGTATGATAGCTAAACATTAACTCTCCAAACCAGCTGCGTCTGAAAGATTTGAGGTAGAGCTAGGAGCCGTGACTCAACCTCTGTAAGTATTATTAGGTGAACACACACACTAACACACACACACACATACACACACACACACACACACACACACACACACACACACACACACACACACACACACACACACACACACACACACACACACACACACACACACACACACCACACACACCACACACCACACACACCACACATACACACACCACACATACCACACATACACACACCACACATACACTCACACCACTCACACATACACACACACCACACACACACATCACACACACACACACACACAACCACACACACACCACACACACACACACCACACCACACACACCACCACACACACACACCACACACACACACACCCCACACACACACCACACACCACACCACACACACACCACCACACACACCACACCACACACACACACACACCACCACACACACACACACCACACACACACACCACCACACACACACACACCACACAACACACACACACCACACACCACCACACCACACACCACACACACACACACACCACACACAACACACACACCACACACACACACACACCACACACACACACACATCACCCACACACACACCCACACACACACACACACACACACCACACACACCACACACACACACCACACAAACACACACCACACACACAACACACACAACACCACACACACACACACACACACCACACACACAAACACACATGAACCGCACGCACACACACACACACACACACACACACACACACACACAACCGCACCACACACACACACACACACATCACACACACACACACCGCACACACACACACACACCACACACACACGCATCACACACACACACCACACCGCAGCTACACACACACCACACGCACACACACACATCACACACACACACACACACGCATACACACACAACACATCGCAACACAACATGCACACACACACACACACATGCACTCACACTAGACACACACACACCAGACCAAACACACACTGAACAGCACAATGACACTTCACTAGTGACACAAGACACTAGATACAACACGTGCAACAGGCCTAGTGTCTAATCGACATGTGCCTGGACAAATGGTACTAATAACTAACACGTACAAAGGCCAGGTCTAATCCAGTCCTAGGACAAAATGGTAACTAACACACACACACATGCAAACCTGAGAACAAGCATTCCGACACCTTAGTAAGGAATCATTCAAGACACTGTACACCGTGTATGTCAGGCCCATACTGAGTATGCAGCACCTGTTTGGAACCCGCACTTGATAAAGCACGTCAAGAAACTAGAGAAAGTACAAAGGTTTGCAACAAGGTTAGTTCCAGAGCTAAGGGGAATGTCCTATGAAGAAAGATTAAGGGAAATCGGCCTGACGACACTGGAGGACAGGAGGGTCAGGGGAGACATGATAACGACATATAAAATACTGCGTGGAATAGACAAGGTGGACAAGGACAGGATGTTCCAGGGAGGGGACACAGAAACAAGAGGCCACAATTGGAAGTTGAAGACACAAATGAGTCAGAGAGATAGTAGGAAGTTTTCTTCAGTCATAGAGTTGTAAGGCAGTGGAATAGCTAGAAAATGACGTAGTGGAGGCAGGAACCATACACAGTTTTAAGACGAGGTTTGATAAAGCTCATGGAGCGGGGAGAGAGAGGTCTAGTAGCAACCGGTGAAGAGGCGGGGCCAGGAGCTAGGACTCGACCCCTGCAACCACAAATAGGTGAGTACAAATAGGTGAGTACACACAAACTAACGCACACACAAACACTAACGCGCGCGCGCACACACACACCACCACACACACACACACACACACACACACACACAAACACACTAACACACACACTAACACACACACACACACACACACACACACACAAACACAAACACACAAACACTAACGCACACTAACACACACTAACACACACACAACACACACACCACACACACACACACACACACACACACACACACACACACACACACACACACACACACCTGTTCGCAGATGATGTGAAGTTAATGAGGAGAATTAAATCAGATGAGGATCAGGCAGGACTTCAAAGAGACCTGGACAGGCTGGACACGTGGTCCAGCAACTGGCTTCTTGAATTCAACCCTGCTAAGTGCAAAGCCATGAAGATCGGAGAAGGGCAAAGAAGACCGCAGACAGAGTATAGACTAGGTGGCCAAGGACTGCAAACCTCACTCAAGGAGAAAGATCTTGGGGTGACCATAACACCGAGCATGTCTCCGGAAACACACATCAACCAGATAACTGCTGCAGCATATGGGCGCCTGGCAAACCTGAGAATAGCGTTCCGATACCTTAGTAAGGAATCGTTCAAGACACTGTACACTGTGTACATCAGGCCCATACTGGAGTATGCAGCTCCAGTTTGGAACCCACACCTGGGCAAACACATAAAGAAATTAGAGAAAGCGCAAAGGTTTGCAACAAGGCTAGTTCCGGAGCTCAGGGATATGTCCTACGAAGAAAGGTTGAGGGAAATCGGACTGATGATATTGGAGGACAGGCGGGTCAGGGGAGACATGATAACGACATACAAAATACTGCGTGGAATAGATAAGGTAGACAGAGACAGGTTGTTCCAGAGAGGGGACACAGAAACAAGGGGTCACAATTGGAAGCTGAAGACTCAGATGAGTCATAGGGATGATAGGAAGTATTTCTTCAGTCATAGAGTCGTCAGGAAGTGGAATAGTCTAACAAGTGATGTAGTGGAGGCAGGAACCATACATACCTTTAAAACGAGGTATGACAAAGCTCTGGAAGCAGAGGGAGGGAGGGAGAGAGGACGGACGGACGGACGGACGGACCTAGTAGCGATCAGTGAAGAGGCGGGGCCAGGAGTTGTCTCGACCCCTGCAACCACAATTAGGTGAGTACGTACACACACACACACACACACACACACACCATGACATGCAGCGTATGCACGCTCCTACTGTTTACATTTACTGTTTCTAAGTAACTCTAGCTACTTGCATTCTGTATGCTGGTGACAGTATCCTGCTTCAAGGAATTTCAATTATGAGTCTGTATACTGCCGGTGTGTTGTTTGTATACTGCTGTGTGTTGTGTTTGTATACTGCGGTGTTAGTTTGTTACTGCGGTGTTTTTGTGTTTTTATACTGCTGGTGTGTTTGTATACTGCTGTTGTGTTGTTTGTATACTGTTGGGTGTGTTGCGTTTGTATACTGCTGGTGTGTTGTGTTTGTATACTGCTGTTGTGTTGTTTGTATACTGCTGGTGTGTTGTTTGTATACTGCTGGTGTGTTGTTTGTATACTGTTGGGTGTGTTGCGTTTGTATACTGCTGGTGTGTTGTGTTTGTATACTGCTGTTGTGTTGTTTGTATACTGCTGGTGTGTTGCGTTTGTATACTGCTGGTGTTGTGTTTGTATACTGCTGGTTGTGTTGTTTGTATACTGCTGGTGTGTTGGTTTGTATACTGCTGGTGTGTTGTTTTGTATACTGCTGTGTGTTGTTTGTATACTGCTGTGTGTGTTGTTTTGTATACTGCTGGTGTGTTGTGTTTGTATACTGCTGGTGTGTTGTTTGTATACTGCTGGTGTGTTGTTTGTATACTGCTGTGTGTTGTTTGTATACTGCTGTGTGTTGTTTGTATACTGCTGGTGTGTTGTTTGTATACTGCTGGTGTGTTGTGTTTGTATACTGCTGGTGTGTGTTTGTATACTGCTGGTGTGTTGTTTTGTATACTGTGGTGTGTGTTTGTATACTGCTGTGTGTTGTGTTTGTATACTGCTGGTGTGTTGTTTGTATACTGCTGGTGTGTTGTGTTTGTATACTGCTGTGTGTTGTGTTTGTATACTGCTGGTGTGTTGTGTTTGTATACTGCTGGTGTGTTGTTTGTATACTGCTGGTGTGTTGTGTTTGTATACTGCTGGTGTGTTGTTTGTATACTGCTGGTGTGTTGTGTTTGTATACTGCTGGTGTGTAGTTTGTATACTGCTGGTGTGTTGTTTTGTATACTGCTGGTGTGTTGTGTTTGTATACTGCTGGTGTGTTGAGTTGTTTGTATACTGCTGGTGTGTTGTTTGTATACTGCTGGTGTGTTGTGTTTGTATACTGCTGGTGTGTTGTGTTTGTATACTGCTGGTGTGTTGTTTGTATACTGCTGGTGTGTTGTGTTTGTATACTGCTGGTGTGTTGTGTTTGTATACTGCTGGTGTGTTGTTTGAAATACTGGTGGTGTTAGTTTGTTTGTATACTGCTGGTGTGTTGTTTGTATACTGCTGGTGTGTTGTTTGTATACTGCTGGTGTGTTGTGTTTGTATACTGCTGGTGTGTTGTTTGTATACTGCTGGTGTGTTGTTTGTATACTGCTAGTGTGTTGTGTTTGTATACTGCTGGTGTGTTGTTGTGTTTTGTTATACTGCTGGTGTGTTGTGTTTGTATACTGCTGGTGTGTTGTGTTTGTATACTGCTGGTGTGTTGTGTTTGTATACTGCTGGTGTGTTGTTTGTATACTGCTGGTGTGTTGTTGTATACTGCTGGTGTGTGTGTTTGTATACTCTGGTGTGTTGTTTGTATACTGCTGGTGTGTTGTTTGTATACTGCTGGTGTGTTGTTTGTATACTGCTGGTGTGTTGTTTGTATACTGCTGGTGTGTTGTTTGTATACTGCTGGTGTGTTTGTTTGTATACTGCTGTGTGTTGTTTGTATACTCTGGTGTTGTTTGTATACTGCTGGTGTGTTGTTTGTATACTGCTGTGTGTTGTTTGTATACTGCTGGTGTGTTGTTTGTATACTGCTGGTGTGTTGTTTGTATACTGCTGGTGTGTTGTGTTTGTATACTGCTGGTGTGTTGTTTGTATACTGCTGGTGTGTTGTGTTTGTATACTCCTGGTGTGTTGTTTGTATACTGCTTGTGTGTTGTGTTTGTATACTGCCGGGGTGTTGTTTGTATACTCCTGGTGTGTTTGTATACTGCTGGTGTGTTGTTTGTATACTCCTGGTGTGTTTGTATACTGCTGGTGTGTTGTTTGTATACTGCTGGTGTGTTGTTTGTATACTGCTGGTGTGTTCTTTGTATACTGCTGGTGTGTTGTTTGTATACTCCTGGTGTGTTTGTATACTGCCGGTGTGTTGTTTGTATACTCCTGGTGTGTTTGTATACTGCTGGTGTGTTGTTTGTATACTCCTGGTGTGTTTGTATACTGCTGGTGTGTTGTTTGTATACTGCTTGTGTGTTGTGTTTGTATACTGCTGGTGTGTTGTTTGTACACTGCTGGTGTGTTGTTTGTACACTGCTGGTGCGTTGTTTGTATACTGCTGGTGTGTTGTTTGTATACTGCTGGTGTGTTGTGTTTGTATACTGCTGGTGTGTTGTTTGTACACTGCTGGTGTGTTGTTTGTACACTGCTGGTGCGTTGTTTGTATACTGCTGGTGTGTTGTTTGTATACTGCTGGTGTGTTGTGTTGTATACCTGGTGTGTTGTTTGTACACTGCTGGTGTTGGTTGTTTTGTATACTGCTAGTGTGTTGTGTTGTATACTGCTGGTGTGTTGTTTGTATACTGCTAGTGTGTTGTGTTTGTATACTGCTGGTGTGTTGTTTGTACACTGCTGGTGTGTTGTTTGTATACTGCTAGTGTGTTGTGTTTGTATACTGCTGGTGTGTTGTTTGTACACTGCTAGTGTGTTGTGTTTGTATACTGCTAGTGTGTTGTTTGTATACTGCTGGTGTGTGTTTGTAACTGCATGGTGTGTTGTTTGTATACTGCTGGTGTGTTGTTTGTATACTGCTGGTGTGTTGTTTGTATACTGCTGGTGTGTTGTTTGTATACTGCTGGTGTGTTGTTTGTATACTGCTGGTGTGTTGTTTGTATACTGCTGGTGTGTTGTTTGTATACTGCTGGTGTGTTTGTATACTGCTGGTGTGTTGTTTGTATACTGCTGGTGTGTTTGTATACTGCTGGTGTGTTGTTGTATACTGCTGGTGTGTTTGTAACTGCTGGTGTGTTGTTTGTAACTGCTGGTGTGTTGTTTGTAACTGCTGGTGTGTTGTGTTTATACTGTGGTGTGTTGTGTTTGTATACTGCTAGTGGTTGTGTTTGTATACTGTGTTGTGTGTGTATTTATATATGCTAGGTGTGTGTGTTGTATACTGCTAGTTGTGTGTTGTTACTGCTAGTGTGTTGTTTGTAACTGCTGGTGTGTTGTTTGTATACTGCTGGTGTGTTGTGTTTGTAAACTGCTGGTGGTGTATGTTTGTATACTGCTGTGTGTTGTTTGTATACGTGGTGTGTGGTTTGTATACTGCTGGTGTGTTGTTTGTATACTGCTGTGTGTTGTGGTACTGTGGTGTGTTGTGTTTGTATACCTAGTGGTGGTTTGTTGTACTGTGGTGGTTGTTTGTATACTGCTAGTGTGTTGTGTTGCATAGCTGGTGTGTGTTGATACTAGTGGTGTTGTAACTGCTAGTGTGTGTGTTTGTATACTGTGGGGGGTTGTTGTATACTCTAGTGTGTTGTGTTGTACTGTGGTGTGTTGTTTGTATACTGCTAGTGGTTGGTTTGGTACTGTGGTGTTTGTTGTAACTGCTAGTGTGTTGTGTGTTGTATAATGCGTGTGTGTTGGGTAAACTGCTGGTGTGTGTTGGTATACTGCTGGTGGTTGGTATACTGCTGGTGTGTGGTATACTCTAGTGTGGTGTTTGTAACTGCTGGTGTTGTTTGTAACTGTGGTGTGGTGTTTTAATACTGCTGGTGGTGTTTGTTAACTGCTAGTGTGTGTTGTTTGTATACATGCTGGTGTGTGTTTATACCTGTGGTGTGGTGTTGCACTAGGTGTGTTGTTGTAACACTAGGGGTGGTGTTGTACTGTGGTGTTTGGTAATACTGTGGTGTGTTGTATACTGTGGTGGTGTTGTATAGTGGTGATTGTAACCATGGTGTGGAACTAGTGGTGTTGTTGTAACTGCTGGGGTGATGTTGAGAGAATGACTATGGTGGTTGCACAGTTTAAAGTGTCAAATTTAGGGACCGAAACACTATCAGGGGCACTACTGATATCTTAACCATAGTTGCCTGCTTTCATGTGATGAGTGGCTCCAGTCTGGGGCCTGACTAGGTTGAGATGGTAGTATTCAGTGGTGGTGGCACTAGTGGTGATGGTAACCTAGTGGTGGTGGCACTTAGTGTGATGGTAACACTAGTGGTGGTGGCACTAGTGTTGGTGGTAACACTAGTGGTGGTGGCACTAGTGGTGATGGTAACGCTAGTGGTGGTGGCACTAGTGGTGATGGTAACACTAGTGGTGGTGGCACTAGTGTTGGTGGTAACACTAGTGGTGGTGGCACTAGTGGTGATGGTAACACTAGTGGTGGTGGCACTAGTGGTGATGGTAACACTAGTGGTGGTGGCACTAGTGGTGATGGTAACACTAGTGGTGGTGGCACTAGTGGTGATGGTAACACTAGTGGTGGTGGCACTAGTGGTGGTGGTAACACTAGTGGTGGTGGCACTAGTGGTGATGGTAACGCTAGTGGTGGTGGCACTAGTGGTGATGGTAACACTAGTGGTGGTGGCACTAGTGTTGGTGGTAACACTAGTGGTGGTGGCACTAGTGGTGATGGTAACACTAGTGGTGGTGGCACTAGTGATGATGGTAACACTAGTGGTGATGGTAACACTAGTGGTGATGGTAACACTAGTGGTGGTGGCACTAGTGGTGATGGTAACACTAGTGGTGGTGGCACTAGTGGTGATGGTAACACTAGTGGTGGTGGCACTAGTGATGATGGTAACACTAGTGGTGGTGGCACTAGTGATGATGGTAACACTAGTGGTGGTGGCACTAGTGGTGATGGTAGCACTAGTGGTGGCACTAGTGGTGATGGTAACACTAGTGGTGGTGGCACTAGTGGTGATGGTAACACTAGTGGTGATGGTAACACTAGTGGTGATGGTAACACTAGTGATGGTAACACTAGTGGTGGTAGCACTAGTAGTGATGGTAACACTAGTGGTGATGGTAGCACTGTTGGTGGTGGTGATGGCACTAGTGTTGGTGTCACTAGTGGTGGCAGTGCTGGTGTTGGCACTAGTGGTGACCACTAGTGGTGGTGGCATTAGTGGTAGCACTAGTAGTGGCATTAATGGTAGCAATAGTGGTGGTAGCACTAGTGATGGTGTTAGCACTAGTGGTGGTGGTGTTATTAGTGGTGATAGTGGTGGTGTTAGTAGTGGTGATAGTGGTGCTGGTAGCACTAGTGGTGGTGGTATTAGTAGTGGTGATAGTGGTGGTGGTGGTAGCACTAGTGGTGGTGGTGTTAGTGGTAGTGGTAGCACTAGTGGTGTGGGGTTTAGCACTAGTGGTGGTGGTGTTAGTAGTGGTGATAGTGGTGGTGGTAGCACTAGTGGTGGTGTGTTAGTAGTGGTGATAGTGGGTGGTGCATAGTGGTAGGTGTTAGTAGTGGTGATAGTGGTGGTGTTTAGTAGTGGGAAGTTGGAGTAGTCTGTGTGGTGGTGTTAGTAGTGTGGTGAAGTGGTGGTGGTGTTAGTAGTGGTGATAGTGGTGGTGGTGTTAGTAGTGGTGATAGTGGTGGTGGTGTTATTAGTGGTGATAGTGGTGGTGGTGTTAGTAGTGGTGATAGTGGTGGTGGTGTTAGTAGTGGTGATAGTGGTGGTGGTGTTAGTAGTGGTGATAGTGCCCAGACTGACTCACTCCCGCCTCTTCCTAATTTTCCCCTTGGTCTCCTAACTGAATAATTCAGCGTCACTTTACCTAAGCATTCCATGTTGTGTGTTTGTTGATGTGTGAGTCAGCCTGGCATGACCTTCCTCTGACCTGTTTCCAGAGTTCTGCTACTCTGACAGCTAGACCTGACGCCTGGCTTTAACCACTGAATGCCTGATAAACCAGGCTGTTGCTGCCGCTGACCACCAGTCCAACACAAACACCAATGCTTTGACATTATATAAATATTTTATTAACCATTATCTTTATTGAATTTAGTGCTACCATTGTGAGCTCGAGCCTCCGTCAGCTAAGAGCGGATTTTCATGATTCTGTTGTACCTTAACTGTAAACAGCGTATTAGATTTGCGTAAATATTCTTTAACGTCATCTGTAGATTGTTTTGGTTATTGTTACTCATTTTGCCTACTCTCAGACTAGGCCCCCCTGTTTGTAGGCCTAGTCACTCAGGCTGTTGGGTCTACTCACTACCACAAATGATGTAGTCGAAGTCTTGGCAGTAAAACTTGAAAATCATGGTTGTTCTTATATATATGAACTCCCCAACAGTTTTTAAATCCAGTTATTGAAAAATTAAATCTCTCAAAAAAAATTTTCAGTTTCCTGACGCGGGTCTTATTCATATGATGACCCACAGCTGGAGCTTTTGGTCATCTGACCGAGACCTTCCACTGGCTTACCCTTCCACCCCTTTAAAAATTATGGTATCAAAGACAGTCTCTTGGAACTGTTCGGATGAACAGTCACACAAGTGAGTTACTGGAATTCTTTCTTAAATTTCTCTTAAGTCTGAGAGAAGTGGGATCGACCTCACTAAAAAATACCCTTGACTTTACATGTTCAGGTCAGCACACTCTGACCACAACCTAATTGATGTTCAGGTCAGCACACTCTGACCACAACCTAATTGATGTTCAGGTCAGCACACTCTGACCACAACCTAATTGATGTTCAGGTCAGCACACTCTGACCACAACCTAATTGATGTTCAGGTCAGCACACTCTGACCACAACCTAATTGATGTTCAGCTCTGTGTACACTCTGACCACAACCTAATTGATGTTCAGATCAGCACACTCTGACCACAACCTAATTGATGTTCAGTCTGTACACTCTGACCACAACCTAATTGATGTTCAGGTCAGCACACTCTGACCACAACCTAATTGATGTTCAGGTGTACACTCTGACCACAACCTAATTATGTTCAGTCAGCACACTCTGACCACAACCTAATGATGTTCAGTCTGTGTACACTCTGACCACAACCTAAGTGATGTTCAGGTCAGCACACCCTGACCACAACCTAATTGATGTTCAGCTCTGTGTACACTCTGACCACAACCTAATTGATGTTCAGGTCAGCACACTCTGACCACAACCTAAGTGATGTTCAGGTCAGCACACTCTGACCACAACCTAATTGATGTTCAGGTCAGCACACTCTGACCACAACCTAATTGATGTTCAGCTCTGTGTACACTCTGACACAACCTAATTAAATGTTCAGGTCAGCACACTCTGACCACAACCTAAGTGATGTTCAGCTCTGTGTACACTCTGACCACAACCTAATTAATGTTCAGGTCAGCACACTCTGACCACAACCTAAGTGATGTTCAGCTCTGTGTACACTCTGACCACAACCTAATTAATGTTCAGGTCAGCACACTCTGACCACAACCTAATTGATGTTCAGCTCTGTGTACACTCTGACCACAACCTAATTAATGTTCAGGTCAGCACACTCTGACCACAACCTAAGTGATGTTCAGCTCTGTGTACACTCTGACCACAACCTAATTAATGTTCAGGTCAGCACACTCTGACCACAACCTAAGTGATGTTCAGCTCTGTGTACACTTGACCAACTATTAGTCAGGTCAGCACACTCTGACCACAACCTAAGTGATGTTCAGCTCTGTGTACACTCTTCGTGCAGCAAAACACAAAACGTTAAGATACTTTGAACAAATTTTAATATCGACAATAAAAATATCGACTGACATCTAATAATGCATGAACTTGGTCAAATATTCTGAGAAGACAGTATGAGCAACATTGATCTTAATCTGTGTTTCAAGAGGATTACCTTATGTTCAAGAGGCCTCTATATTAACAAATTCTTTGGTAGGTAAGACACATAGGCAACAGTTAGGCAACTTTATTCCGAAACGTTTCGCCTACACAGTAGGCGAAACGTTTCGGAATAAAGTTGCTAACTGTTGCCTATGTGTCTTACCTACCAACCTGTCGGTATTGTATACCATTTTGATGTTCAACAAATTCTTTGGGTATCTTTATATTCGAAACGTTTCGCCTACACACTCAGATGTATATCATGGCACCGTGACACCCTCTGTTGACGATACTGCAATGTAAGAACATAATGGACGAGCACTATAGAAGGCCTACTGGGCTGTACAAGGCAGGTTCTTATCAAAACCACCACTACCCAAAGCTACCCAAGAATTTACTCCCGTACCCACGACACCAATCAAACCCAGCGAGAGTTGCAACCTTCGAGTGAGCAACAAGGTTCCCAAGCTGATGTTGCAGCCAGAACACTAGAACTAAGTTCGGTACACCTGTAATTAAGAAAACAGAGATGCGTGTTAGATTTCCTGCCTCTTCAGGTGAAGACTAAGAATCGCAGTACTACCAATGATGAGTTTCGAGAGCCTTGCTACTCTCGGAGCCCGGCCATAGGCTAGGCTCCGAAAATTGGAAGGATGGAAACACTGGTTAGAGAAATAGAAAACTTTTTAATCATAAGAACCAGGGAGACGAAAGTACAATAAAGCATCCTGACACGAACAAATCAAAACCAGCGAGAGTTGCAACCTTCGAGTGAGCAACAAGGATCCACTAGATTAGGTTGCAGCACAACAACATAGAATAAGTTCGGTACACCTGTAATTACAGAAAACAGCAGATGGTGTTAGATTTCCTGCTCTTCAGGTGAGACTAAGAATCGCAGTCTACCAATGATGAGTTTCCGAGAAAGTCTTGCTACCTCTTCGGAGCCCGGCCATAGGCCAGGCTCCGACAATTGCAAGGATGGAAACACTGGTTAGAGAAATAGAATCCCTTTGTTAAATCAAAGAGACCTGGAGAGACTGAATAGTAAATAAAGCATCACTGAAACTAACAAAGTCACAAAATACCATATCTTATACGCATAATTTAGGTGCAAACAGAAACTCATCTATTATTAAGGCTCTTCACAGAAGGTAAATATCACGAGCATAAATGGTATTAGTGAAACCGGAAGTCTCGGTTTATGACATGTGTTCACTGAGCCATCTCACATCTTCAATGAGACGGTCTGTACCAATTATCTTTTTCTGTGAATGGTTACTTGGATTCTGCCTCACATCTTCCAAAATTTCCGCTATGTCTGGCTCCTCTGATTTCAAGATATGGCATAGATGCCATGTCCTTATGGCGCTTCCCTGCCAGATCTCAAAATTATGTTCAAAGAATGCAGTATCCCCTGTGAACCCCAAATATATTTCTGGTCTGATGGTGACTCTGGACATTCATATCACTGATCATGGATGACATTACTCTACAAAGGTGACCTCGAACAATATCAAATCATGGTCTTATAGTCGTTTGAGATTAGCACTACGGTTACCATTATTAAATTCCTTGATGGTTTGTTAGAACAAAATCACGATGACATGTTTGGATTCAGCAGCTTTAGCACACGACCATGGCAGACATGGTTAGCCTATATGGTCGCTCCTGCCTCTCACAACTACTGGATCATGATGACATGGTCCTGTATGGTCGCTCTTGCCTCTTACAACTACTGGACCATAATGACATGGTCCTATATGGTCGCTCCTGCCTCTTACAACTATTGGATCATGATGCCATGGGCCTATATGGTCGCTCCTGCCTCTTACAACTATTGGATCATGATGCCATGGGCCTATATGGTCGCTCCTGCCTCTTACAACTATTGGATCATGATGCCATGGGCCTATATGGTCGCTCCTGCCTCTTACAACTATTGGATCATGATGCCATGGGCCTATATGGTCGCTCCTGCCTCTTACAACTATTGGACCATAATGACATGGTCCTATATGGTCGCTCCTGCCTCTTACAACTATTGGATCATGATGCCATGGGCCTATATGGTCGCTCCTGCCTCTCACAACTGCTGGATCATGATGACATGGTCCTGTATGGTCGCTCTTGCCTCTTACAACTACTGGACCATAATGACATGGTCCTATATGGTCGCTCCTGCCTCTTACAACTATTGGATCATGATGCCATGGGCCTATATGGTCGCTCCTGCCCTCTATACGACTTATGTCATTTGGATGTCGTTGCCTATGGGCCATATATGGTCGGTCCTGCCGTCTCACAACTCTGGATCATGATACATGGTCCTGGATGGTCGCTCTTGCCTCTTACAACTACTGGACCATAATGACATGGTCCTATATGGTCTCTCCTGCCTCTTACAACTATTGGATCATGATTCCATGGGCCTATATGGTCGCTCCTGCCCCCTCACAATTACTGGACCATTATGACATGGTTTTGGATGGTCGTCCCTGCCTCTTATAACTACTGAACCATCATAACATGGTCTTGGGTGGTTTCTCCTGTCTCTCACAACTACTGGATCATAATAACATGGTCTTGGATAGTCGCCCCTGCCTCTTACAACTACTAGACCACTACAACATGGTCTTGGATGGTCGCCCCTGCCTCTTACAACTACTAGACCACTACAACATGGTCTTGGATGGTCGTCCCTGCCTCTTACAACTACTAGACCACTACAACATGGTCTTGGATGGTCGCCCCTGCCTCTTACAACTACTAGACCACTACAACATGGTCTTGGATAGTCGCCCCTGCCTCTTACAACTACTAGACCACTACAACATGGTCTTGGATGGTCGCCCCTGCCTCTTACAACTACTAGACCACTACAACATGGTCTTGGATGGTCGTCCCTGCCTCTTACAACTACTAGACCACTATAACACGGTTTGGATGATCGCACTGCAAAAGGAGTAACTTTAAAAGTTAGCAAATGGATTTATGCATTAAAAAAAACAGAACGCAAAGAATAACAGTAAACAGAGTTAAATCAGAGGTTGCAACAATAAAAACGTTCTGATCCCAAGACAGTACTCGCCTGAATTCTCTGTCTCATATCCAACATTGACATGTCATAGCAGCTTAACCTTTGCAGAACGATACTAGAATTTACATGAGTGTCATCCACTGAGGACACAGCAAATCAAAAAAAAAATCTTCAGTGTGCTACAGAAAACAGTGTGATGTTCAGTGAGGACAAATATCAGTAACCCGGCTATAGAAACATTGAGAAAATAAAGATTTGAGCAAAGTATAAGTTACAGCACTCGGTAGAGCGGAAGATAATGCAGTGATAATGTAAGAGAATGTCACAGTCATGGATAACAACAGTATCATTATCACTGTCTCAAGGGTAATAATAGTGGATAACTAAAATGTTCATAACAAGAGATGCCAACTTGATCTCTCTAGGATGGATTACTGTTGTAAGATATAAGTCATCTGAAGGCAGGTAAACTGCATTACTGAAGAGTGTACGGGAAATCTTCAGTGCTTATATAAACTCAGTCAGGCACCTAAATTAATGGGGATGCTTGTAGTCCCTTGAAATGTGCTCCCTGCATAATAATAATAATAATAATAATAATAATAATCTTTATTTCTACAATTACATGATACAACTTAATACAGACCATAGCTGACATCAGTGACATAATATATAGAAAGTCCCTGGTTATGCAGAGCGTAACCAGGGACAACACCAGGGTCAACACCAGTCGACTAACACCCAGGTAACTATTTTACTTATAGGTGAAAAGGGACAGTAGGTGTCTTAAGAAACATGTCCAATGTTTCCACCCTTGCCGGGGATCAAACCACAGACACTCATTGTGTGAGGCGAGTGTTGCCTACCAGGTCACGGGACACCTTGAAAATTCTTGGTTCCAAAAGCAGGGGTGCTATGAGTACGGTAAAAGATAAGTGTAATGGCACCGAGACTCTTCAACACCCTCACTTTATGTATAGGGGAAATTGCCAACGTTCTTCTGGCAGTTTTCAAAAGGGAACTGGATAAATTATTTAGGTTAGTTCCTGATCAGCCGGGCTGTTGCGTGGATGTTAAACTCGTGCGGCTAGCACCACAGCCTAGTTGATCAGCCCATGAACAGGGAGGCCTGGTCTAGGACCTGTGGCCCGGTCCCAGACCAAGCTGGTGTTTCACTGTCACATTCCATCACACAGGACGGGTCACTATATAGTGTTCAGATGCGTTAGCCTGAGCTGGGAGGAGTGTGTTGTCATGTGGCATTGACTCACACTACAGGTCACTGTGGCACTGACTCACTACATGTCACTGTGACAGTGACGAGACAGGGCAGTAGGTGCCAAGTAATAATAATAACGAAGTCTCCTGCTAATTCAAGGCTCGTTTCCCGGTACCTTTCTTGCTCTTCTTATTAATTAATACAACCTCTTAGTTCATTAATCCGTCCTCTTTGTTCGTTAACCGATCCTCTTTGTTCGTTAACCGATCCTCTTTGTTCGTTAACCGATCCTCTTTGTTCATTAACCTATCCTCTTTGTTCGTTAACCGATCCTCTTAGTTCGTTAACCAATCCTCTTTGTTCGTTAACCGATCCTCTTTGTTCGTTAACTGATCCTCTTTGTTCGTTAACCGATCCTCTTTGTTAACCAATCCTCTTTGTTAACCGATCCTCTTTGTTCGTTAACCGATCCTCTTTGTTCGTTAACCGATCCTCTTAGTTCATTAACCGATCCTCTTAGTTCTTTAATCCATCCTCTTAGTTCGCTAATACAACGTCGTAGTTCACTAATACGACGTCTTAGTTCGCTATTGGTCTGTGAAACAGAAATAGGATTACAACGTTTCGAACACGTCTCGTAGGAAAGGTGTGGGAAAGGGATAAAGTGACGATGTATCTCTATTCTGCTGTGTGAGACGTTTGTATTTTGTTGTATACTTTTTGTATTATGCTGTTGTATAAGTCTGTTGTGTGACTGCTTTATGACTGTTGTATTATTCTGCTGTATGACTGTTGTATTATTCTGCTGTATGACTGTTGTATTATTTTGCTGTATGACTGTTGTATTATTCTGCTGTATGACTGTTGTATTATTCTGCTGTATGACTGTTGTATTATTCTGCTGTATGACTGTTGTATTATTCTGCTGTATGACTGTTGTATTATTCTGCTGTATGACTGTTGTATTATTTTGCTGTATGACTGTTGTATTATTCTGCTGTATGACTGTTGTATTATTCTGCTGTATGACTGTTGTATTATTCTACTGTATGACTGTTGTATTATTCTGCTGTATGACTGTTGTATTATTCTGCTGTATGACTGTTGTATTATTCTGCTGTATGACTGTTGTATTATTCTGCTGTATGACTGTTGTATTATTCTGCTGTGTGACTGTTGTATTATTCTGCTGTATGACTGTTGTATTATTCTGCTGTATGACTGTTGTATTATTCTGCTGTATGACTGTTGTATTATTCTGCTGTATGACTGTTGTATTATTCTGCTGTAATGACTGTTGTATTATTCTGCTGTGTGACTGTTGTATTATTCTGCTGTATGACTGTTGTATTATTTCTGCTGTATGACTGTTGTATTATT
>NC_069484.1:7194415-7366915 GCF_026875155.1 Cherax quadricarinatus | reverse complement strand
ATGATCAGCCATGAGCGTATGATCATCCATGAGCGTATGATCAGCCATGAGCGTATGATCAGCCATGAGTGTATGATCAGCCATGAGCGTATGATCATCTATGAGCGTATGATCAGCCATGAGCGTATGATCAGCCATGAGCGTATGATCAGCCATGAGCGTATGATCATCCATGAGCGTATGATCAGCCATGAGCGTATGATCATCCATGAGCGTATGATCATCCATGAGCGTATGATCAGCCATGAGTGTATGATCAGCCATGAGCGTATGATCAGCCATGAGTGTATGATCAGCCATGAGCGTATGATCAGCCATGAGCGTATGATCATCCATGAGCGTATGATCAGCCATGAGTGTATGATCAGCCATGAGCGTATGATCATCCATGAGCGTATGATCAGCCATGAGCGTATGATCAGCCATGAGCGTATGATCATCCATGAGCGTATGATCAGACATGAGCGTATGATCATCCATGAGCGTATGATCAGACATGAGCGTATGATCATCCATGAGCGTATGATCATCCATGAGCGTATGATCAGCCATGAGCGTATGATCGGCCATGAGCGTATGATCAGACATGAGCGTATGATCAGACATGAGCGTATGATCATCCATGAGCGTATGATCATCCATGAGCGTATGATCAGCCATGAGCGTATGATCATCCATGAGCGTATGATCATCCATGAGCGTATGATCATCCATGAGCGTATGATCAGCCATGAGCGTAAGATCAGCCATGAGCGTATGATCAGCCAAGAGCGTATGATCAGCCAAGAGCGTATGATCAGCCAAGAGTGTATGATCAGCCAAGAGGGTATGATCAGCCAAGAGCGTATGTTCAGCCAAGAGCGTATGATCAGCCAAGAGCGTATGATCAGCCAAGAGCGTATAATCAGCCATGAGCGTATGATCAGCCATGAGCGTATGATCAGCCAAGAGCGTATGATCAGCCATGAGCGTATGATCAGCCAAGAGCGTATGATCAGCCAAGAGCGTATGATCAGCCAAGAGCGCATGATCAGCCAAGAGCGTATGATCAGCCAATAGCGTATGATCAGCCAAGAGCGTATGATCAGCCAAGAGCGTATGATCAGCCAAGAGCATATGATCAGCCAAGAGTGTATAATCAGCCATGAGCGTATGATCAGCCATGAGCGTATGATCAGCCAAGAGCGTATGATCAGCCAAGAGCGTGTGATCAGCCAAGAGCGTATGATCAGCCAAGAGCGTATGATCAGCCATGAGCGTATGATCAGCCATGAGCGTATGATCAGCCAAGAGCGTATGATCAGCCAAGAGTGTATGAATCATGTTCTGTCTTATATCCTCAGTTAGGTTTGTTTTTGTTCAGTAATGACCCGACTTCCCTGGACTTGTTGCTGTGAGGAAGACTTAACTTGTTTCTTTACCCGCAACACTTAGTGTTTCTTTACCCACAACAATTTGGTTAGTGTTTCTTTACCCACAACACCTTGGTTAGTGTTTCTTTACCCACATCACCTTGGTTAGTGTTTCTTTACCCACAACACCGTGGTTAGTGTTTCTTTACCCACAACACCTTGGTTAGTGTTTCTTTACCCACAACACCTTGGTTAGTGTTTCTTTACCCACAACACCTTGGTTAGTGTTTCTTTACCAACAACACCTTGGTTAGTGTTTCTTTACCCACAACACCTTGGTTAGTGTTTCTTTACCAACAACACCTTGGTTAGTGTTTCTTTACTCACAACACCTTGGTTAGTGTTTCTTTACCCACAACACCTTGGTTAGTGTTTCTTTACCCACAACACCTTGGTTAGTGTTTCTTTACCCACAACACCTTGGTTAGTGTTTCTTTACCCACAACACCTCGGTTAGTGGTTCTTTACCCACAACACCTTGGTTAGTGTTTCTTTACCCACAACACCTTGGTTAGTGTTTCTTTACCCACAACACCTTGGTTAGTGGTTCTTTACCCACAACACCTTGGTTAGTGTTTCTTTACCCACAACACCTTGGTTAGTGTTTCTTTACCCACAACACCTTGGTTAGTGTTTCTTTACCCACAACACCTTGGTTAGTGTTTCTTTACCACAACACCTTGGTTAGTGTTTCTTTACCCACAACACCTTGGTTAGTGTTTCTTTACCCACAACACCTTGGTTAGTGTTTCTTTACTCACATCATTTTGGTTAGTGTTTCTTTACCCACAACACCTTGGTTAGTGTTTCTTTACCCACAACACCTTGGTTAGTGTTCTTTACCCACAACACCTTGGTTAGTGTTTCTTTACCACAACACCTTGGTTAGTGTTTCTTTACCCACAACACCTTGGTTAGTGTTTCTTTACCCACAACACCTTGGTTAGTGTTTCTTTACTCACATAATTTTGGTTAGTGTTTCTTTACCCACAACACCTGGTTAGTGTTTCTTTAACCACAACACCTTGGTTAGTGTTTCTTTACCACAACACCTTGGTTAGGTTTCTTTACCCACAACACCTTGGTTAGTGTTTCTTTACCCACAACACCTCGGTTAGTGGTTCTTTACCCACAACACCTTGGTTAGTGTTTCTTTACCCACAACACCTTGGTTAGTGTTTCTTTACCCACAACACTTTGGTTAGTGTTTCTTTACCCACAACACCTTGGTTAGTGTTTCTTTACCCACAACACCTTGGTTAGTGTTTCTTTACCCACAACACCTTGGTTAGTGTTTCTTTACTCACATCATTTTGGTTAGTGTTTCTTTACCCACAACACCTTGGTTAGTGTTTCTTTACCCACAACACCTTGGTTAGTGTTTCTTTACCCACAACACCTTGGTTAGTGTTTCTTTACCCACAAACACCTTGGTTAGTGTTTCTTTACCCACAACACCTTGGTTAGTGTTTCTTTACCCACAACACCTTGGTTAGTGTTTCTTTACTCACATAATTTTGGTTAGTGTTTCTTTACCCACAACACCTTGGTTAGTGTTTCTTTAACCACAACACCTTGGTTAGTGTTTCTTTACCCACAACACCTTGGTTAGTGTTTCTTTACCCACAACACCTTGGTTAGTGTTTCTTTAACCACAACACCTTGGTTAGTGTTTCTTTACCCACAACACCTTGGTTAGTGTTTCTTTACCCACAACACCTTGGTTAGTGTTTCTTTACCCACAACACCGTGATTAGTGTTTCTTTACCCACAACACCTCGGTTAGTGGTTCTTTACCCACAACACCTTGGTTAGTGTTTCTTTACCCACAACACCTTGGTTAGTGTTTCTTTACCTACAACACCTTGGTTAGTGTTTCTTTACCCACATCATCTTCAACTCTTCCGCAACCTCCTCCTTCCTCTAATACATCTTCCTCTGCGTCCTCTTCGCCCTTAAAATTTGCATGACAAACACTGCTGCCGCCACGCTGCCTGTCAGTAATAGTATAAACAACCTGTGTGTGTGTGTGTGTGTGTGTGTACTCACCTATTTGTACTCACCTATTTGTGGTTGCAGGGGTCGAGTCCTAGCTCCTGGCGCCGCCTCTTCACCGGTTGCTACTAGGCCCTCTCTCTCCCCGCTCCATGAGCTTTATCAAACCTCGTCTTAAAACTGTGTATGGTTCCTGCCTCCACTACGTCATTTTCTAGGCTATTCCACTGCCTTACAACTCTATGACTGAAGAAATACTTCCTACTATCTCTCTGACTCATTTGTGTCTTCAACTTCCAATTGTGGCCTCTTGTTTCTGTGTCCCCTCCCTGGAACATCCTGTCCTTGTCCACCTTGTCTATTCCACGCAGTATTTTATATGTCGTTATCATGTCTCCCCTGACCCTCCTGTCCTCCAGTGTCGTCAGGCCGATTTCCCTTAATCTTTCTTCATAGGACATTCCCCTTAGCTCTGGAACTAACCTTGTGTGTGTGTGTGTGTGTGTGTGTGTGTGTACTCACCTATTTGTGGTTGCAGGGGTCGATACATAGCTCCTGGCCCCGCCTCCACTGATCGCTACTAGGTCCTCTCCCTGCTTCATGAGTTTTATCATACCTCGTCTTAAAACTATGTATGGTTCCTGCGTCTAGTACATTGCTTGCCAGACTATTCCACTTCCTGACAACTCTATAACTAAAGAAATACTTCCTAACATCTCTTTGACTCATCCGAGTCTTCAACTTCCCATTGTGGCCCCTTGTTTCTGTGTCCCATCTCTGGAACATCCTGTCTCTGTGCACCTTGTCAATTCCTCGCAGTATTTTGTATGTCGTTATCATGTCTCCCCTAACCCTCCTGTCCTCCAGTGTCGTCAGGCCTATTTCCTTTGACCTTTCTTCGTAGGACATTCCCCTTAGCTGTGGAACTAGCCTTGTTGCACACCTTTGCACTTTCTTTGATTTCTTGACGTGCTTGACCGGGTGTGGATTCCAAACTGGTGCTGCATACTCCAGTATGGGCCTGACGTACACGATGTACAGAGCCTTGAACGATTCCTTACTGAATTATGGGAACGCTATTCTCAGGTTTGCCAGGCGCCCATATACTGCAGCAGTTATCTGGTTGATGTTCGCTTCAGGAGATATGCTCGGTGTTATACTCACCCCAACATTCTTTTTCATCAGTGAGGTTTGCAGTCTTTGCCACCTAGCCTGTACTCTGTCTGCGGTCTTCTTTGCCATTCCCCGATCTTCATGACTTTGCATTTGGCGGGGTTAAATTCAAGGAGGCAGTTGCTGGACCAGGCTTGTAGCCTGTCCAGGTCTCTTTGTAGTCTTACCTGATCCTCATCTGTGTGTGTGTGTGTGTGTGTGTGTGTGTTTTCTGTTATATTTATTAACTTTCATTGATCGTCTAGTAGGTAACCCTAAAGGTAGTGATCCCTTTATTGCCTACCACCTGCTACCTGCTTCTCTCTCATTAAGGTCCCTCTGTTACCCCTTAATGAGAGAAGCTGGTAGCAGGTGATTAAGGGGGTAGCAGAGGAACCTTAATGAGGCAGTAGGAGCAGCAGGTAATTGAGGTCCTGCTACCCCTTAATTACCTGCTACCTGCTGACTGCTTCTGCCTCATTAAGGTTCCCCAATAACCCCACAATCACCTGCTACCTGCTGACTCCTGCCTCATTAAGGTTCCTTAGATAAGTTAATCTGACTAAATCTGACGTGTGCATCAACGTATGGTAGTCGTGAGCAGAGCATTAGAAATATACGAGCACCACCATAGGCCTACCGGCCTCTAATAGGCCTGAGTTCCAGAGTCTAGGATTACTATTTGTGTTTGAAGATTCTGATTGCTTAGTGAAACTGATTCTGTGTTTTAATTCTAAGAAATTGTTTTATGTTGGAGGAAATTAAGATAGGCCTAAATGTTGTACTGTCAAAATAATGGAGAAAAAACATTGAGGCGATGTTTCGCTCTGTGTAGAGCTTTATCGTGGCATAATGAAGCTCCAGAGCGAAACGTTGCATGGGTGAAAGCTTGCTCTGTAATATGCCTTTACTTATTGGAAGATTGAATTATTTTTATTATTATTATTATTATTATTATTATTATTATTATTATTATTATTATTATAACATTATTATTATTATATGCAAGTGGCAGACCCGTATGGGTCAGACGGTCATGAGTGAGTCATTAACAAGTCTTAATTATCTTTTTCAGGTTCCAGTTACCTGGACTCTGAGACAGGTAAGACTGAGTCAGCTGGTGTGAACCTGAATGCCATCTGCAGTGCCATCTGCTGTGCATCTGAGTTGTATCTGTGCATCTAAGTGCCATCTGTTATGCACCTGAGTGCCATCTGTACTGCCTGTATGCCATCTAGTGCATACCTGATTATATATATATATATATATATATATATATATATATATATATATATATATATATATATATATATATATATTATATATATATATATATATATTGTCGTGCCGAATAGGCAGAACTTGCGATCTTGGCTTAAATAGCAACGCTCATCTTGCCATATAGGACAAGTGAAAATTTGTGTATGCAATAATTTCGCCAAAATTATTCTGAACCTAACGAAAAAAATATATTTCACTGTGTTTGTTTAGTATTAAATTATTGTAAACAAATCTAAAATATATTTAGTTGGGTTAGGCTAAAATAAATTGTTCTTGATATAATAAGGTTAGGTAAGTTTTCTAAGATTCTTTTAGAACAAATTTTAAAAATTTTATATTAACATTAATGAAAAAATATATCTTTAAACGTATAAGAGAAATTTGTAGAAAGGACTTAATTTTAAATGAGTTCTTGTTAATTGACCAGTTTTACATATTCGGCACGACATATATAATATATATATATTATATATATATATATATAATATATATATATATATATTATATATATATATATATATATTATATATAAAATGTCGTGCCGAATAGGTATAACTTGCGATTTTGGCTTAAATAACAACGCTCTTCTTGCCGAATAAGACAAGTGAAAATTTGTGTATACAGTAATTTCGCAAAAATCTTTCTGAACCTAACGAGAAAAATATATTTCATTGTGTTTGTTTGTTTATTAATTTATTGTAAACTTATCTAAAATACATCTAGCTGGATTAGGTTAAATTAAATTTCGCTTGTTATAATAAGGTCAGGTAAGTTTTGTAAGGTAGGAGAATATACATGGCGCAAGGTCAGGTAATAAGTGAGGTTGTACTTGACCTTTCCACTGACCTCTCCATCATCCCTCTGTCCTTCATCTACCTCCCTCCGTCCTTCTCCCTCCCTCCATCCGTTCTTCCCCTTCCCTCCTTCCCTCCCCTTTCTCTTCCTCGGTCTTTGCATCCTTGGTCCAACTTGAGTTTTTGAATTTTTCTAATTCTTGTACCTCGTCTTCCTCCTCTTCCCTCCACTTCCTATCTTCCTCCTCCTTGTGTTATCTTACTTTTTTCCTCTTCAGCATTCTCTTTTATTTATCATTCCTCTTTTCACCTTATTATCTTTCAACGATAATTAACATAACTCATCAAAATATAATAGAAATTTATACTATTGTTAATATAAATTACTAATACTATTTTAATAATTTTATTACTAATATAACTTAATTTTTGTCGTGAAAGTAATACTCTCTTGTAGTTTAAAAACTTTCTTTTAGGTATTAAAATCCTTAAAATTTACGTGTCAGTCTTAAGTTTCATTAGGCAGGTATTGTTGACACTGTGGCCGGAGGTGTACAGTCTGTCAGGCTCGCTGGGTTTTCCTTTCTCTCTCAATAAACACGTCAGACGACAGGTAAATCTTGCAAATTTGTACATGAGGGCGTCACAGGAGCTGTTTCATCCTCTCAGGCGGTTGAACAAAACATGCTAGTGGACATTTTATGGGTAACTCTTAATTTTCCTTGTCTTACGTGGTGGGATAAGTGACCCAGCGTGTCTGCGTATGCATATATTTTAAGTTATCAACAAGTAGTGTTAAACACTTGCCACTTAAATTAAAGCAAGATCCCCCTAGGTATGTGATAGACTCTTGTTGAAAATCCACTTGAATTCACTTGTTGCGTCCAGTAATCTGACGTGTAAACAACCCAGAATGTGTGTACATAAATTTAATGCTATTAACAAGTAGTATTAAACACTTGCCACTTGAATTGATGCAGGATGCCCCTAGGCATGTGGACTCCTGCTGGAAGCCCACTTGAGTTCACTTATTACGTCCAGTAAACATCACCTGTGCATTAAACTATGAGTGACTGCAGTCTTCTAATCAGTATAGGTCTTCTTATACAGGGTGTCACTCGTAGGAGGCTAGTTTATTGTACACCTCATTTCCATCCTGTGGATAGTAGCGCAAGAACATATGGATACACAAAAGGCCTAGGAACTAGATTATAAAAGGATTAACAGGAGTACATGTGGATTTATGTCTACAGTTCATTTATCTGTTGCAAGCAGAGTTAGGAAATTTGCTTAATATGTCTATTATATTTTCATGAGCTGAGAAAGTCGAAATTTTATTTTTTTTTAAATCTTTTCTGATGACTACAAGCCAGATGTCTCGGATCAGCAGGTGTTATCCCCCAGGGTTAGTTGCTTTTGTCGTATTTGTTTATATAAATAAGTTAAGAGTTTATTTATATAAATCAACAGTGTGTTGGTCTTGTAACCAAACATATCGTGTATTGAGTCGTCATCTGTACGTCTTCTGAGAAATGCTTCTTGCATGTATTTCAGATATAAAGATGTTGATCTAGACCTGACTCGTGTTTCATTGCCAGAAATGCTCTGCATAACTTTGAACTTTCTGCATGCACGCCTAAATGTCAACCATATCTGTACAAACATTGTATCATGCTGAATTTTTTTCAAAACAATAAACCCTACCATGACATAGTTGCTGCTGCTGATACTACTACCACTATTACTACTACCACAAGTATTACTACTACTACTACTTCTAGTATAACTACAACGATTAAGTTGCGCCTTACGCCTCACTCTAAAGCCTATATATACTCTCTGTGTCCATGTATAGTTTGTAATTGCTTGACAAAGTTTCTGGAGAGCGAAACGTTGCCAGAATAAAATGTCACATTACTTGCACTTTTGTCCTTTTACTTAACATATTGTTGATAATTCTACCAGCATTAATGCAATAAAATTATTATTATTATTATTAATTCGTTCCACAAGGCTATTCGGTTGCCGATCTGTTCGAGTACCGAACAATTTTTTCCCATAAGGAATAAAGTAAATTTGATTAATCCATTTCAGACCTCCAAAAATACACTAACAGCGACTTTGCGGTATATTTTCGTATGGTATTTATGATTGTATTCTCGTTTTCTTGGTCTCATTTGGTAGAACGAAAGATATATTACAGAAATAGAGATGATTTTCACTGGTTTACAAACTAAAAATACCTTGAAATTTAGCTGAAAATAACGGAAATATTCGATTTTTGCTAATGTTGAAGAGTAAACGAATCACGTCACGCGTCCAACACACGTCAACTGGTGGGTCTAATATGCTTTCACAAATGCGCTGATATTATTTGTACGATTTTTTTTTTCAATAATGCAGTACTCTGCGTAACAATAAATCTTCTATTTTTTGTGTGAATAAAAATTCAAAATGGAAAGCAAGCGTATATATGAGGGGCCCGAAGTGGGAGGAACTATAGGAGAGAGAGAGGGAGGGGCCAGCAGAAGGAGCATTCAGTATCTGATGAGTCGTCTTGATAGCCGGATACTAGCTAGTGGTGGTGTGAATACAATATTGTGTAATTAAGCTAATATTAGTAATAAAGGTTCTCTCTATCACATTTATTCCAACTTGATACCAGAAACATGATAGATAACCTAGACGCACAATAAAGACGCCGAAATTATTCAAAGGCATATTATATGGAATGGCGGAGGCAGTGTTTACATCTGGGCAAACTCTAACCAATTTTCTGTTTAGTTGCCTGTTATCACTAATCTTCTTAGGCACCATGGTGACTTATTCATACAAATAATATAAAAAAAAACTAAAAATGCAAAGAAATACGAAATAGTTTAAGAGTGAAGTTCAGTGGAGTTTTGGACTGATAGACAGGGAGACAGATGCACAGGTCGAGTGCCGAGCAAATGGTCGACTACCGAGCAATTTTTTTTACCGAACAAAGTGTTCCAGTACCGAATTGTTCGAGTACGGAGCTGTTCGAGTACCGAGTTTCCACTGTATTATTATTATTGGTTTAGAAAGACATGTGAGCAAACACTAGGACATATTAGAAAACGTTTCGGTTCTGGGACTTTGATCACTTCTATCGACCCCTTAGGGGGTCGATATTGACCACTATGGAGAACCTAGGTTTAGGGTCCTAGACCTTTTACTTAGTGATAAGGCTGTTTGGGAAGCAAGTTGTTTAAGTAAATAGCTTAGACAAGTTGATAAATGAGACACTTGTACAACATTTGGGTGTCTTTATTGTGAGGGACTGATTACCTCACACCCCTCATCTTCCACCTTTCTCTGTATTGGACTGAGGAAGTTAATGGCTGGCGAAACGTTTCTAGAATAGCGATACCTAAATGTTGCACAAGTCTCATTTATCAAGCAGGTTGTAGCAGGTCAGGGCCGGCACATGGTAAGCTTTCACAACCTGTGTACAAGTTAGCAAAGCTTACTCTGGAATAGACCAAAGAATAACATAAATTCACTAAGAATATGATAGGGAGATGGAGAGGAGAGAATATCGTCGTAAGAATATCGAGTGATTTAGTATGCAAAACTGGAACAGACACAGAGATCGTTTACGGTCCGCATGGAGCCAGTAAACCATTTAAATTACTGGGAACGTCTTAAAGTCTTGAACATGTACTCACTGGAGTGAGAGATATTACCTTGAGTTTACCTGGAGAGAGTTCCGGGGGTCAACGCCCCCGCGGCCCGGTCTGTGACCAGGCCTCCTTAGGTCAGTGTCCCAGGATGCGACCCACACCAGTCGACTAACACCCAGGTACCCATTTTACTGATGGGGAACATAGACAACAGGTGGAAAGAAACACGTCCAATGTTTCTACTCTGGCTGGGAATCGAACCAGGCCCTCACCGTGTGAAGCGAGAGCGTTAACCACCAGGCCACCAGGAAGTGCAAAATAAACCCAGTGAATTCAAATCATGGGTGCAATGGACACAATAAAAGAACACTGTATCAACATTCGTGACCCCAGACTATTCAACAGCTTACCAGAAGATATCAGAAATACTGCTAGAACAAGTGTTGAAATCTTCAAGAGAAAACTGGACAAGTATCTTCACCAGGTGCCAGATCAACCAAGCTGTGATGGATATGTGGGGTAGTGGGGCACCAGCAGCAACAGCCTGGTTGACCAGGATAACACCAGACGAGCCTGGCCCATGGCCGGGCTCCGGGAGTAGAAAAACTCGAAATTCATCAAAGATAGCGTATTTCTACCAACCTTCCTTATAGGTTCTTTGTAATCAAGTCTGTCGGTCACCGTCCCTTCGTCTCGGTCCCAGACCAGGCATTCTGGTTGATAGCTTATCAATTAAACTGTTCGTACACGCTACGTAGGCAATTCAAGGTGGCTATTACAGGTGGGAAGATCTTGTCTCTCTCTCGTTTACTTCCAACAATGAACATCAAAATGGTATACAATACCGACAGGTTGTTAGGTAAGACACATATGCAACAGTTAGACAACTTTATTCCGAAACGTTTCGCCTACACAGTAGGCTTCTTCAGTCGAATACAGAAAGTAGGCAGGAACAGTAGAGATGTGAAGACGATGTAATCAGTCCATCACCCTGGACTGATTACATCGTCTTCACATCTCTACTGTTCCTGCCTACTTTCTGTACTCGACTGAAAAAGCCTACTGTGTAGGCGAAACGTTTCGGAATAAAGTTGTCTAACTGTTGCATATGTGTCTTACCTAACAACTTCCAACAATATATAAATAAATTAGGAAGTGACTTGAACTTCTGTTATTGACGTGAAGAATGATGTCAAGGTTCATGTGAATAATGACGTGATGTCAAGGTTCATGTGAATAATGACGTGATGTCAAGGTTCATGTGAATAATGACGTGATGTCAAGGTTTATGTGAATAATGACGTGATGTCAAGGTTTATGTGAATAATGACATGATGTCAAGGTTCATGTGAATAATGACGTGATGTCAAGGTTCATGTGAATAATGACGTGATGTCAAGGTTTATGTGAATAATGACATGATGTCAAGGTTCATGTGAATAATGACGTGATGTCAAGGTTTATGTGAATAATGACGTGATGTCAAGGTTTATGTGAATAATGACGTGATGTCAAGGTTTATGTGAATAATGACGTGATGTCAAGATTTATGTGAATAATGACGTGATGTCAAGGTTTATGTGAATAATGACGTGATGTCAAGGTTTATGTGAATAATGACGTGATGTCAAGGTTTATGTGAATAATGACGTGATGTTCAAGGTTTATGTGAATAATGACGTGATGTCAAGGTTTATGTGAATAATGACGTGATGTCAAGGTTTATGTGAATAATGACGTGATATCAAGGTTTATGTGAATAATGACGTGATGTCAAGGTTTATGTGAATAATGACGTGATGTCAAGGTTTATGTGAATAATTACGTGATGTCAAGGTTTATGTGAATAATGACGTGATGTCAAGGTTTATGTGAATAATGACGTGATGTCAAGGTTCACGTGTATAATGACGTGATGTCAAGGTTTATGTGAATAATGACGTGATGTCAAGGTTTATGTGAATAATGACGTGATGTCAAGGTTCACGTGTATAATGACGTGATATCAAGGTTCATGCGTATAATGACGTGATGTAAATGTTCACACGTATAATGACGTGATGTCAAGGTTCACGTGAATAATGACGTGATGTTACGGTTCACGTGTATAATGACGTGATGTCAAGGTTCACGTGTATGATGACGTGATGTCAAGGTTCATGTGAATGACGTGATGTCAAAGTTCACGTGTATAATTACGTGATGTCAAGGTTCAGATGTATAACATATAGAATATCAAGGTTCACATGTATAATGATATAAAATGATGTCAGGGTTCACATGTATAATGTGAAGAATGATGTCAGGGCTCACTTGTATAATCATGTGAAGAATGATGTCGGTTCACATGTATAATGTGAAGAATGATGTCAGGGCTCACTTGTATAATCATGTGAAGAATGATGTCGGTTCACATGTATAATGATATATATAATGATGCCAAGATTCACATGTATAATATGTAGAATGATGTCAAGGTTTGTCAAGGTTCACATATATAATGATACATAGAATGATGTCAAGGTTCACATGCATAATGATATGTAGAATGATGTCAGGGTTTTCATGTATAATGATATATAGAATGATGTCAAAGTTCACATGTATAATGATGTGAAGAATGATGTCAGTGGTTTTAGTATCACATCACTACTTTCACCGCCACTGCTACTAATACTACTACAACTGCTACTGTTGCTACTTATACTACTAGTACAACTACTAGTACAACTACTAGTACTACTAGTACTACTACTACTAGTACTAGTAGTACTACTACTAGTACTACTACTAGTACTACTAGTACTACTACTAGTACTACTAGTACTACTACTAGTACAACTACTAGTACTACTACTAGTACTACTACTACTAGTACTACTAGTACTACTACTAGTACTACTACTAGTACTACTACTAGTACTACTACTACTACTACTACAACTACTACTACAACTACTACTATTACTACTACTACTACTACAAATACTATTACTACTACTACTATTACTACTATCATTACTACTGCTACTAATACAACTACTACTATCACTACTGCTACTTTACTACCTACTACTTAGACGATTAGTACTACAATATTACTACTACCATCACTACTACCACCACTATTTCGCTGCCACTGCTACTATACACACACATCGTTCCCCGTCAGCCTTAGCAGAAGGTGCAAAATACCCCAATGAAAAGCAGGGGTATAGTGAGTACACTCGGGGAAAAATCAGTAAGTGTGAAGGAACCAAGACTTTTCAACGTCCTCCCTTTATACATAAGGGGGATTACTATCAGATACCACCACCAACTAACTGTCTTCAACAACTAATTAGTGAAATTTCTCAAGTCACTGTTTGTGTTGCACTGCGTGCGGCTAGCACCTACAGCCTGGTTAGTCAGTCCTGGCCTAGGACCGGGTCCCCGGAGCATTGATCCTTAGAACACTCTCGGAATAGTCCTCAGATAGATTCCAGGTACTATTACTGCTGCTACTTTTACTATTACTACTACAAGTATATTGTTACTACAAGTATACTATTGTTACTACTACAAATATAATATTGTTACTACTACTACTACTACTACAAGTATACTATTACTACTGCTACTGCTATTACTACTACTGCTACAAGTATACTATTACTACTGCTACTGCTATTACTACTACTGCTACAAGTATACTATTACTACTGCTACTGCTATTACTACTACTGCTACAAGTATACTATTACTACTGCTACTGCTATTACTACTACTACTACAAGTATACTATTACTACTGCTACTGCTATTACTACTACTACTACTACTACTACAAGTATACTATTACTACTGCTACTGCTATTACTACTACTGCTACAAGTATACTATTACTACTGCTACTGCTATTACTACTACTACTACAAGTATACTATTACTACTGCTACTGCTATTACTACTACTGCTACAAGTATACTATTACTACTGCTACTGCTATTACTACTACTGCTACAAGTATACTATTACTACTGCTACTGCTATTACTACTACTGCTACAAGTATACTATTACTACTGCTACTGCTATTACTACTACTACTACAAGTATACTATTACTACTGCTACTGCTATTACTACTACTACTACAAGTATACTATTACTACTGCTACTGCTATTACTACTACTGCTACAAGTATACTATTACTACTGCTACTGCTATTACTACTACTACTACAAGTATACTATTACTACTGCTACTGCTATTACTACTACTGCTACAAGTATACTATTACTACTGCTACTGCTATTACTACTACTGCTACAAGTATACTATTACTACTGCTACTGCTATTACTACTACTACTACAAGTATACTATTACTACTGCTACTGCTATTACTACTACTACTACAAGTATACTATTACTACTGCTACTGCTATTACTACTACTACTACAAGTATACTATTACTACTGCTACTGCTATTACTACTACTGCTACAAGTATACTATTACTACTGCTACTGCTATTACTACTACTACTACAAGTATACTATTACTACTGCTACTGCTATTACTACTACTGCTACAAGTATACTATTACTACTGCTACTGCTATTACTACTACTACTACAAGTATACTATTACTACTGCTACTGCTATTACTACTACTACTACAAGTATACTATTACTACTGCTACTGCTATTACTACTACTACTACAAGTATACTATTACTACTGCTACTGCTATTACTACTACTACTACTACAAGTATACTATTACTACTGCTACTGCTATTACTACTACTACTACAAGTATACTATTACTACTGCTACTGCTATTACTACTACTGCTACAAGTATACTATTACTACTGCTACTGCTATTACTACTACTGCTACAAGTATACTATTACTACTGCTACTGCTATTACTACTACTGCTACAAGTATACTATTACTACTGCTACTGCTATTACTACTACTGCTACAAGTATACTATTACTACTGCTACTGCTATTACTACTACTACTACAAGTATACTATTACTACTGCTACTGCTATTACTACTACTACTACAACAAGTATACTATTACTACTGCTACTGCTATTACTACTACTGCTACAAGTATACTATTACTACTGCTACTGCTATTACTACTACTACTACAAGTATACTATTACTACTGCTACTGCTATTACTACTACTGCTACAAGTATACTATTACTACTGCTACTGCTATTACTACTACTGCTACAAGTATACTATTACTACTGCTACTGCTATTACTACTACTACTACAAGTATACTATTACTACTGCTACTGCTATTACTACTACTGCTACAAGTATACTATTACTACTGCTACTGCTATTACTACTACTGCTACAAGTATACTATTACTACTGCTATTACTACTACTGCTACAAGTATACTATTACTACTGCTACTGCTATTACTACTACTGCTACAAGTATACTATTACTACTGCTACTGCTATTACTACTACTACTACAAGTATACTATTACTACTGCTACTGCTATTACTACTACTGCTACAAGTATACTATTACTACTGCTACTGCTATTACTACTACTGCTACAAGTATACTATTACTACTGCTACTGCTATTACTACTACTGCTACAAGTATACTATTACTACTGCTACTGCTATTACTACTACTGCTACAAGTATACTATTACTACTGCTACTGCTATTACTACTACTACTACAAGTATACTATTACTACTGCTACTGCTATTACTACTACTGCTACAAGTATACTATTACTACTGCTACTGCTATTACTACTACTACAAGTATACTATTACTACTGCTACTGCTATTACTACTACTGCTACAAGTATACTATTACTACTGCTACTGCTATTACTACTACTGCTACAAGTATACTATTACTACTGCTACTGCTATTACTACTACTGCTACAAGTATACTATTACTACTGCTACTGCTATTACTACTACTGCTACAAGTATACTATTACTACTGCTACTGCTATTACTACTACTGCTACAAGTATACTATTACTACTGCTACTGCTATTACTACTACTACTACAAGTATACTATTACTACTGCTACTGCTATTACTACTACTGCTACAAGTATACTATTACTACTGCTACTGCTATTACTACTACTACTACAAGTATACTATTACTACTGCTACTGCTATTACTACTACTGCTACAAGTATACTATTACTACTGCTACTGCTATTACTACTACTACTACAAGTATACTATTACTACTGCTACTGCTATTACTACTACTGCTACAAGTATACTATTACTACTGCTACTGCTATTACTACTACTACTACAACAAGTATACTATTACTACTGCTACTGCTATTACTACTACTGCTACAAGTATACTATTACTACTGCTACTGCTATTACTACTACTACTACAAGTATACTATTACTACTGCTACTGCTATTACTACTACTGCTACAAGTATACTATTACTACTGCTACTGCTATTACTACTACTACTACAAGTATACTATTACTACTGCTACTGCTATTACTACTACTGCTACAAGTATACTATTACTACTGCTACTGCTATTACTACTACTGCTTCAAGTATACTATTACTACTGCTACTGCTATTACTACTACTGCTACAAGTATACTATTACTACTGCTACTGCTATTACTACTACTGCTACAAGTATACTATTACTACTGCTACTGCTATTACTACTACTACTACAAGTATACTATTACTACTGCTACTGCTATTACTACTACTGCTACAAGTATACTATTACTACTGCTACTGCTATTACTACTACTGCTACAAGTATACTATTACTACTGCTACTGCTATTACTACTACTACTACAAGTATACTATTACTACTGCTACTGCTATTACTACTACTGCTACAAGTATATTACTACTGCTACTGCTATTACTACTACTGCTACAAGTATACTATTACTACTGCTACTGCTATTACTTCTACTACTACTATCACTATTACTACTAATACCAAGGCTATAGACAAGAGACTCAGAATTAATATCAACTGACTTTGACTTAGTGTGGGTGAGCAGTGCTTGATAATTATGTTTGTTCAGACACCATGTTAATCCGCACTCCAAATATTTGTGTTGACGCTGTGGGGGACTGGTTGAGGTCCTCTCTTATGCTGTGTCGCCTGCTGGTCTTTCTGTTGGTCTATTGGTATGTGTCACTCTGTCGGTCTCTGTGTCGCCTGCTGGTCTCTATTGGTCTCTGTGTCACCTTATGGTCTCTTTATTGACCTGTGTCACTGTTGTCTCTTGTTAAAAGTGTGATAATTTACATAGTTAAACATTGAAGTATATCAGAAAATGACCCCAACTATGATGAAATGTCGAAATGTACAATAATATATATTTTTATGGACCTTTCGTATGATTTTTTAAATGTGAAATTGTCCTTGCTGGTTTCTGTTCTCTAGTTATTAAACTAGCACAGTTAAGAATGCTTCAGTACAGTGGCGTGGAATGTGGGATTCTCTGTAGATCAGCCTGGCCTATGGCCGGGCTTCGGGAGTAGAAAGACTCTCGAAACTTATCAAAGGTAAAGGTGTGAGATGTCCCTTTTTAGATCTGTGTAAGAAACAAGGATTTTTGGTGTGGTCTCGATCAAGTTAATGTTTGTGTTCTCAGGCCTGAGTAGAAAGAGTCCTTCCTGTTTCTCCTACGTAGATCTTGTCGCACCCTCCGCATGGTATTGTGTACATGCCAGCTTCACCGTTTGGTTTGTCAAAGGATCTTTCTTCCTGGTGAAGTCTCTGATGGAAGACGTGGCCAGGGTAGCTAGGCAGATCTTGCTTCTTGAAAGGGTCTCTGGTGTTGTTGGCTGCTGCTGCTACTACTACTACTACTACTACTACTACTACTACTACTACTACTACTATTACTACTATTACTATTACTACAGGTAGGGTTAAACAATTTTAATTTTTCTGTGGTGGCATTGCTGGTAGAGCTGAGGATTTTCATAGTTCTGCGTTTGCAATCTCGTATAAATTATAGAGGGAGCTGTAAGAGAGTGAATACATTGGTTATGCACTGGAATTCTTCTAAGAATTCTGGACTTGAGATACTGGTAGCTTCAAGGAAAAACCTAATGACCACGTCTCTCTTAATGTAAGTGTCGCAGAAATACGCAAGTTCACCTTAATCTGTTGGTTTTCTGTAGACCTTGAAAGAGTGACCTTTATAGAACGCCAAGGAAAGGTTGCGTACATTTTTTTTTCTATTTCAAGAGTAAATTTGAAAGTAAGCTAGACTTATTTATCTTGTGAAGAATGAATATCATGAATGTTGAGTCTTATGAGATCTACGAACAAAGTCGTCGACATAATGGGACTTGTGTCTTGCGGAAACCTTCAGTCTTTAATGGCTCACGAAACCGTAGGAACATGATTTCAAACAAATCAGGGTACGAGTGGGGTTCGAACCCATGGTAAGTGAGTTGTAAAACTCCAGGACAGTGCGTTAACCACTGGGCCAGCTGGCCTAGTGGCTTTCGCACTGAACTGGAGATTTGCGACTCACTTGCCATGGGTTCTAACCCCATCCGTACCCTGTTTTTTTTTCAGTCTTTAGGTTTCCCATAACGATGTTAATCAAGACAATTCAGCAGTCTTTCCACAGCTAAGACAACTGTTAAGATAACTGATTACCATACCTGAAGGAGTAGAAATTAACACGCAGCTTGGTAAGTGTTATGAAGTCATGGCGGCGCAGAGGAAATCTGTTGTCTGTAAGTCTGTTTCAGTATATTAATGACGGCATCAATGGGAACATTAGTGAAGATTGAGGTGACTTCAAATGACTATGATAATGGTTTACAATACCGACACGTGAATAACAGTTAGGTATCTATATTCCGCCTACTGTGTAGGCGAGACGTTTTGGAATAAAGATACCTAACTGTTGTACGTGTTTCTTAATCATTCTTGCAGTCAGATGTCCCATGAGAAAAGAAATAATTCAGAAAAACCCAAGAAGTAAAGAAGACATCTACAAATCTCCAGTGTATGCTGCCGTCACTAAACTTCAAGTTGACACCAGAAAAATTCTTAAAGCCACTCAACCGACACACTCCACCAGCAACTCTGCTACCTGACGGTGCTCCAACAAAAATTCTTTATTGCATAATGTATGCTTCTCACCTGGTAAATATTGCAAACCTGGATCCTTCAACACGTCTATCAACGAACTCTTCAGACTCAGCAATATGCCAAGTTTCACCTTCCTTGATTCTACACCTTCAGCCGACATCCTCAAGATTATTCCCAAAGTTATCAACTTCACAGCACCTGCAGACCTGACTCCTCCCTCTGCCCACAGTACCGTTACAGTCATCTCCAGCTACTGACAAGACTCCTATCAGCCTCAAAGCCGACATTCCCCTAACAGATTACACCACTTCTCTTGACCAATCATAACCTTCGTCTTAAGCCTGCCTAGCTACTGAAGATACACAACTATCTGAGGAATAGGAAGAGGAAGAATACCCTTGCTTCAAAAATGGAAGGGGTTGGCAAGATGCAACTTTCTACACAACTGAACTATACAGCGATGCGATGTGAAAAGGAACTCTCAAAATTACCAGCATCCCTGAAGAACTGTGTATAACTCAAGACCTAACTGAATCCATTGAAGAATTAAAAAAAGAAAAAAATTTCACTAACAAGGTTTAACTTGTCCATATCTAGAAATCAACCTTCAAGAAAATAAAAAACTGCCCCTCTACTGACAGACTGCCGTAAATCGTCACATATGTTATCTTGCACGGAAGCTGACTTTTTCCTGTGATCCTGCCTGCCTGCTGCTCAACTCTACATTAACAAGATATACTCAAAATAACTATCAGTAAGTTCAGCAAGTGTTCTCTGCTCTTCTACATCTGCCTTACAACGCTCTGCGGTGGGTTTAGCTCGACTCTTTTTTTTCTACAACTCGAGATGTTCCTCTCCAGAGCTGGTCTTCGTCTGTCCCCACTTCGCCCTAACCCCTTGTGGGTCTTACCTGTCAGTCAAGTTCAGTTGTGTCTTAATTATCACCCTATTTATTATTAATGTTGGTATTTTTGATATGGGAAAGGTTTCTACAGTGTTCAGGATGAACAGGACTTGTGGCACCTAGCATACTGGATAGACTTTTGTCTGTGTGTCTAGCCAGTCTGTGAGGGACACTTCCAGTACCTGAGGTGATAGGATAGGAATCCCTGGTTTATGTGTCTTTGGGAGTCCACATGAACTGGCTGGTCTAGGTTGTCCTAACAACAGGTTTCAATGTTTCTTACCTTGCTCGGGACAGCAAAGGATGCGGATGACACTACAATAAACATGGAAGTTAGAAGACACTGAAAAATTCCAGGAAGATATAAGTAGTGTTTTCCAGTTGACAGTGAAGAACAATGACGTTCAGTGGTGATAAGTTCCAGCTGCTTAGGTATGGAAAGTATGGAAACTCAAAAGGGACACTGCATACAAAACTCAAGAACAAAAGGAACATGTGGAAGACCTGGGAGTAATTATGCCGTCTGACCTTTTTTTTTTTTTTCCCAAGAACCAAAGTAAGTCAGATGTGACGACAACCAGGACGATGACCGGGTTGATAATGAGAACTTTGAAAACAAGGGAAATATTGCCGGTGGTGACACATTTCAAATTGCTTGTGCCCCCTTGTCTGGAATATTGTTAGTGTGTTGACGGTTCTGTTCAGGGCAGGAGCGACATCAGAGCTGAAACAGATAGATCATCTACGGCCCGCATAGAGCCAGTAAAGCATTTAAATTACTGGAAACGCCTTTTAAAGTCCTAAATATCTACTCACTGGAGCGGAGGAGATACATAATATATACCTGGAAAGTACTCGAGGGCTTTGTCCCAAATTTGCACACTGTCATAACATACTGGAGTGAGAGATATGGGAGGAAGGGCAAAATAAAGACAGTGACCTGACTCCTTCACCTCATATTCACCAATAATCTGGGTTTTTTCCCCTTTATATATGCTGTGTTTTCTCATTCCCTTGCATCATTTGGAGTGGCTCCAAGGTCCCAGCACCGAAACGTGTGCAATAAAGATGTCCTAAATATATGCCCTTGTGTCCTTTCAGTCGTAACTCGGTGAGTACACACACACACACACACACACACACACACACAGTATTCTTCTATGTATGTACAAGGCTTTAATTGAAAGTAAATATTTAATGAAGGAGACGCTCTTTAGTTGTTAATTCACTGCAATCACTCCACAACTAACTTCAGAAAGGCCTTTGTGGTAGACGTGGAATGAGGTGTGGATGGTGTTGTGTGGGTGGGGGGTGGTGTTGTGTGGGTGTGGTTGTGTCATGGGTTCATCCTCCCTCCACCAATTAAAAGATTTATCCAGCTTGTTGACCAGCGAGGTATCTCCCCTCCATCCACCATTGTTCTGATATGTCAGCTTCGTGCACACTCGGGTATATCCCCGTCGCCAGTATCCAATAAGTAAAATAGGAGCCTCCCTCTGTGTAAGAGGCACCTAAGTACCCCCTGTCTTATAATAACATGTTCATTTTTCCACTATAATCTACCCTGTCTATAATTACTATCGCATTTACTTAGTTTCGTAAGGTGAAGTCCAGGATCTTTCCTTAATTTATGGTATAACTTAACAAATCTTCGTTCAAACCTCTACAACACAATTGTCATCAAGGATTTGTTAAGTTATACCATGAATTAAGGAAAGATCCTGGACTTCACCTTACGAAACAGAGTAAATGTGATAGTAATTATAGACAAGGTAGATTATAGTGGAAAAATGAACATGTTATTAGAAGACTGGTGATCTTACCTGCCTCTTAAAGCTTCCACTCTCCAGACTCCCGATCTGAAACTTATCAGTGTAAAACTAATTTTTTTTTTTCTTATGAAATGGTAAAGAATTTTTTTTCCGAAGGTAATGACACCAAAAATGCGAAATTTGGTGGAATACTTACGGAATTACCATCACCATCAGTGCCTGGTGAATTATCTCGTATAAAATGTGGTGGTAGGTTTATCCCCTGAGCGCGTCTACTACACTTAGCTTCCCTGATAGCCCTGGCTGCTATATTTGGCTAACTCTAGGAGGACCTGTTTAGACTATAGATACAAGGGCAGAGCTTTGACATGTGACTCCATATCTTATTCCTATACGACTGTTGTTTTTAATTAGTGATGTACTCGGCACACGGCTCCAGGGACGTAGCAACAAGATAATGTGACTAGGGAAGTATGCGTGTCTCTCCTAACACCAACATTTCAAACATGCATGTGAGGTTGTTTTTGAAATATACACACACACACACACACACACACACACACACACACACACAATATATATATATATATATATATATATATATATATATATATATATATATATATATATATATTATATATATATATATATATATATTATTGTGTGTGTGTGTGTGTGTGTCTTCATCCATGGAAGCAAAGAGGAAAATGTATGAGAGTACAGTTATACCAACGCTATTATCTGGGTGTGAAGCATGCGTGATGAATGTTGCAACAAGGAGAAGGCTGGAGGCAGTGGAGATGTCTGAGGGCAATGTGTGGTGTGAATATAATGCAGAGAATCTGTAGCTTGGAAATTAGGAAGTGTGAGGTTCCTAAAATATTATCCAGAGGGCTGAGGAAGGGTTGTTGAGGTGGCTCGAACACTCGGGGAGGGTGGTACGAAATAGAATGACTCAGAGAGCGTATAAATATCTAGTGGAAGGAAGGCGGGGTAGGGGTCGGCCTAGGAATGGTTGGAGGGAGGGGGTAAAGGAGGTTTCGTGTGCGAGGGGCTTCGACTTCCAGCAAGCATGCATGAGCGTTAGATAGCAATAAGTGGAGATAAATATTTTTTATGACTTGGCGTGCCGTTGGAGTGTGAGCAAAGTAACATTTATGAAGGGATTCAGGGAAACTGTAGTGTAGGCTCGCCTCTGGCTAGGCAATGATGGAGTAAATGATGGTCAAAGTGTTTCTTCTTTTTCGGGTCATCTTGCCAGGGTGGGAAAGAGCTGATGTGTTAATAAAACAAAACACACACACACACACACACACACACACACACACACACACACACACACACACACACACACACACACACACACACACACAGGTAGGACAACAGCTGTTGTGGGTAGCATGAGGCAGGATAGCAGCTGTTGTGGGTAGCATGAGGCAGGATAGCAGCTGTTGCGGGTAGCATGTGGTAGGATAGCAGTTGTTGTGGGTAGCATGAGGCAGGATAGCAGCTGTTGTGGGTAGCATGAAGCAGGATAGCAGCTGTTGTGGGCACCACGAGGTAGGATAACAGCTGTTGTGGGTAGCATGAGGCAGGATAGCAGCTGTTGTGGGTAGCATGAGGTAGGATAGCTGTTGTGGGTAGCATGAAGTAGGATAGCAGCTGTTGTGCGTACCATGAAGTAGGATAGCAGCTGTTGTGGGTACCATGACGTAGGATAGGAGCTGTTGTGGGTAGCATGAGGTAGGATAGCAGCTGTTGTGGGTAGCATGAGGCAGGATAGCAGCTGTTGTGCGTACCATGAGGTAGGATAGCAGCTGTTGTGGGTACCATGACGTAGGATAGCAGCTGTTGTGGGTACTATGACGTAGGATAGCAGCTGTTGTGGGTAGCATGAACCAAGGTAGGATAGCATAGCTCCAAATTAGTAAATTCCACTGCACAAAAATCAATACACGAAGCCTACATTGACAAACTAAGTCTTACTAACAAGTCTTCTCACTAACTTCTTTCTTGAATCATTTACATTTTTCTAATTCATTATTGTTAGGTACATTTATTCAGACATCAGCCATTAATTTTCCGACAAATTCTAAATATAAATTGTCTACATTTGTCCTGATGACTACTAGTTATGTTGTTCTGGCTTTGTAACTGACTGTGTGGATGGTAGGAAAGATGTTGAGGTGTGTAGTGGTAGTAGTAGTTGTAGTTGTTGTTGTTGTTGTTGTTGTAGTTGTTGTTGTAGTTGTTGTTGTTGTTGTTGTAGTTGTTGTTGTTGTTGTAGTTGTTGTTGTTGTTGTAGTTGTTGTTGTAGTTGTTGTTGTTGTTGTTGTTGTAGTTGTTGTTGTTGTTGTTGTTGTTGTAGTTGTTGTGTTGTTGTAGTTGTTGTAGTTGTTGTTGTTGTTGTAGTTATTGTTGTTGTTTGTAGTTGTTGTTGTTGTTGTAGTTATTGTTGTAGTTGTTGTTGTTGTAGTTATTGTTGTTGTTGTTGTTGTTGTTGTTATTGTTGTTGTTGTAGTTGTTGTGTTGTTTGTTGTTTTGTAGTTGTATAGTTGTTGTTGTAGTTGTAGTTGTTGTTGTTGTTGTTGTAGTTGTTGTTGTTGTTGTAGTTGTTGTTGTTGTGTTGTTGTAGTTGTTGTTGTTGTTGTAGTTTTGTTGTAGTTGTTGTTGTTTGTAGTTGTAGTAGTTGTTGTTGTAGTTGTTGTAGTTGTTGTTGTTTGTAATTGTTGTAGTTGTTGTTGTTGTAGTTATTGTTGTTGTTGTTGTTGTTGTAGTTGTTTTATTGTTGTTGTTGTAGTTGTTGTAGTTGTTGTTGTTGTTGTAGTTGTAGTAGTTGTTGTTGTAGTTGTTGTAGTAGTTGTTGTTGTAGTTGTTGTAGTTGTTGTTGTTGTAGTTATTGTTGTTTGTTGTAGTTGTTGTTATTGTTGTTGTTGTAGTTGTTGTAGTTGTTGTTGTTGTAGTTGTAGTAGTTGTTGTTGTAGTTGTAGTAGTTGTAGTTGTTGTTGTTGTAGTTATTGTTGTTGTTGTTGTTGTAGTTGTTGTTATTGTTGTTGTTGTTGTAGTTGTTGTAGTAGTTATTGTTGTAGTTGTTGTAGTTGTTGTTGTAGTTGTTGTTGTTGTAGTTATTGTTGTAGTTGTTGTAGTTGTTGTTGTTGTAGTTATTGTTGTAGTTGTTGTTGTTGTAGTTGTTGTAGTTATTGTTGTAGTAGTTGTTGTTGTTGTTGTTGTTGTATAGTTGTTGTTGTAGTTGTTGTTGTTGTAGTTATTGTGTTGTTGTAGTTGTTGTTGTTGTAGTTGTTGTTGTTGTAGTTATTGTTGCTGTTGTAGTTATTGTTGTTGTTGTTGTTGTAGCTGTTGTTGTTGTCAAAGGCACTTGTCGATAGACACTTGGCCTGTTGTTGTTGTGGTGGTGGTGTATGTACTCACCTAATTGTGGTTGCAGGGGTCAGTTCATAGCTCCTGGCCCCGTCTCTTTGCTGGTCGCTACTGTGTGTGTGTGTGCGTGTGTGTGTGTGCGTGTGTGTGTGTGTGTGTGTGTGTGTGTGTGTGTGTGTGTGTGTGTGTGTGTGTGTGTGTGTGTGTGTGCGCGCGTGTGTGCGCACGTGTGTGCGCGCGTGTGTGTGTGTACTCACCTAATTGTGGTTGCAGGGGTCGATACTCAGCTCCTGGCCCCGCCTCTTCACTGATCGCTACTAGGTCCTCTCCCTCTCTGCTTCCTGAGCTTTGTCATACCACTTCTTAAAACTATGTATGGTTCCTGCCTCCACTACTTCACTTGCTAGGCTATTCCACTTCCTGACGACTCTATGACTGAAGAAATACTTCCTAACATCCCTGTGACTCATCTGAGTCTTCAGCTTCCAATTGTGACCCCTTGTTTCTGTGTCCCCTCTCTGGAACATCCTGTCTCTGTCCACCTTGTCTATTACCCGTGTGTGTGTGTGTGTGTGTGTGTGTGTGTGTGTGTGTGTGTGTGTGTGTGTGTGTGTGTGTGCGTGTGCGTGCGTGCGTGCGCGCGTACTTGAGTGTGTGTTGGACCATGCAGTTATGACCCCCCGCGTCATTCACACACACACACACACACACACACACACACACACACACACACACACACACACACACACACACACACACACACACACACACACACCTTAGATGCTAATCTCATAACATATGTAATTATTAAAACACTTGAGTAGCTGGTTTTGGCTCAAGTCCTTGAAGGTACAGATGTTAGTGTCGGTACGTGTCTTCTCCGCGGTGAAATCTGTGTTCACTGTGCCGTGGCCTTGACCACTCCTCCACGGTGGCCTCACTAAACTCTCTCAAATACCCTCTATGTGTTTGGTAAAAGCACAAAAGTGCAACTAATATGACATTTTACCGTGGCAACGTTTCACTCCAGGAGTTTTGTAATGGCTTGATGAAGCTCCTGGAGAGTGAAACGTTGCCATAATAAAATGTAATATTAGTTGCACTTGTGTTCTTTTACCTAACATATTGTCGGTAATTCTACCAACATTATTACCATCGCTGTTGTATTCTCTCATTTCTTCTGCTCTAAGAGGTCTCATCACCAGCTCTTGTGTTGTCTAAGTCCTTCAGAGTGTCTTAAGCGCCAGATATCTCTGTCGAGCTGCATCTGCAGACTTCTGGAGAGGATGTTGGATGTTCATCTCGTCTACTATTTAAAGATAAAAGACCGAATCACTTCGGCGCAGTTTGTCTTCCGCGAGTTCGGGTCGATGAGCCATCTCTTGTTTCGCCTGACTAGTCATATCCAGGATGGTTTCGCCAGATGGTTTTGCCAGACGACCTTGGCTAATTTCTTAGGCCGTGATTTGGTTCATACTTAGCGGTATTTGTCGACCTGTGGAGGAAACCTGCGACACAACATGGATGTTCGCCGTTCTTCGCCGTCGTCAGACTCTGGGACTGCGGGGACGTCTGTTCTTGTTTCTCCAACAGTTTCTGCTTAGCAGATCGTTAAAGACGAGGCTGGTTGGTGGTACTCTTGGAGTTTTCTACTGGAAGAGCGAAGGAAGGTCCCACAGCTGAATATTTTGAGTGTCATTTGTTTTACTATAGAAATGGATAGTGTTGCAAGTGTTGTACCTGACCTTGTCAAGGTCTCCTTGTTTGTTGACTATCTTGCGGACTACTTCCTGGCGTCTTCTTCAAGGATGGTCTGTCACCGACTTCAAGAGGCGGAGGATTAAATCACGGAGTGGGCCGTTGCCAAGTAGGGTAATAGAGGCTAACACCTTGGGTAGGTTTAAAAAGAGATTGGACAAAAATATGAGTGAAAATAGCTGGGTTTGATTGGTATCTGAGGTACTGAAGCAAATTCTTGGGCAGCTTTGAGAAAAGGTCGTTCAAATACATGGGTGATTTTGATTAGGACTTAACTTGTATGGACCAGTAGGCCTGCTGCAGTGTTCCTCCATTCTTATATTATTATGTTAACGGCTGTCAGTTTTCCAATCGAAAGACAATAACTTTTCATTTTACCTTGTCCCGGGTTCGACAGCCTACTTCCCATATGTTTTTTTTTCCTCAGAGCAATAAGAGTCATTTTTACCCACCCACTTGTACCTTTTCCAAATACACAGAATTCCTTTAAATGGTATAAACCTTGGTGATAGATATCAACAAGTTGGTTTAGAAAAACACATAAGCAAACACTAAGATATTTGTGAATATCAAAATGGTACACAATACCGACAGGTTGGTAGGTAAGACACATAGGCCTCATCCCAGTTCATCAAATGCCCCGTGGAGTCTGTGGAGGACACAGGCGTACCTTAAATTGTCTGTTACAGGCACTTCATAGTGTTTGCTTACGTGTCTTTCTAAACCAACTGGATTTGAGAGGGACCTGACTTCTCAACATCTGAGTTCTTACCTCTCCTAGTGGCCTACGTCTCACCTCTTGGCGCTATAAAAAGCTCCATCCTGTCACTTCTTCTCCATATTGTTTCATTCTATGGAACAATGCTCTTCTCCAGACTGAGGGACTGACCACCTCAAAACTTTAAGGGTGATGGACTGATTACATCGTCTTCAAGTATCTTCTGCTTCTATCAACTTTTCTGTACTTGACTGAAGAAGCCTACTGTGTAGGCGAAACGTTTCACAATAAAGATACCTAACTGTTGCATATGTGTCTTACCTAACAACCTGTCGGTATTTTATACCATTTTAATGTTCAACTTGTCGGTATTTATTACCAAGGTTTATGCCATCCTGTCTGACACTGCAACACAGTATATGCTGAACATATATGCTGTTCAAGCACTGTTCTGGACAGTGCATTTGTTGAGTTTCACAAGCGACAATGCCATCTGTAATCTTTTGAGTTGCTGGCAGGAACACTGGACCAAGTGTCAGACCGGTGTCAGACACTGCAACATATGGAATCTTGGTTCAAAGGACATCACCATAACCTTCTTAATTACTACTGACCCGTCCCTCGGGTATGACCTGCTTCCACTGGGGAATCCCGCCCACCAGTGACAATGTCTTCGTCTGCTACACGTCCCAAACCTGATGCCAGTTTATAAGCGCCAGCTTTCGTTCCTTGATTGTACTTCAGAGTCTTCAAGACTACGGTGCTGTTCACCTCTAAGGCTGTGGGACTGATTACCTCATCTTTTGTATATAGTTCTACTGTCTTTCAATTATGTTCCTGAATTTGTATTGATAAAGCCACTGGATGGCGAAACGTCTAAAGTAAAGATACCAAGATGTTGCACATGTGTCTAATTTTCAGATGTTTCAAAAACCAATATTTACCTACGTCCTTTCTAAATCTAAATTTATCTAACTTAAATTCGTTATTTCTGGTTCTTACTTGATTCCATATCCCCAGTGTTTTATTCATATCATCTTTGTTTATACCCATCATCCACTTATATACTTTAGTGATATCTCCTCTCTTCTACGTCTGATGAGAGTGAAAGTTCAGGGTTATCAGTGGTTCAGGGTTCTCAGTGGTTCAGGGTTCTCAGTGGTTCAGGGTTCTCAGTGGTTTAGAAAGACATATAAGTAAACACTAGGACATAGAGGAAATGGTATGGTGATACCGACAAGATGTGGAAAAAGACACTTATGTACAGTTCAGGACATTTATTAAAGGAAACGTTTCGCCACGAGTGGCTTCTTCAGTCCTAGTACAGAGAAAACTATGAGAATAAGACACATGTGCAACATCTGGGTATCTTTATTGTAGACGTTTCGCCATCCAGTGGCTTTATCAATACAAATTCTAGGACATAACTTGAAGACAGTAGAACTATGTACAGAAGATGAGGTAATCAGTCCCTCAACCTAGGAGTAGGTGCGAACAGCACCATAGTCGTGGAGAATCTCCACGACTATGGTGCTGTTCGCACCTACTCCTAGGTTGAGGGACTGATTACCTCATCTTCTGTACATAGTTCTACTGTCTTCAAGTTATGTCCTAGAATTTTGTATTGATAAAGCCACTGGATGGCGAAACGTCTACAATAAAGATACCCAGATGTTGCACATGTGTCTTATTCTCATCTTGTCGGTATTATATACCATTCGTACACAACAGAGTGAGTGTGGGGGAAGTTCGTGAGGCAGTAGGTAAAATGAAAGGGGGTAAGGCAGCCGGGATTGATGGGATAAAGATAGAAATGTTAAAAGCAGGTGGGGATATAGTTTTGGAGTGGTTGGTGCAATTATTTAATAAATGTATGGAAGAGGGTAAGGTACCTAGGGATTGGCAGAGAGCATGCATAGTTCCTTTGTATAAAGGCAAAGGGGATAAAAGAGAGTGCAAAAATTATAGGGGGATAAGTCTGTTGAGTGTACCTGGTAAAGTGTATGGTAGAGTTATAATTGAAAGAATTAAGAGTAAGACGGAGAATAGGATAGCAGAGAACAAGGAGGCTTTAGGAAAGGTAGGGGGTGTGTGGACAGGTGTTTACAGTGAAAAATATAAGTGAACCCGTATTTAGATAAGGCTAAAGAGGTCTTTGTGGCATTTATGGATTTGGAAAAGGCGTATGACAGGGTGGATAGGGGGGCAATGTGGCAGATGTTGCAAGTGTATGGTGTAGGAGGTGGTTACTGAAAGCAGTGAAGAGTTTTTACGAGGATAGTGAGGCTCAAGTTAGAGTATGTAGGGAAAGAGGGAAATTTTTTCCCAGTAAAAGTAGGCCTTAGACAAGGATGTGTGAGTCACCGTGGTTGTTTAATATATTTATAGATGGGGTTGTAAGAGAAGTAAATGCGAGGGTCTTGGCAAGAGGCGTGGAGTTAAAAGATAAAGAATCACACACAAAGTGGGAGTTGTCACAGCTGCTCTTTGCTGATGACACTGTGCTGTTGGGAGATTCTGAAGAGAAGTTGCAGAGTTTGGTGGATGAATTTGGTAGGGTGTGCAAAAGAAGAAAATTAAAGGTGAATACAGGAAAGAGAAAGGTTATGAGGATAACAAAAAGATTAGGTGATGAAAGATTGAATATCAGATTGGAGGGAGAGGTATGGAGGAGGTGAACGTATTCAGATTTTTGGGAGTGGACGTGTCAGCGGATGGGTCTATGAAAGATGAGGTGAATCATAGAATTGATGAGGGAAAAAGAGTGAGTGGTGCACTTAGGAGTCTGTGGAGACAAAGAACTTTGTCCTTGGAGGCAAAGAGGGGAATGTATGAGAGTATAGTTTTACCAACGCTCTTATATGGGTGTGAAGCGTGGGTGATGAATGTTGCAGCGAGGAGAAGGCTGGAGGCAGTGGAGATGTCATGTCTGAGGGCAATGTGTGGTGTGAATATAATGCAGAGAATTCGTAGTTTGGAAGTTAGGAGGAGGTGCGGGATTACCAAACTGTTGTCCAGAGGGCTGAGGAAGGGTTGTTGAGGTGGTTCGGACATGTAGAGAGAATGGAGCGAAACAGAATGACTTCAAGAGTGTATCAGTCTGTAGTGGAAGGAAGGCGGGGTAGGGGTCGGCCTAGGAAGGGTTGGAGGGAGGGGGTAAAGGAGGTTTTGTGTGCGAGGGGCTTGGACTTCCAGCAGGCATGCGTGAGCGTGTTTGATAGGAGTGAATGGAGACAAATGGTTTTTAATACTTGACGTGCTGTTGGAGTGTGAGCAAAGTAACATTTATGAAGGGATTCAGGGAAACCGGCAGGCCGGACTTGAGTCCTGGAGATGGGAAGTACAGTGCCTGCACTCTGAAGGAGGGGTGTTAATGTTTGCAGTTTAAAAACTGTAGTGTAAAGCACCCTTCTGGCAAGACAGTGATGGAGTGAATGATGGTGAAAGTTTCTTTTTCGGGCCACCCTGCCTTGGTGGGAATCGGCCGGTGTGATAATAAAAAAAAAAAAAATATATATATATATTATATATATATTTATATATATATATATATATATATATATATATATATATATATATATATATATATGTTATATATATATATATATATATAGTGGCAGGAGTCAGGTGAGGTGACGCGTGGGTAGAGGTGGTAGTAGTAGTAGTAGTAGTAGTAGTAATGGAACTAAGGAGGTGAGGCAAGAGAGGGACCTGCTGGCATCAAGTAACACCAGTTCCCAGGATGGGTAATATTTCCCCTTGCTTAGTAGTTTTGAAATACTGTAACTACCGGATTTTTGCTTTATAGTGTTACTGACAGAAATTAGTGCAGCTTCAATGCATTTCTGTCAGTAACACTATAAAGCAAAAATCCGGTAGTTACAGTATTTCAAAACTACTAAGCAAGAGGATATTACCCATCCTGGGAACTGGTGTTACTTGATGCCAGCAGGTCCCTCTCTGGAAATATAAACACAAATGCAGTATAATGTGATCCTTTATTGACAACGTTTCACCCACACAGTGGGCTTTTTCAAGTCACACACGGATCTACCTGGGGTTGGAAGGTACGGGAGTATTTATAGTCATGTTCAGAATGTTGAGGTCAGGTGGAGAATGCTGCATCTGATGATCTACCGGGTGGAGTTATAGTCTTGGGTAGCTAGGCAGGGGTATTGGACAAGTTGTGAGTAGACCTTCTGCAGTGTTCTATGTTCTTATGTGAGATAGCGATGAAGAAGTTTCTTGGCGAGTGGTTCAGCTATGTTATAGAAGCCATTGTTCTGGTTGAAATTGTTGGTTATAGAGATAAGCGATGATTCCACCTGACCTCAACATTCTGAACATGACTATAAATACTCTCGTACCTTCCAACCCCAGGTAGATCTGTGTGTGACTTGAAAAAGCCCACTGTGTGGGTGAAACGTTCTCAATAAAGGATCACATTATACTGCATTTGTGTTTATATTTCCATTGTGTCGGTATTTTATACCATTTATTTCCATCAGGTCCCTCTCTAGCCTCACCTCCTTAGTTCCATTACTACTACTACTACTACTACTACTACTACTACTACTACTATACTACACTACTACTACTACTACTACTACACTACTACCACTACTACTACTACTACTACTACTACCACCACCACTACTACTACTACCACCACCACCACCACTCTACCCACGCGTCACCTCACCTGACTCCTGCCACTATATATTTTATATATATATATATATATAATATATATATATATATATATATATATATATATATTTATTATCACACTGGCCGATTCCCACCAAGGCAGGGTGGCCCGAAAAAGAAAACTTTCACCATCATTCACTCCATCACTGTCTTGCCAGAAGGGTGCTTTACACTACAGTTTTTAAACTGCAACATTAACACCCCTCCTTCAGAGTGCAGGCACTGTACTTCCCATCTCCAGGACTCAAGTCCGGCCTGCCGGTTTCCCTGAATCCCTTCATAAATGTTACTTTGCTCACACTCCAACAGCACGTCAAGTATTAAAAACCATTTGTCTCCATTCACTCCTATCAAACACGCTCATGCATGCCTCCTGGAAGTCCAAGCCCCTCGCACACAAAACCTCCTTTACCCCCTCCCTCCAACCTTTCCTAGGCCGACCCCTACCCCGCCTTCCTTCCACTACAGACTGATACACTCTTGAAGTCATTCTGTTTCGCTCCATTCTCTCTACATGTCCGAACCACCTCAACAACCCTTCCTCAGCCCTCTGGACAACAGTTTTGGTAATCCCGCACCTCCTCCTAACTTCCAAACTACGAATTCTCTGCATTATATTCACACCACACATTGCCCTCAGACATGACATCTCCACTGCCTCCAGCCTTCTCCTCGCTGCAACATTCATCACCCACGCTTCACACCCATATAAGAGCGTTGGTAAAACTATACTCTCATACATTCCCCTCTTTGCCTCCAAGGACAAAGTTCTTTGTCTCCACAGACTCCTAAGTGCAACCACTCACTCTTTTTCCCTCATCAATTCTATGATTCACCTCATCTTTCATAGACCCATCCGCTGACACGTCCACTCCCAAATATCTGAATACGTTCACCTCCTCCATACTCTCTCCCTCCAATCTGATATTCAATCTTTCATCACCTAATCTTTTTGTTATCCTCATAACCTTACTCTTTCCTGTATTCACCTTTAATTTTCTTCTTTTGCACACCCTACCAAATTCATCCACCAATCTCTGCAACTTCTCTTCAGAATCTCCCAAGAGCACAGTGTCATCAGCAAAGAGCAGCTGTGACAACTCCCACTTTGTGTGTGATTCTTTATCTTTTAACTCCACGCCTCTTGCCAAGACCCTCGCATTTACTTCTCTTACAACCCCATCTATAAATATATTAAACAATCACGGTGACATCACACATCCTTGTCTAAGGCCTACTTTTACTGGGAAAAAATTTCCCTCTTTCCTACATACTCTAACTTGAGCCTCACTATCCTCGTAAAAACTCTTCACTGCTTTCAGTAACCTACCTCCTACACCATACACTTGCAACATCTGCCACATTGCCCCCCTATCCACCCTGTCATACGCCTTTTCCAAATCCATAAATGCCACAAAGACCTCTTTAGCCTTATCTAAATACTGTTCACTTATATGTTTCACTGTAAACACCTGGTCCACACACCCCCTACCTTTCCTAAAGCCTCCTTGTTCATCTGCTATCCTATTCTCCGTCTTACTCTTAATTCTTTCAATTATAACTCTACATACACTTTACCAGGTACACTCAACAGACTTATCCCCCTATAATTTTTGCACTCTCTTTTATCCCTTTGCCTTTATACAAAGGAACTATGCATGCTCTCTGCCAATCCCTAGGTACCTTACCCTCTTCCATACATTTATTAAATAATTGCACCAACCACTCCAAAACTATATCCCCACCTGCTTTTAACATTTCTATCTTTATCCCATCAATCCGGCTGCCTTACCCCCTTTCATTTTGCCTACTGCCTCACGAACTTCCCCCACACTCACAACTGGCTCTTCCTCACTCCTACAAGATGTTATTCCTCCTTGCCCTATACACGAAATCACAGCTTCCCTATCTTCATCAACATTTAACAATTCTTCAAAATATTCCCTCCATCTTCCCAATACCTCTAACTCTCCATTTAATAACTCTCCTCTCCTATTTTTAACTGACAAATCCATTTGTTCTCTAGGCTTTCTTAACTTGTTAATCTCACTCCAAAACTTTTTCTTATTTTCAACAAAATTTGTTGATAACATCTCACCCACTCTCTCATTTGCTCTCTTTTTACATTGCTTCACCACTCTCTTAACCTCTCTCTTTTTCTCCATATACTCTTCCCTCCTTGCATCACTTCTACTTTGTAAAAACTTCTCATATGCTAACTTTTTCTCCCTTACTACTCTCTTTTACATCATCATTCCACCAATCGCTCCTCTTCCTCCTGCACCCACTTTCCTGTAACCACAAACTTCTGCTGAACACTCTAACACTACATTTTTAATCCTACCCCATACCTCTTCGACCCCATTGCCTATGCTCTCATTTGCCCATCTATCCTCCAATAGCTGTTTATATCTTACCCTAACTGCCTCCTCTTTTAGTTTATAAACCTTCACCTCTCTCTTCCTGATGCTTCTATTCTCCTTGTATCCCATCTACCTTTTACTCTCAGTGTAGCTACAACTAGAAAGTGATCTGATATATCTGTGGCCCCTCTATAAACATGTACATCCTGAAGTCTACTCAGCAGTCTTTTATCTACCAATACATAATCCAACAAACTACTGTCATTTCGCCCTACATCATATCTTGTATACTTATTTATCCTCTTTTTCTTAAAATATGTATTACCTATAACTAAACCCCTTTCTACACAAAGTTCAATCAAAGGGCTCCCATTATCATTTACACCTGGCACCCCAAACTTACCTACCACACCCTCTCTAAAAGTTTCTCCTACTTTAGCATTCAGGTCCCCTACCACAATTACTCTCTCACTTGGTTCAAAGGCTCCTATACATTCACTTAACATCTCCCAAAATCTCTCTCTCTCCTCTGCATTCCTCTCTTCTCCAGGTGCATACACGCTTATTATGACCCACTTCTCGCATCCAACCTTTACTTTAATCCACATAATTCTTGAATTTACACATTCATATTCTCTTTTCTCCTTCCATAACTGATCATTTAACATTACTGCTACCCCTTCCTTTGCTCTAACTCTCTCAGATACTCCAGATTTAATCCCATTTATTTCCCCCCACTGAAACTCTCCTACCCCTTCAGCTTTGTTTCGCTTAGAGCCAGGACATCCAACTTCTTTTCATTCATAACATCAGCAATCATCTGTTTCTTGTCATCCGCACTACATCCACGCACATTTAAGCAACCCAGTTTTATAAAGTTTTTCTTCTTCTCTTTTTTAGTAAATGTATACAGGAGAAGGGGTTACTAGCCCATTGCTCCCGGCATTTTAGTCGCCTCATACGACACGCATGGCTTACGGAGGAAAGATTCTTTTCCACTTCCCCATGGACAATAGAAGAAATAAAAAGGACAAGAGCTATTTAGAAAAAGGGAGAAAAACCTAGATGTATGTATATATATATATGCATGTGCGTGTCTGTGAAGTGTGACCAAAGTGTAAGTAGGAGTAGCAAAATATCCCTGTTATCTAGCGTGTTTATGAGACAGAAAAAGAAACCAGCAATCCTACCATCATGCAAAACAGTTACAGGTTTTTGTTTCACAGTCATCTGGCAGGACGGTAGTACTTCCCTGGGTGGTTGCTGTCTACCAACCTACTACCTATATATATATAATATATATATATATATATATATATATATATATATATATATATATATATACAACTAGGACATAGGGCTAGGATACTAGGACATAGAAAATATTTCGGTCCTGGGACGTTTTCCAATATACTCTAGTGTTTGCTTACGTGTTATTTCTAAACCAGTTTGCCAATATCCATTACCGAGATTTATACTGATGTTCTCAGTCTGTGTAGCTTGTCCCCTCAAGGAAGGTTCCTTGATGTTGGTGAGGGGCTCTTGATTTAGGGAATTGGATCTGTGCTCCAGTTCCCCGAATTAAGCCTGAATGCCTTCCACATCCCCCCCAGGCGCTGTATAATCCTCCGGGTTTAGCGCTTCCCCCTTGATTATAATAATAATAATAATAATAATAATAATAATAATAATAATAATAATAATAATAATAATAATGTGTAGCTTGTGACGTGCAGGTGATCGTGGAACAAATTTTAGCAGCTTTTCCACAGCTTGGGCTTATTCGCATTCGTCTTTGTTTTGAGTATTACCGGAGTGTCTGCAGGGACCTCGGGGAACTTTCAAGTTTTTTTTTTAACGTTAATAATTTCATGGGGTTTTGAACTGATGTTTATTTTAATTTGGTATGATAGTGCGACTTTTTTATTGTGGCAACGTTTCGCTCTCCAGGAGTTTTATATGATAGTATTTATTTTTTGATGAACGTTTTATTCTTGTGAATTGTTCGAGCCACACTCTGGAAGGTTGTGAGTTCCAGCCACATTATTGAAGGTTGTGAATTGTTCCAGCCACATTATTGAAGGCTGTGAATTGTTCCAGCCACATTATTGAAGGCTGTGAATTGTTCCAGCCACATTATTGAAGGCTGTGAATTGTTCCAGCCACATTATTGAAGGTTGTGAATTGTTCCAGCCACATTATTGAAGGCTGTGAATTGTTCCAGCCACATTATTGAAGGTTGTGAAGTGTTCCAGCCACATTATTGAAGGCTATGAATTGTTCCAGCCACATTATTGAAGGTTATGAATTGTTCCAGCCACATTATTGAAGGTTATGAATTGTTCCAGCCACATTATTGAAGGTTGTGAATTGTTCCAGCCACATTATTGAAGGTTGTGAATTGCTCCAGCCACATTATTGAAGGTTGTGAATTGTTCCAGCCACATTATTGAAGGTTATGAATTGTTCCAGCCACATTATTGAAGGTTGTGAATTGTTCCAGCCACATTATTGAAGGCTGTGAATTGTTCCAGCCACATTATTGAAGGCTGTGAATTGTTCCAGCCACATTATTGAAGGTTATGAATTGTTCCGGCCACATTATGAAGGTTGTGAATTGTTCCAGCCACATTATTGAAGGCTGTGAATTGTTCCAGCCACATTATTGAAGGTTATGAATTGTTCCAGCCACATTATTGAAGGTTGTGAATTGTTCCAACCACATTATTGAAGGTTATGAATTGTTCCAGCCACATTATTGAAGGTTGTGAAGTGTTCCAGCCACATTATTGAAGGTTATGAATTGTTCCAGCCACATTATTGAAGGTTATGAATTGTTCCAGCCACATTATTGAAGGTTGTGAATTGTTCCAGCCACATTATTGAAGGCTGTGAATTGTTCCAGCCACATTATTGAAGGTTATGAATTGTTCCAGCCACATTATTGAAGGTTGTGAATTGTTCCAGCCACATTATTGAAGGCTGTGAATTGTTCCAGCCACATTATTGAAGGTTATGAATTGTTCCAGCCACATTATTGAAGGTTGTGAATTGTTCCAACCACATTATTGAAGGTTATGAATTGTTCCAGCCACATTATTGAAGGTTGTGAAGTGTTCCAGCCACATTATTGAAGGTTATGAATTGTTCCAGCCACATTATTGAAGGTTGTGAATTGTTCCAGCCACATTATTGAAGGTTATGAATTGTTCCAGCCACATTATTGAAGGTTGTGAATTGTTCCAGCCACATTATTGAAGGTTATGAATTGTTCCAGCCACATTATTGAAGGTTGTGAAGTGTTCCAGCCACATTATTGAAGGTTATGAATTGCTCCAGCCACATTATTGAAGGTTGTGAATTGTTCCAGCCACATTATTGAAGGTTGTGAAGTGTTCCAGCCACATTATTGAAGGTTGTGAAGTGTTCCAGCCACATTATTGAAGGTTGTGAATTGTTCCAGCCACATTATTGAAGGTTGTGAATTGTTCCAGCCACATTATTGAAGGCTGTGAATTGTTCCAGCCACATTATTGAAGGCTGTGAATTGTTCCAGCCACATTATTGAAGGTTATGAATTGTTCCAGCCACATTATTGAAGGCTGTGAATTGTTCCAGCCACATTATGAAGGCTGTGAATTGTTCCAGCCACATTATTGAAGGCTGTGAATTGTTCCAGCCACATATTGAAGGTTATGAATTGTTCCAGCCACATTATTGAAGGTTGTGAATTGTTCCAGCCACATTATTGAAGGCTGTGAATTGTTCCAGCCACATTATTGAAGGTTATGAATTGTTCCAGCCACATTATTGAAGGCTGTGAATTGTTCCAGCCACATTATTGAAGGTTGTGAAGTGTTCCAGCCACATTATTGAAGGTTATGAATTGCTCCAGCCACATTATTGAAGGTTGTGAATTGTTCCAGCCACATTATTGAAGGTTGTGAAGTGTTCCAGCCACATTATTGAAGGTTGTGAATTGTTCCAGCCACATTATTGAAGGTTGTGAATTGTTCCAGCCACATTATTGAAGGTTGTGAAGTGTTCCAGCCACATTATTGAAGGTTATGAATTGCTCCAGCCACATTATTGAAGGTTGTGAATTGTTCCAGCCACATTATTGAAGGTTGTGAAGTGTTCCAGCCACATTATTGAAGGTTGTGAAGTGTTCCAGCCACATTATTGAAGGTTGTGAAGTGTTCCAGCCACATTATTGAAGGTTGTGAATTGTTCCAGCCACAGTACAGCGACTCTCATTTGTTCTAGAAGGTGATGGTGTAGAGTGAATGAAGAATAAGGAAAACAGGAAGTGTAAAGAACCCTGGTAACTGTGTTCTTGACCTGCCCAAGTATCTCTCCGTCTCCCGTCTGACTACCCACACACACGTGTGGCCAGAATTTATCCTGCCTGGGAGATTATCGCGAAATATCGTGAATGATTGTACTGTTTACAGGTTTAAGCTGTGGCAGAACAACTTGATTGTTTCTACGCTTGGTAAACCATGCATGCACACTCGCGCGCGCGCACTCACACACACACACACACACACACACACACACACACACACACACACACACACACACACACACACACACACACACACACACACACACACACACACACACACTAGGTGAGTACACACGCACGCGCGCGCACATACATACATGCACATACATACACATACACACATATATACACACACACGCAGGGGTGTTAATGTTGCAGTTTAAAAACTGTAGTGTAAAGCACCCTTCTGGCAAGACAGTGATGGAGTGAATGATGGTGAAAGTTTTTCCTTTTCGGGCCACCCTGCCTTGGTGGGAATCGGCCAGTGTGATAATATATATATATATATATATATATATATATATATATATATATATATATATATATATATATATATATATATATATATATATATATATATATATATTATACACAACAGGCCTAGTGTCTAATCGACATGTGGCTAAGACAAGACAAAAGGGTAACTAACACACACACACACACACACACACACACACACACACACACCTTTAAGAATAGGTATGACAGCCCATGAGGCTCAGAGTAAATAGAGCAAGTAGAAACATAAAAGGTGGGGCCAGGAGCTGTGATTCGACCCCTGTAACGGTAATAAGCGAGTACACACCTTAGAGAGCACCGGTCTTCAAAATGAGCTGAAATATCTTCACTGACTGGCTGTTGCAGCCTGTTGATTGTTTTATTTATACAGATCAACCAGACTGTGATGGATATGTGGGCCTGGTCAACCAGCAACAGCCTGGTTGGTCAGGCAAACACCAGACGAGCCTGGCCCGTAGCCTGGCTTCAGGAGTAAAAAGGAACTGATGTACAGTTGTGTTCTTCACCAACACCAAGACTGAGGGACTGATTACCTTATCTTCTGTTTATCTGGAGAGAGTTCCGGGGGTCAACGCCCCCGCGGCCCGGTCTGTGACCAGGCCTCCTTAGGTCAGTGTCCCAGGATGCGACCCACACCAGTCGACTAACACCCAGGTACCCATTTTACTGATGGGGAACATAGACAACAGGTGGAAAGAAACACGTCCAATGTTTCTACTCTGGCTGGGAATCGAACCCAGGCCCTCGCCGTGTGAAGCCAGAGCGTTAACCACCAGGCCACCAGAGCCTGTATATAAGTCTTCACATTATGTCTTTGTATTGATAAAGTCACTGGAGGTGAAATGTCTACAAATATAGCTGTTGCACCTGTGTCTAATTCTTTAACAGAGTAACAGTGAGACGAGCAGTGTAAGAGTAACAGTGAGACGAGCAGTGTAAGAGTAACAGTGAGACGAGCAGTGTAAGAGTAACAGTGAGACGAGCAGTGTAAGAGTAACAGTGAGACGAGCAGTGTAAGAGTAACAGTGAGACGAGCAGTGTAAGAGTAATAGTGAGACGAGCAGTGTAAGAGTAACAGTGAGACGAGCAGTGTAAGAGTAACAGTGAGACGAGCAGTGTAAGAGTAACAGTGAGACGAGCAGTGTAAGAGTAACAGTGAGACGAGCAGTGTAAAAGTAACAGTGAGACGAGCAGTGTAAGAGAGAGTAACAGTGAGACGAGCAGTGCAAGAGTAACAGTGAGACGAGCAGTGTAAGAGTAACAGTGAGACGAGCAGTGTAAGAGTAACAGTGAGACGAGCAGTGTAAGAGTAACAGTGAGACGAGCAGTGTAAGAGTAACAGTGAGACGAGCAGTGTAAGAGAGAGTAACAGTGAGACGAGCAGTGCAAGAGTAACAGTGAGACGAGCAGTGTAAGAGTAACAGTGAGACGAGCAGTGTAAGAGAGAGTAACAGTGAGACGAGCAGTGTAAGAGCAATAGTGAGACGAGCAGTGTAAGAGTAACAGTGAGACGAGCAGTGTAAGAGTAAACAGTGAGACGAGCAGTGTAAGAGTAACAGTGAGACGAGCAGTGTAAGAGTAACAGTGAGACGAGCAGTGTAAGAGTAACAGTGAGACGAGCAGTGTAAGAGAGAATAACAGTGAGACGAGCAGTGCAAGAGTAACAGTGAGACGAGCAGTGTAAGAGTAACAGTGAGACGAGCATGTAAGAGCAACAGTGAGACGAGCAGTGTAAGAGTAACAGTGAGACGAGCAGTGTAAGAGTAACAGTGAGACGAGCAGTGTAAGAGTAACAGTGAGACGAGCAGTGTAAGAGTAACAGTGAGACGAGCAGTGTAAGAGTAACAGTGAGACGAGCAGTGTAAGAGAGAGTAACAGTGAGACGAGCAGTGCAAGAGTAACAGTGAGACGAGCAGTGTAAGAGTAACAGTGAGACGAGCAGTGTAAGAGAGAGTAACAGTGAGACGAGCAGTGCAAGAGTAACAGTGAGACGAGCAGTGTAAGAGTAACAGTGAGACGAGCAGTGTAAGAGAGTAACAGTGAGACGAGCAGTGTAAGAGCAACAGTGAGACGAGCAGTGTAAGAGTAACAGTGAGACGAGCAGTGTAAGAGTAACAGTGAGACGAGCAGTGTAAGAGTAACAGTGAGACGAGCAGTGTAGAGTAACAGTGAGACGAGCAGTGTAAGAGTAACAGTGAGACGAGCAGTGTAAAAGTAACAGTGAGACGAGCAGTGTAAGAGTAACAGTGAGACGAGCAGTGTAAAAGTAACAGTGAGACGAGCAGTGTAAGAGTAACAGTGAGACGAGCAGTGTAAGAGTAACAGTGAGACGAGCAGTGTAAAAGTAACAGTGAGACGAGCAGTGTAAGAGTAACAGTGAGACGAGCAGTGTAAGAGTAACAGTGAGACGAGCAGTGTAAAAGTAACAGTGAGACGAGCAGTGTAAGAGAGAGTAACAGTGAGACGAGCAGTGTAAGAGTAACAGTGAGACGAGCAGTTTAAGAGTAACAGTGAGACGAGCAGTGTAAGAGTAACAGTGAGACGAGCAGTGTAAGAGTAACAGTGAGACGAGCAGTGTAAAAGTAACAGTGAGACGAGCAGTGTAAGAGAGAGTAACAGTGAGACGAGCAGTGTAAGAGTAACAGTGAGACGAGCAGTGTAAGAGTAACAGTGAGACGAGCAGAGTAAGAGTAACAGTGAGACGAGCAGTGTAAGAGTAACAGTGAGACGAGCAGTGTAAGAGCAACAGTGAGACGAGCAGTGTAAGAGTAACAGTGAGACGAGCAGTGTAAGAGTAACAGTGAGACGAGCAGTGTAAGAGTAACAGTGAGACGAGCAGTGTAAGAGTAACAGTGAGACGAGCAGTGTAAGAGAGAGTAACAGTGAGACGAGCAGTGTAAGAGTAACAGTGAGACGAGCAGTGTAAGAGTAACAGTGAGACGAGCAGTGTAAGAGTAACGGTGAGACGAGCAGTGTAAGAGTAACGGTGAGACGAGCAGTGTAAGAGTAACGGTGAGACGAGCAGTGTAAGAGTAACAGTGAGACGAGCAGTGTAAGAGTAACAGTGAGACGAGCAGTGTAAGAGTAACGGTGAGACGAGCAGTGTAAGAGTAACAGTGAGACGAGCAGTGTAAGAGTAACAGTGAGACGAGCAGTGTGACGAGCAGTGTAAGAGTAACGGTGAGACGAGCAGTGTAAGAGTAACAGTGAGACGAGCAGTGTAAGAGTAACAGTGAGACGAGCAGTGTAAGAGTAACAGTGAGACGAGCAGTGTAAGAGTAACGGTGAGACGAGCAGTGTAAGAGTAACGGTGAGACGAACAGTGTAAGAGTAACAGTGAGACGAGCAGTGTAAGAGTAACAGTGAGACGAGCAGTGTAAGAGTAACAGTGAGACGAGCAGTGTAAGAGTAACAGTGAGACGAGCAGTGTAAGAGTAACAGTGAGACGAGCAGTGTAAGAGTAACAGTGAGACGAGCAGTGTAAGAGTAACAGTGAGACGAGCAGTGTAAGAGTAACGGTGAGACGAGCAGTGTAAGAGTAACAGTGAGACGAGCAGTGTAAGAGTAACAGTGAGACGAGCAGTGTAAGAGTAACAGTGAGACGAGCAGTGTAAGAGTAACAGTAAGACGAGCAGTGTAAGAGTAACAGTGAGACGAGCAGTGTAAGTAACAGTGAGACGAGCAGTGTAAGAGTAACAGTGAGACGAGCAGTGTAAGAGTAACAGTGAGACGAGCAGTGTAAGAGTAACAGTGAGACGAGCAGTGTAAGAGTAACAGTGAGACGAGCAGTGTAAGAGTAACAGTGAGACGAGCAGTGTAAGAGTAACAGTGAGACGAGCAGTGTAAGAGTAACAGTGAGACGAGCAGTGTAAGAGTAACAGTGAGACGAGCAGTGTAAGAGTAACAGTGAGACGAGCAGTGTAAGTAACAGTGAGACGAGCAGTGTAAGAGTAACAGTGAGACGAGCAGTGTAAGTAACAGTGAGACGAGCAGTGTAAGAGTAACAGTGAGACGAGCAGTGTAAGAGTAACAGTGAGACGAGCAGTGTAAGAGTAACAGTGAGACGAGCAGTGTAAGAGTAACAGTGAGACGAGCAGTGTAAGAGTAACAGTGAGACGAGCAGTGTAAGAGTAACAGTGAGACGAGCAGTGTAAGAGTAACAGTGAGACGAGCAGTGTAAGAGTAACAGTGAGACGAGCAGTGTAAGAGTAACAGTGAGACGAGCAGTGTAAGAGTAACAGTGAGACGAGCAGTGTAAGTAACAGTGAGACGAGCAGTGTAAGAGTAACAGTGAGACGAGCAGTGTAAGTAACAGTGAGACGAGCAGTGTAAGAGTAACAGTGAGACGAGCAGTGTAAGAGTAACAGTGAGACGAGCAGTGTAAGAGTAACAGTGAGACGAGCAGTGTAAGAGTAACAGTGAGACGAGCAGTGTAAGAGTAACAGTGAGACGAGCAGTGTAAAGAGGCCACGTTGATTCAAAGAGCTTGCAGATAATTATCTTGTTAAGTTGTAGTCTACCTTGTCCTGGGTGATAATGCTGGAGATTCTGATGTCTGCAGATTTGAGATACTTTCCTGCTTAACATAGGCCGGTACGCCTGCTGCTGTTTTCTGTGTGCTATTTTCTCTGGCAACAAGTAGGGTGCTGGTTCAGTTTATCAGATGGTCGTGGCTTGGTAGCATCCTTAGCTCACATACTGAGTGTTAGGGGTTCGAACCCCGGCACGGGTGGAAACGTTGGTCATGTTTCCTAACACCTGTTGTCACTTTCCACCTAGCACTAAGTAGGTATTTGGGTGTTAGTACCCTTACACCTACTGTCACTTTTCACCTAGCAGTAAGTAGGTACCTGGGTGTTAGTCGACTGTTGTGGGTCGCATCCTGGGGGTGGTAGCATACCTTAGGGCTGGGTTCTGAAACGAGCTTCAGTAGGATAGCCTGTAAAATTGAACTGTGTAAAAAAAAAAATCTATGTCCATTCATCTGGTATATTGTCACAGCTGTTGCGGTAGACTGAGTATACTACTGCAGTAGTTTGGCTATGTTCTGTCTGGTGATGTCTTTGTAGTACAGGCACTGGCCGCCATGTTGTGTTTACAGTTGGTCTTGAAGATGCGTTTGCCTACCGAATTGTTGAGGATGACTGTGTATCTCCGGTCGCGTCAGGGTTTCGCGAGTGGATGAGCAAGTCGTCTGCAGTTCGTGATGTAATAATGCCATCTGAAGCGTTTTCTGACATCTCAATTTTTAGCTAAAATATGCATGTATAAAATGTTTTGGGTTTTTCCATAAAATGCAACTGTAGGAATTTCTATTAAAAGTGTGATAATTTATGTATATTAGCTAAGAAATAAGGAATGTCAGAAAATACTTTAAAATATTCTGAATCGTCGAAATCGACTGTCAAGTATTTTTGGTGAAGACCATTAATCTGTAAGGAATTGAACACTGAGGATATGAAAAGCTCTTAGGAAAAACCTGTGACAATACTGTTAGTGAACATTAAAATGGTATAAAATACCGACAGATTGTTAGGTAAGACACATATGCAACAGTTAGGTATCTTTATTTCGAAACGTTTCGCCTACACAGTAGGCTTCTTCAGTCGAGTACAGAAAAGTTGATAGAAGCAGAAGATACTTGAAGACGATGTAATCAGTCCATCACCCTTGAGGAACTGACCACCTCAAAACTTTAAGGGTGATGGACTGATTACATCGTCTTCAAGTATCTTCTGCTTCTATCAACTTTTCTGTACTCGACTGAAGAAGCCTACTGTGTAGGCGAAACGTTTCGAAATAAAGATACCTAACTGTTGCATATGTGTCTTACCTAACAATACTATTAGTGTTGCTTCTGTGTTGTTCCAGATGGTGGAGATCTTGTTGGTCGGCGGCTTAAAGTGAAGCAGAATTTCTTTCTTTATTTTACAACAGAAATTATTAATGACTTGCAGTTTCGGAAACGATTTTCTAGTCTTGATGGAAAAGTAGATGAATAAAGCTGTTTCAAAATCTTTTTGACCGGAGTGTTGAAACACTACCAAGTCTGTTTCAAATTATTGATCTCCAGTCAGATGACATCATGTAAGAAAAGTATACAGAAGGAAATCTGATCCAGTTTTATAAATTTTTACAACCTGAACAGTTTCCTAATTTGAAGCCTGTGGATTCGTATCAGTTTTTGGTACCACCAACCATTGTGAACAAACATTTCGAAAAATGAAGTCTGTTAAGTCCAAATATCACACAAATTTATCTAAATAAGCATTTAAGTTCATTTTAATAATTGGCTCCTCAACCTTGAAACTTCAGTTCAGCAATATTTTGAAATTAAAAAAGAACATTGATGGTATAAACCTTGTTAATAAATACCGACAAGTTGGTTTAGAAAGACACGTAAGCAAACACTATGACATATTTATTAGAAAACGTTTCGGTCCTGGGACCTTGATCACTTCGGTCCCAGGACCGAAACGTTTTCTAATAAATGTCATAGTGTTTGCTTACGTGTCTTTCTAAACCAAAAAAACCAGTACCATCATTTCCATTAGTCTTGTGCACATTAATCTTGTTCCCAATTTTCTGGCCCGTAGTTCAGTAATTGATTATACTGTCATCATTGGTTTATGTTTAACATTTTTACTTATTATAATTTCTCAGTGGAAGCACAGTATTGTTTTTCGTAATTATCACATTTCTCTTTGTTCTGAATCATATCATGCTGCTTACGAAAGAATCTAAATAAAGCCTATTCTTTATAAGACTGAATTTTTTTTTGGGGCCGCGAAAACATGTGAAATATAGGATGTGACCCTCGTCAGGATAAGTTTGGAGACCCTGACCTTAGAAAATGTAAAGATGGAGGTCACGTCCAGGCTGAAGAATTTCTTATTGTTGGTGCGTAAGTAAGACGCAGGTTGAGGTTGTCTCCAGAGTGTTTGTGGTGTGCTGGAGTAATGGTGCCCAAGAGTTTAGGCAGTGTTTGTAGTTGGAATGGCTGCTGGTTTGTAAGGAACACTGCCTATCCCAGAAAGAAGCATTCTCAGTGGCATCCCTTGTATGTATGAAGGTCTGAGGCCGTAGATTGTGTGATCTGAGGAGTGCTGTTTACCTGGAGTTTACCTGGAGAGAGTTCCGGGGGTCAACGCCCCCGCGGCCCGGTCTGTGACCAGGAGCATGGAGAAATTTTTCTTGTAAGGATTGCTTTAAAACATGTGCGTTGTGGAGATAATCTTTGCCCTCTCTTTCTCTCTCTCTCTCTCTCTCTCTCTCTCTCTCTCTCTCTCTCTCTCTCTCTCTCTCTCTCTCTCTCTCCCTCTCCTCTCCTCTCCTCTCTCCTCTCCTCTCCTCTCCTCTCTCCTCTCCTCTCCTCTCCTCTTCTCTCCTTCACACCTTCCCCTCACACTTCTACCTCATTCTTCCCATTCTTTCTCACTCCTTCTTTCCTCATCACTGCTGTTATACTCTTGAGAGACTCGTATATGTCTTAAGCACTACCGAGTACCAGTTCGAAACGTTCAACGTATTTAGCGATACCTGGAGGGTGTTCCGGGGGTCAGCGCCCCCGCGCCCTGGTCCATGACCAGGCTTCAGCTCAACCAGCTGCCAGGACGGCAACGCAGCTGATTCGAATTTTGAGCGCTCTTATTTAAAATTAAAATATACTTTGAAAACCTCTAATTTCACAACATTTCACCCACACTGAGGTGAAACGTTGCAGACTGAAGGTTTTTTTCTGGTTCACGTCCTTATCTACGTACGCCAGTGAATTGTTTAGATTCGTTCAGAGCGAAATTCTTAACATATTAACTTTATCTTATCAAGAATTAGATGTGTGCAACATCTGGGTATCTTTATTTGTAGACGTTTCGCCCGCCATGGCTTTATCATTACTAAATCAAGAACATAATGGAAAAACTGGAGGGCAAAACGTCTACAAATAAAGATACCCAGATGTTGCATACGTGTCTAATTTTTCATTTTGTCAGTATTGTATACCAGTAGTATACAACCTGGAAGTACTCGTACCCTCTGGAAGGGTACTCGTACCCTCCTGAAGGATACTCGTACCCTCTTGAAGGATACTCGTACCCTCCTGAAGGATACTCGTACCCTCTTGAAGGATACTCGTACCCTCCTGAAGGATACTCGTACCCTCTTGAAGGATACTCGTACCCTCTGAAGGATACTCGTACCCTCTTGAAGGATACTCGTACCCTCTTGAAGGATACTCGTACCCTCTGAAGGATACTCGTACCCTCTTGAAGGATACTCGTACCCTCTTGAAGGATACTCGTACCCTCTTGAAGGTACTCGTACCCTCTTGAAGGGATACTCGTACCCTCCTGAAGGATACTCGTACCCTCCTGAAGGATACTCGTACCCTCCTTGAAGGATACTCGTACCCTCTGAAGGTACTCGTACCCTCCTGAAGGATACTCGTACCCTCTTGAAGGATGCTCGTACCCTCTTGAAGGTCTCGTACCCTCTTGAAGGTACTCGTACCCTCTTGAAGGATACTCGTACCCTCTTGAAGGATGCTCGTACCCTCTTGAAGGATACTCGTACCCTCTTGAAGGTACCGTACCCTCTTGAAGGATACTCGTACCCTCTTGAAGGATACTCGTACCCTCTTGAAGGATACTCGTACCCTCTTGAAGGATACTCGTACCCTCTTGAAGGATACTCGTACCCTCTGAAGGATACTCGTACCCTCTTGAAGGATCTCGTACCCTCTTGAAGGATACTCGTACCCTCTTGAAGGATACTCGTACCCTCTTGAAGGATACTCGTACCCTCCTGAAGGATACTCGTACCCTCTTGAAGGATACTCGTACCCTCTTGAAGGATACTCGTACCCTCTTGAAGGATACTCGTACCCTCTTGAAGGATACTCGTACCCTCCTTGAAGGATACTCGTACCCTCTGAAGGATACTCGTACCCTCTTGAAGGATATCGTACCCTCTTGAAGGATACTCGTACCCTCTTGAAGGGTACTCGTACCCTCCTGAAGGATACTCGTACCCTCTTGAAGGATACTCGTACCCTCTTGAAGGATACTCGTACCCTCTTGAAGGATACTCGTACCCTCCTGAAGGATACTCGTACCTCTCCACTGAAGGATACTCGTACCCTCTTGAAGGATACTCGTACCCTCTTGAAGGATGCTCGTACCCTCCTGAAGGATACTCGTACCCTCTTGAAGGATACTCGTACCCTCTTGAAGGATGCTCGTACCCTCTTGAAGGATACTCGTACCCTCTTGAAGGATGCTCGTACCCTCTTGAAGGATACTCGTACCCTCTTGAAGGATACTCGTACCCTCTTGAAGGATACTCGTACCCTCTTGAAGGATACTCGTACCCTCTTGAAGGATACTCGTACCCTCCTGAAGGGTACTCGTACCCTCCTGAAGGATACTCGTACCCTCCTGAAGGATACTCGTACCTTCCTGAAGAATACTCGTACCCTCCTGAAGGGTACTCGTACCCTCCTGAAGGATGCTCGTACCCTCTTGAAGGATACTCGTACCCTCTTGAAGGATACTCGTACCCTCTTGAAGGATACTCGTACCCTCCTGAAGGATACTCGTACCCTCTTGAAGGATACTCGTACCCTCCTGAAGGATCTCGTACCCTCTTGAAGGATACTCGTACCTCCTGAAGGATGCTCATACCCTCCTGAAGGGTATCATCTACCTTGAGATATGTACCCCTAAGACTCGTCCCCTGTTGAAGGGTACTCATGTCTCTTGAGGAGTACTCAAGAACTCGTGCCCCGTTGAAGGGTACTCAACCTCCATACTAGTCTTGCAGGTATATCTCTCCTCGAGAGTACTCGTACCCTCCGTGTAGGTACTCTTGTATCTAAAGGATCAATTCGTTGGTCAAGATTAGACGTACCCAAATACCACCCTCTGAAGGAGAAGAGTACCTTATGACGGACGTGTCGTCTGATTGGAACCATTACAACCTTGTAAGGTCCAAGTGGACCCGAAAGTCGAGGTATGTACCTCCTGAGTGGATTATTATTGTGGATATCGTAGTCTACGTATGTGCTCTTTTCCTTCCTGACCAGACTCACTTTATGTTACTAAACTTCCACCTTTAGTACTCAACACTCTTCTATTTGCCAAGTTACTCAAATTCTCATTACAGTACTTTGTGGGTCTTATATCTAGGTGAGAAGAATTTTTGTAACAGTCACATATAAAACTTCGTGAGATTGAATTATTACTCGGAGGTTGAATGTACCTTCTAAATCAAGTTTTTATTTAATTTTTCATGCGGCACCAGTGGTAAGTTTTACTCGGTGTTTAGAATTGATGTTTACATTGTATATTGGAGGGTGATTTGGTTGGCTGGCAGTAGTAAAGTATGTTGTGGTAACTACCACCGTGGTGCTGTCTCATTATATGATGGTAGATTTGCAGGATCATGCTCGTTTGCTGTTTATGGTGCTGTCGCGCTGCTGCTGTTGTCTTGTTATGGAACAACTGGACACTAATTACTCGCGTCAAGAAGTCTTCCTTCAGATTCCTCTGCTGGTGAATGGGGAAGTTATATTTCTTTACAATGCACTCTGTTTAACAATGATATTGGAAGTGTGAAAGTTAAGGGCTGTGATGTAGTAATGTATGGGTTGTATGACCGTGGGATGCTGGTTCATTGTGAGTGAATGCAGGAGCTGCTGTTGCTGTTATGCTGCTGTCGCCGCTGCTGCTGTTGATCTTGTTACTGGCAAGACACAGTTCGCTCAAGAAGTCTCCCTTCGATCCCCGCTGGGAAGGGGAATTTATATTCTACAATGCCACCTCCTTTCTCACAATGCTGTTGCATCGTGTGAAAATTAAGCCTGTGAATGTAGTAATTAATGACTCCTTGAAGCTAGCTTTAGCTACCGCCGTTGGAACCTTCCTGCAGGTCAAATTTACGGGAATCCACTCTCTGAAGGACCATTGTCGTCTGCATAGACGACACTGAAGCTTCGAAACTAATGGACGACTCTTCATTTAAGACCCTATAAACACAATCACCATATCCCCGTCTCCATTCTTGTGAAGGCGAAACGTTCGGTTTTTGTGAAAAGACTGGACAATATCGTCACCTCTCTCTCTACTGAAGCACTGAAGACATCTATCGAGGAACAAAACATCCGGGCCTTGGTAGATAGCATCTCCAAGATCCCTACCGCCTCATCTATGCTAAAGATTGCATTCTCAGATATCTGCATGGCTGCCCAAGCTCTCTCTGACGGTCTGGCCATCTCATATTACCACATTCACCCAAGTCATATATAACCAGAACGTTTCACACACATCTCCCACTGCTGGACCTGCTACTCCTATAAACACACCACCAAGGACTGCCCCATCAAGGATAAAAAGTTTTGTTCAGAATGTGGGAATGATGGACACGAATTCAGATCCTGCACCATTACTACAGCACCAACATGTCTTAACTGCAAGTGCCCACTCAGGAAAGAAATCATATTGAAGAAAACTAACTAAAATCTGAGGAAGAACACCTCTGATTCACCGACATACGCTGCTATAACCAAACCATAAGCCGACACCACCAAGATTCTACACGCCACTCTACAGACACGTTCGCCCAGCAACTCCCTCCAAGGTGCTGTACTGCATGGTGTATGCACATCTTGCAAATGCAGCAAACCCCGGCACTTTCAACACCACAATAAACGAACTATTCCGCCTGAGCAACATGCCTGCTTTCAATTTCCTTGACTCCACACCTTCAGCCGACATCCTCAAGAGTCTTCCCAACGTTGTGAACTTCACTGCACCTGCAGACCTGTCTCCTGCCCAAGCAACTATTCCTGAAGCTTCTACAACTACCTTTACTGCCGATAATGCTGATCATTCTGCTTCTACCACCGCCTCCCATGTCTCCCAACCTGTTGACACATCACCAATACATCTCTCCACTACTGCCGTCCCACAGTCTTCTGCCAGCACCATCGAAGACTCGCCCTCTGTATCCTCTTCTGGGGAAGAGAAGTAAGATGTTGATGACTCCTGCACCAGCTCACTTACTTGAGACAACCTGACTTTCTACAATCTCCTTCGAATGAGGACACCATGACCTGCACAGATTTGTACAAAGGGATCTGTGAAATTCGCTTGTGAGACCACACCATTTTACTCTTACCCAAGTTCTGGAGTCATAAAACCACTCCGTTTTACTTTTGGCAGTAAAACAAAACTATACCACCTCTACAGAACCAATTTCAAGAAATTTGAGAACGGCTTTTCCACAAATGCTCCACGCTCAATAACACAACTAAGCTGCCTGTGTTGACCCCACCAGCCTGCCCTCCTGCGACCAAGCCTGCTGCAAGGTACCCAAGAATCAAGACTTCCACCAACTAAGAACGATGCAGTCTCGTCTCAGAGTACCCGTCCTGCTTTTCCAGTCTGCCTCACTAGCGCCTGGATGCTGGTTTTTTTAAGCCCAGGCACTATCTCTTCTACTCGTAACCTTCCTCTCACCAGTCTACTCTTCGCCAATCCTCACTTCCCCGCTCACCCCACAAGAGTCTTACCTCTACTCTCTTGTCTTGTCTTGCCGCTGTTGTAGCTCTTCCTCTTCTTCTTCCTCTTCCTGCTGCTGCTTCTCCTGCTGGAGAGGATATCAGAGCTGGGAAAAATAGAGATCGCTCACTGCCGGCATATATCCAATAAAACATTACTTCTAAGTACTTGAAATGTTCTGTCTGGAGTGAAAAAGCGAGAAATTCATTACAGCATATATATGGAGAATACCTGAAGGACTTGTACTAAATTTCCAGACACCCATAACAACGTACTGGAGTGAGAAATGGGAGGAAGTGTAAAATAGAGACGGTGAAAAGTATAGGCTGCAGAGTAAGATGAGAGCGTTGATTGCAATTACAAAAGTTAATTATCTTGTGCACTTGTAGGATCAAACACATCTCAGGGTCAAGGGATGAAGGGTGTGATTGTCTGATTGTGATGAGGTGTTGTCTGATCAGCTGACTACGTACCTTCCATCCCTGGTGCATCAGGCTGTTGATATTTGCGGCACACAGTCCTTTATATCTCCCTCCCAGGTGTCCCGTCTAACTACCTGGAGGATATTCCGGGGATCAACGCCCCCGCGGCCCGGTCCAAAACCCGTATCGTGGCCCGGTCCAGGCCCGTATCTCGATCGCTAGCACACTCAGGGGGTCTATTTCCCCGTACAGGTGGAAACATTAGGTGTTTCCGTAAGACACCTGCTGTCACTGTTTACCTAGCAGTACAATGAGTACCTGGGTGTTAGTCGACTGGTGTGGGTCGCATCCGAGTATACCTAATTTGCCGGAAATGTTCTGTATAACGAGGGACTTTCTGTATAATGTTATTGATATCAGCTCTGGTTTGTATACCTTGTAAATGTACTTGTAGAAATAAAGATATTATTTATTATATTATTGTTATTATCTTACTGCATTGTTTTGTTAGATCTAGGCTAGGATACCTCCCTCCCAGCATCATACTGCATTGTTTGTCAGAACTAGGCTAGGATACCTCCCTCCCAGCATCATACTGCATTGTTTGTCAGATCTAGGCTAGGATACCTCCCTCCCCGCATCATACTGCATTGTTTGTCAGATCTAGGCTAGGATACCTCCTTCCCAGCATCATACTGCATTGTTTGTCAGATCTAGGCTAGGATACCTCCCTCCCAGCATCATACTGCATTGTTTGTCAGATCTAGGCTAGGATACCTCCCTCCCCGCATCATGCTGCATTGTTTGTCAGATCTAGGCTAGGATACCTCCTTCCCAGCATCATACTGCATTGTTTGGCATATCTAGGCTAGGATACCTCCCTCCCAGCATCATACTGCATTGTTTGTCAGATCTAGGCTAGGATACCTCCTTCCCAGCATCATACTGCATTGTTTGGCATATCTAGGCTAGGATACCTCCCTCCCAGCATCATACTGCATTGTTTGTCAGATCTAGGCTAGGATACCTCCCTCCCAGCATCATGCTGCATTGTTTGTCAGATCTAGGCTAGGATACCTCCCTCCCAGCATCATACTGCATTGTTTGTCAGATCTAGGCTAGGATACCTCCCTCCCCGCATCATGCTGCATTGTTGGCAGATCTAGGCTAGGATACCTCCTTCCCAGCATCATACTGCATTGTTTGGCATATCTAGGCTAGGATACCTCCCTCCCAGCATCATACTGCAATGTTTGTCAGATCTAGGCTAGGATACATCCCTCCCCGCATCATACTGCATTGTTTGTCAGATCTAGGCTAGGAGACCTCCCTCCCCGCATCATACTGCATTGTTTGTCAGATCTAGGCTAGGATACCTCCCTCCCAGCATCATACTGCATTGTCAGAACTAGGCTAGGATACCTCCCTCCCCGCATCATACTGCATTGTCAGATCTAGGCTAGGATACCTCCCTCCCAGCATCATACTGCATTGTTTGGCAGATCTAGGCTAGGATACCTCCCTCCCAGCATCATACTGCATTGTCAGAACTAGGCTAGGATACCTCCCTCCCAGCATCATACTGCATTGTCAGAACTAGGCTAGGATACCTCCCTCCCAGCATCATACTGCATTGTCAGAACTAGGCTAGGATACCTCCCTCCCAGCATCATACTGCATTGTCAGATCTAGGCTAGGATACCTCCCTCCAAGCATCATACTGCATTGTTTGTCAGATCCTTGTAAGTCACAGCCTGGCTGTCAAGTGTACAACAACTTCCACCACTAAATGACACTTAGACAAAGTACATACCTTTACTAACAACATAAGCTAGAAATGTTTTCGATGGAGGCCTAGTCAAGGACCGTGCCGCGGGGGCGTTGACCCCCGAAACACTCTCCAGGTAAACATAGAAACGTTTGGTCAACAAGTGTCTTCTTCAGTCCGGTATGGAGATGAGTGGCGGAAGATGAGGAGTTTGAGGTAATCAGTCCCTCAGCCTGGGAGTAGGTGTTCAGACTGCGGTACTAGACACCTGCCCCTAGGCTGAGGGACTGATTACCTCATCTTCTACTTCTTCAGTCTTCTCTGTTGTACTGATAAAAGCCACTGGTTGGCGAAACTTACGTAGAGTTCAGAACTGTACACAAGTCCTGAAGTGTGCAACATAGAACGAATAAATCATTTAAACTCCCGGGAACGCCCGAACAACTAGAAATATTTTTGCTGGAGGCCTAGTCAAGGACTGGGCGGAGGGGGCGTTGACCCCTGGCACACCCTCCAGGTAGACTCCAAGTAGGGAAGGTAATAAATGGTTATATTTATAACCTTAATTTTTAAAGGGGAGGAGGGGTAAGCCAGTGGAAGGCCTTGGTCAGATGACCAAAAGCCCCAACGGCGGGTCATCATATAACGAAGACCCACGTCAGGAAGCACTTGTCCTGTTACCTGGAGTTTACCTGGAGAGAGTTCCGGGGGCCAATGCCCCCGCGGCCTGGTCTGTGACCAGGCCTCCTGGTGGATCAGAGCCTGATCAACCAGGCTGTTACCTGACAAACCTTACCTAACCTAACCTGGTGTGAGATACGCATCAAAGATACCGCAGAGCCTAGTCCAAAATATGCTCACTGTCATAATATAACAATGGTAGAATTGCCGAAAAATGTTAGGTAAATGGACACAAATGCGACTGATATGACATTTGTCAAGCCTACGAGGAGGTCTACACGATGTGTAGACCTCCTCGTAGACATTTCAAACTGTTAGGTAAGACACATATGCAACAGTTAGACAACTTTATTCCGAAACGTTTCGCCTACACAGTAGGCTTCTTCAGTCGAATACAGAAAGTAGGCAGGAACAGTAGAGATGTGAAGACGATGTAATCAGTCCATCATCCTGACTATGGAACTGAACTTCTCCAGGCCGAGGGACTGACAACCTCAAATTCTACGACTTTAAGGGTGATGGACTGATTACATCGTCTTCACATCTCTACTGTTCCTGCCTACTTTCTGTATTCGACTGAAGAAGCCTACTGTGTAGGCGAAACGTTTCGGAATAAAGTTGTCTAACTGTTGCATATGTGTCTTACCTAACAACCTGTCGGTATTGTATACCATTTTGATGTTCATCTTGTCAGACATTGCAACACGTGGCATCTTGGTACAGAAAACACCTTGGACAAGCTTTTCAAGTGAGAAGGGTTGGATCTGAGAGGGACATGACCTCTCAGTTGCCTCTCACTACTGCTACTACTACTACTACTACTACTACCACTACTACCCTGCACCTCTCCTTCCGACAGTATTTAAGTCTCCGCACTGTCGCTTGATCTTCAGATAGTTCCTGACTATGGAACTGAACTTCTCCAGGCCGAGGACTGACAACCTCAAATTCTACGACTTTAAGGGTGATGGACTGATTACATCGTCTTCACATCTCTACTGTTCCTGCCTACTTTCTGTATTCGACTGAAGAAGCCTACTGTGTAGGCGAAACGTTTCGGAATAAAGTTGTCTAACTGTTGCATATGTGTCTTACCTAACAACCTGTCGGTATTGTATACCATTTTGATGTTCATCTTGTCAGACATTGCAACACGTGGCATCTTGGTACAGAAAACACCTTGGACAAGCTTTTCAAGTGAGAAGGGTTGGATCTGAGAGGGACATGACCTCTCAGTTGCCTCTCACTACTGCTACTACTACTACTACTACTACTACCACTACTACCCTGCACCTCTCCTTCCGACAGTATTTAAGTCTCCGCACTGTCGCTTGATCTTCAGATAGTTCCTGACTATGGAACTGAACTTCTCCAGGCCGAGGGACTGACAACCTCAAATTCTACGACTTTAAGGGTGATGGACTGATTACATCGTCTTCACATCTCTACTGTTCCTGCCTACTTTCTGTATTCGACTGAAGAAGCCTACTGTGTAGGCGAAACGTTTCGGAATAAAGTTGTCTAACTGTTGCATATGTGTCTTACCTAACAACCTGTCGGTATTGTATACCATTTTGATGTTCACATTTCAAACTGCCCACCAACACCAGCACTCCAATGTAGTGCTTGTATTGGTAGTGACATCCTGCTGTCGTAGGCAGGCCAGTTACGATTTTCCTGCGTTATATAGATCTCACCTCACCTTGTGATAGCCTAGTCCTACTCTCTCTCTCTCTCTCTCTCTCTCTCTCTCTCTCTCTCTCTCTCTCTCTCTCTCTCTCTCTCTCTCTCTCTCTCTCTCTCTCTCTCTCTCTACATTATACATTGACAGTAAAGAGTAGGCATACAAGAGTTTGTAAATCAGCCTTATCGTCTTGCTGCTACCCTACACGGTGTTTGAGAGCCGCTACTAGGCCTATCACACCAGTGTTCGCAGCAACATTGGTGGCCTCCGGTGTTCCTTTCAGTGCCCGGGCAGAGGTGAGACACAAATTTTATCTGCTTGGTGTGGAAGGGGGGCAAGTTAGGATACTCCAGACAACTACCTAACCTAATTTGCCCGAAATGCTCTGTATGACCAGGGAGTTTCTATATAAAATGTCATTGATGTCAGCTATGGTCTGTGTAAGTTGTATCATGTACTTGTAGAAATAGAGATTATTATTATTATTATTTATTATTATTATTATTATTATTATTATTATTATTATTATTATTATTATTATTAGAAAAGAGTTTCTACACGTCTCGGACAACGAATCGAGAGTACTTATTGCTGTGTGCTGCAATGAATTTTGGACTCGGGGCCAAAATTCACCAGTTGTTGAAATAGCACACGGTAGGCTTCTTCAGTCAAGTACAGAGGCAGTAGGTTTAGTAGTGAAGGTGATGTAATCAGTCCATCAACCTTGGAGATATGAGGTGGTCAGTCCCTCTGCCTGGTGAAGAGTTCAGCTCCGTGGTCTGGAACGGCATGAACGGAGTCTTAAATACTGTCAAAGGTGAGGTGGAAGATCTCGAAGACGTTGTAGGAGACGGGATCCACTAGTAGAAAACAGATCCATCTGGAATCCAACTGTTCTCACTCATAAGCAGTAGTTAAGCGATGAAGAATGGAAGATGTTCTCTGCACCAAGATACCGTTGTGTTGCAGTGTCTGACAGTTACGTCAGACATTACTGTTACTAGTGGTGTCTGTTGCCCCTGAGCAGCAGTTTGCTTCTTCCGTAGAACCTGTAACTGAGTCTTGTATCTTTCCACACACCTGCCAGTTATTGTTTTGTGCAGAACCAAGAGATCTGAAGCTGTGTTCTGAGTGGAGCGAGTGTGTTCAAGTGTTCATCCTGCCTCTCTTAGTCCCTTACTACCCTCACCCCCCCCACACACTCTCTCTCTCTCTAATAATAATAATAATAATAATAATAATAATAATAATAATTCCATCATTGGTCTCTTCGTGTCATTTCATTTTGTTTTCAACGTTGCAGAACCAGCTTTTGCCCGGACAACGTTTTCCTCTGTAGTGTTATCATGCCATTGTTAAATAAATCTCTTCACAGAGCAAAACGTCGTCCCAATAAAATCTTGATCTGCAGTGTGTCTGTTATTGTCAGTTGTCTCACGTGCATTATTTTTGTCCATTCCTTTATTGTTCCTGTCTATCCTTCATTACCTTTCCTCTACTCACACTCATTTTTTCTACGTGTATCCCTCTCTTCCATCCCTCGAGCCTCTATCCCTCTCTCTATTTATCCTTCTATATATCCCTCCATCTATCTGTCCCTCTATCTATTCCTTTATCTATCCCTCTATCCCTCCATCTACCCTCCCTCTGTCTCTCCCTCCTATCTATCTGTCCCTCCTTGTATTCCTCCCTCTATCCCTCTGTCTATCCCTCCTTGTATTCCTCCCTCTATCCCTCCCTCCCACTATCCCTTGCATGTCACCCTCAGAACTCCTTACTCACCTCCCTGACCTGCTTAGTGTGCAGTCACTCTGTTGCTCTGTACACTATTGTGATGTTCTTTCTGTTGTTTCAGAGTTGCTACGTGTGTTGCTAAGTGCTTTGTGTCTTCTATTACTGAGTGCAGGCTTAATTGGTCACTACGCTGATTTAATCAGGTTCGTGTTACCGTAGCATAACCGAGATATTTGCCCAGGTGCTCTCTACCTTGCTGAAGTGTTGTTAGATCCTGTAGTCTGTCACACTTGTAGTATATTCTGAGAGCGCTCCAGCAGTTCGGTCCCAGACCAGGCTGTGGTAACAGCGCTCCAGCAATCGGTCCCAGACCAGGCTGTGGTAACAGCGCTCCAGCAATCCGGTCCCAGACCAGGCTGTGGAACAGCGCTCCAGCGCTCCAGCAATCCGGTCCCAGACTTGGCTGTGATAACAGCGCTCCAGCAGTTCGGTCCCAAACCAGGCTGTGGAACACACACGTGGGTAAAAAGGCAGATGTTAGACACAGGTAATTTTTACAAATATATAATGATAATACTGGGAATATCACCAGAGGGCAGAATGATGTGAAATAACGTCAGGTGTGATAAATGGTTTGGAAAACCGACAAGACGCTTGTGTAGCATTTTTTAATCTTTCTAAAATGTTGCACAAGTGTCTAATTCTTCGACGTAAGGAGTTGAAAGTTAAGACACTTGTGCAACAACTGGTTATCTTTATTGTAGATGTTTCGCCATCCAGTGGCTTTATCAATACAGATTCCTGGACATAATTAGAAAACAGAAGAACTATATACAAAAGATGAGGTAATCAGTCCCTCAGCCTTGGAGGTGATGTTTACAGCACCATGGTTGTAGAGATTCTGAAGCACAGGTAAGGAGACTGGCGCTTATATAGGCGTCAGTGAATAGGGACGTGTAGCAGACGAGGGCATAGTCACTGGTAGGCGGGATTCCCCAGTAGAAGTAGGTCCTTCCCAAATTGATGGACTAGTTGTAGAAGTCGTGAAGAAGGTCATGTAGATGTCCTCTGAACCAAGATACCATGATGTTGCAGTGCCTGACAAGTTGTGCAAGACAGGTATACAATACCGACAAGATGTCTTAACAAGGTGTCTTAACTTTCATCTTGTCGGTATTGTATACCTGTCTTGCACAACGTAAGGGGTACTCGAAGTACTTCGGACCTTCACCATTCTTCTTTGTATTGGACTGATGAAGCCACTGTGTGGCGAAACGTTTCTCAGTAAGATGCCCAAGTGTTGCACATGTGTCTAATTTATCAAGGAGTACTCACACACTAATATCGTCGGGTTATGTCCAAAAATTGTTTGGAGTGCATACACTCCAGCGTAAGGCTGCTCATACACACTCGGTTAAAATCCAGCCACGACCTGTCTCTTTCAGTGACGATGTATTTGACACTTGTGCAACACTTGGGTATCTTTATTGTGGGACTGTTTCGCCAACCAATGACTTCTTAGTCCGATACAGAGAAGAATGGTTGAAGATCAGAAGGGGTTTGAGGTAATCAGTCCCTTAATATTACAAAGATCATCCTGTCAGTTCTCTGACCATTTATTCTACATACCTTCATTGATTTGAGGCTTTAATGGCCCGCACACTCTCTCCCTGACTATAAGTCCTCGTCTAAACCTCTTATCCAGGCCTAGCTTACAGTGGAACAATTCGTTGCCGTGTGCAACATCTAAATTGCTGGCTAATCTTCAACATATTCAGGAAGGCAAAACAGTTATCACATTCGCCAACGTACTTTGACGTCGACCATAACATACGAGCCAAGCTCACTATGGTTGAGATCATTAAGAGAGGTACTTTGATGGTTCCCAGAGTTTTCTACTCAGTATCTTCTTGAAACTTTACACTTGTTCCAGCGTGTTTCTGATTCTTCTTGAAGCTTCTACACTTTCCAGCAGTGTTTCTGATATCTTCTTGAAGACTTCTACACTTGTTCCAGCAGTGTTTCTGAAAATCTTCTGAAGACTTCTACACTTGTTCAGCAGTGTTTTCTGATATCCCTTGAAGACTTCTACACTGTTCCAGTGTTCTGATATTTCTTGAAGACTCATACACTTGTTCCAGCAGTGTAACTGTTATCTTCTTGAAGACTTACATTGTTCCACGTGTTTCTGATATCTTCTTGAATCGACCAACATTTTCCAGCAGTGTTTCTGATATCTTCTGAAGACTTTACACGTTCCAGCAGTGTTCTGTACTTTTGAGACTTTATACTTTTTCCCCAGCAGTGTTTTGATATCTTCTTGAAGATTTCTACCTTGTTCCAGCAGGTTTCTGATATCTTCTTGAAGACTTCTACACTTGTTCCAGCAGTGTTTCTGATGTCTTCTTGAAGACTTCTACACTTGTTCCAGCAGTGTTTCTGATATCTTCTTGAAGACTTATACACTTGTTCCAGCAGTGTTTCTGATATCTTCTTGAAGACTTCTACACTTGTTCCAGCAGTGTTTTCTGATATCTTCTTGAAGACTTCTACACTTGTTCCAGCAGTGTTTCTGATATCTTCTTGAAGACTTCTACACTTGTTCCAGCAGTGTTTTGATATCTTCTTGAAGACTTCTACACTTGTTCCAGCAGTGTTTCTGATATCTTCTTGAAGACTTCTGCACTTGTTCCAGCAGTGTTTCTGATATCTTCTTGAAGACTTGTACACTTGTTCCAGCAGTGTTTCTGATATCTTCTTGAAGACTTCTACACTGTTCCAGCAGTGTTTCTGATATCTTCTTGAAGACTTCTACACTTGTTCCAGCAGTGTTTCTGATATCTTCTGAAGACTTCTACACTTGTTCCAGCAGTGTTTTCTGATATCTTCTTGAAGACTTCTACACTTGTTCCAGCAGTGTTTCTGATATCTTCTTGAAGACTTCTACACTTGTTCCAGCAGTGTTTCTGATATCTTCTTGAAGACTTCTACACTTGTTCCAGCAGTGTTTCTGATATCTTTTTAGAAGACTTCTACACTTGTTCCAGCAGTGTTTCTGATATCTTCTTGAAGACTTCTACACTTGTTCCAGCAGTGTTTCTGATATCTTCTTGAAGACTTTTACAGCACTGTTTCTGATACCTTCTGGTAAGATGTTGAATAGTCTTGGACCACGGATGTTGATACAATGCTTTCTTATTGTGCCCACTCCATTGGGTTTATTTTACACTTCCATATCTTTCACTCCAGTATACTATGGCAGTGTGCAAATTTGGGAAAAGGCTCTCAAGTACTTTCCAGGTATATATTATTATGTATCTCCCTCTCCTCCGTTCCAGTGAGTACATATGTAAGACTTTAAGACGTCCCCAGTAATTTAAATGTTTTGCTGGCTCTGTGCAGGCCGTATACGATCTCTTTATTTATTCAAGCTCTGATATTTCTCCAGCCCTGAACGAGAGAGCACAAGTGATTTGAAAAATGTCACCATTGGTACTATTCCTCTTGTTTTGAAAGTTCTCATTATCCACACCATCATCATTCTGGATGTCGTGACCTTGGTCTTATTGTGTTCTTTAAAAGAAAGGTCATTGATATAATTACTCACAGGTCTTTTACATTTTCATTTCCTTCTATTTGGTGATCCTCTTGAGTTTTGTATAGTGTCCCTTTGAGTTCTTTATTCTTTCCATACCTAAGCAGTTGGAACTTCTCACCAATGACCGTCATGTTGTTCTCCACTGCTCAACATTCCTTATATCTTTCTGTAATTTTTCAGTGTGTTTTGCCGTAGTGACTATCATACTTATTTTAGTGCCATCTGCAAATGACGATTCAAAACTATGACGGTTTTTTTTTATCTATCTGCTATGAGGATGAGAAACAGCAGAGGTGCCAGGACAGAGCCTTGGAGAACTGAGCTTTTGACCTCGCAGATGCTGGATTTTGCTCTGTTTACTACTACTGTTTTTGTTCTGTGTGTTAGGAGCCCGAAAATCCCTTATTTTGATATGCCCAAGAGATCCTGAAAGATCTTGTCGAGGCGCCTAGAAGCCCTGAAAGACCATGACAAGGGCCCTAGAAAGCCTAGTGACGCCTTTAGAAACCCCCAAGAGACCCTGACGAGGCCCTTGTCTGGTAATAGCTGAGGGGAATGATCGAGATTATGATTATATTATATTATTATTACAGTTATAATTATTACAATTATTATTATTATTATTTTACTAGAGGGAGAGATTCTAAATTCTAGTTCATACAGCACTTGAGGAAAGGAAAGCAGTCGGGTTTGATCCCAGGAAATAGAGGAGTAGTTTTAATTTACAGGATCAAGAGTCCCTCACTGTCATCAAGGCACTGATCTGGGTAGCTTGGCACCTGGTCTGGGTATCTTGGAGCCTGGTCTGGGTATCTTGGCACTTGGTCTGGGTGTCTTGGCATCTGATTTGGGTACACTGGCACCTGATCTGGGTACCTTGGCACCTGGTTTGGGCACCATGGCACCTGGTCTGGGTACCTTGGAACCTGGTCTGCATACCTTGGCACCTGGTCTGAGCACCATGGCACTTGGTCTGGCAAATAGTGATAAACGCCTGGTGTTAAAAAAAATATTGGGAATATCTCTGTGCTTGTACCCAGGGTAGGTTTGTGTTGGTATTGGTGGGTTGGGAATGGGTAGGTGGGCTGTCCTGGGGTGGGTGGTGGCATGATGTGCCAGAAATGAGTCACAGTCCTTGGCAGGACATGTGAGGCCTTTTGGGTAGTTACCCACCTGTACTGTGCGGCACCGTTCCCTTGTGTTGGGAAATAGGATCCCGTTGTCAAAGGGATTGTCGATAGACACCGGCATGTTTGTGTGGAGGGGTTGGACTCGCCTAGTTTATGGTTTGCAGGGGTCGGTCACAGCTCCTGGCACCGCCTTTCATTGGCCGCTACTGGGTATCACTCCCCTGTTGTGGTGTTGTGTGTGTGTGGTGTGTGTGTGTGTGTAGTGTGTGGTGTGTCGTCGCAGCGCGCGCATATGGTGTGCGTGTACCGTTGTGTTGGTTGAGTGGGGTGGGTTCGTTGTGCAGCGTTATGGTGTGCGGTACTTGTGTGTGTGGTGTGTGGTGTGGTGTGGGTGTCTGGTGTGTGTGGGTGTGTGGGTGTGTGTGGCGCGTATGGTGTGCGGTAAGTGTGTGTGTGTTGTGGTGTGTGGGTGTGTGGGTGTGTGGGTGGGTGGGGGTGGTGGGTGGGTGTGGGTGTTGAACAGATCTTGTCAGTGTTCTTGATGGTATCTACAGTCAAGAACAGTGTCCGGCTGGTATCCTGCAGTCAAGAAAACGTGATCCTGACTGGTATCCTGCCAGTCAGAAAACGTGATCCTGACTGGTATCTACAGTCAGAAAACAGTGATCTGACTGGTATCCTACACAAGAAAGCAGTGATCCTGACTGGTATCCTAACCAGTCAAGAAAACAGTGATCCTGACTGGTATCCTGCCAGTCAAGAAAACAGTGATCCTGACTGGTATCCTACCAGTCAAGAAAACAGTGATCCTGACTGGTATCCTACCAGTCAAGAAAACAGTGATCCTGACTGGTATCCAAACCAGTCAAGAAAACAGTGATCCTGACTGGTATCCCCAGTCAAGAAAACAGTGATCCTGACTGGTATCCTCCCAGTCAAGAAAACAGTGATCCTGACTGGTATCCTACCAGTCAAGAAAACAGTGATCCTGACTGGTATCCACCAGTCAAGAAAACAGTGATCCTGGCTGGTATCCATACCAGTCAAGAAAACAGTGATCCTGGCTGGTATCCACCAGTCAAGAAAACAGTGATCCTGGCTGGTATCCTGCCAGTCAAGAAAACAGTGATCCTGACTGGTATCCAACCAGTCAAGAAAACAGTGATCCTGACTGGTATCCAACCAGTCAAGAAAACAGTGATCCTGACTGGTATCCAACCAGTCAAGAAAACAGTGATCCTGACTGGTATCCTAACCAGTCAAGAAAACAGTGATCCTGCTGGTATCCTGCCAGTCAAGAAACAGTGATCCTGACTGGTATCCTGCCAGTCAAGAAAACAGTGATCCTGACTGGTATCCTACCAGTCAAGAAAACAGTGATCCTGACTGGTATCCTAACCAGTCAAGAAAACAGTGATCCTGACTGGTATCCACCAGTCAAGAAACAGTGATCCGGGACTGGTATCCTACCAGTCAAGAAAACAGTGATCCTGACTGGTATCCTGCCAGTCAAGAAAACAGTGATCCTGACTGGTATCCTGCCAGTCAAGAAAACAGTGATCCTGACTGGTGTCCTACCAGTCAAGAAAACAGTGATCCTGACTGGTATCCTACCAGTCAAGAAAACAGTGATCCTGACTGGTATCCTACCAGTCAAGAAAACAGTGATCCTGACTGGTATCCTACCAGTCAAGAAAACAGTGATCCTGACTGGTATCCTACCAGTCAAGAAAACAGTGATCCTGACTGGTATCCTACCAGTCAAGAAAACAGTGATCCTGACTGGTATCCTACCAGTCAAGAAAACAGTGATCCTGACTGGTATCCTACCAGTCAAGAAAACAGTGATCCTGACTGGTATCCTACCAGTCAAGAAAACAGTGATCCTGACTGGTATCCTACCAGTCAAGAAAACAGTGAGCCTGACTGGTATCCTACCAGTCAAGAAAACAGTGATCCTGACTGGTATCCTGCCAGTCAAGAAAACAGTGATCCTGACTGGTATCCTGCCAGTCAAGAAAGTGATCCTGACTGGTATCCTGCCAGTCAAGAAACAGTGATCCTGACTGGTATCCTACCAGTCAAGAAAACAGTGATCCTGACTGGTATCCTGCCAGTCAAGAAAACATTGATCCTGACTGGTATCCTGCCAGTCAAGAAACAGTGATCCTGACTGGTATCCTGCCAGTCAAGAAAACAGTGATCCTGGCTGGTATCCTACCAGTCAAGAAAACAGTGATCCTGACTGGTATCCTGCCAGTCAAGAAAACAGTGATCCTGACTGGTATCCTGCCAGTCAAGAAACAGTGATCCTGACTGGTATCCTGCCAGTCAAGAAACAGTGATCCTGACTGGTATCCTACCAGTCAAGAAAACAGTGATCCTGGCTGGTATCCTACCAGTCAAGAAAACAGTGATCCTGACTGGTATCCTGCCAGTCAAGAAAACAGTGATCCTGACTGGTATCCTGCCAGTCAATAAACAGTGATCCTGACTGGTATCCTGCCAGTCAAGAAAACAGTGATCCTGACTGGTATCCTACCAGTCAAGAAAACAGTGATCCTGACTGGTATCCTACAAGTCAAGAAAACAGTGATCCTGACTGGTATCCTGCCAGTCAAGAAACAGTGATCCTGGCTGGTATCCTACCAGTCAAGAAAACAGTGATCCTGACTGGTGTCCTACCAGTCAAGAAAACAGTGATCCTGACTGGTATCCTACCAGTCAAGAAAACAGTGATCCTGACTTGTGTCCTACCAGTCAAGAAAACAGTGATCCTGACTGGTATCCTACCAGTCAAGAAAACAGTGATCCTGACTGGTATCCTGCCAGTCAAGAAAACAGTGATCCTGACTGGTATCCTCCAGTCAAAAACAGTGATCCTGACTGGTATCCTACCAGTCAAGAAACAGTGATCCTGACTGGTATCCTGCCAGTCAAGAAACAGTGATCCTGACTGGTATCCTACCAGTCAAGAAACAGTGATCCTGACTGGTATCCTGCCAGTCAAGAAACAGTGATCCTGACTGGTATCCTGCCAGTCAAGAAACAGTGATCCTGACTGGTAAACTTCCTAAGTAAGAAACAGTGATCCTGACTGGTATCCTGCCATCAAGAAACAGTGGTCACTGACTGGTATCCTGCCAGTCAAGAAACGTGATCCTGATGGTATCCTGCCAGTCAAAACATGATCCGACTGGTAACCATGCCAGTCAAGAAACAGTGATCCTGACTGGTATCCTGCCACTCAAGAAAACAGTGATCCTGACTGGTATCCTGCCAGTCAAGAAAACAGTGATCCTGACTGGTATCCTGCCAGTCAAGAAACGTGATCCTAAAGGATAAATCAAGCAGTCAAGAAACCATGATCCTGACTGTATCCTGCCAAGTCAAGAAAACAGTGACCTGACTTATCCATACCAGTCAAGAAAACAGTGATCCTGACTGGTATCTGCCAGTCAAGAAAACAGTGATCCTGACTGTACCTGCATCAAGAAACGTGATCCTGACTGGTACCTACCAGTCAAGAAAACAGTGATCCTTCGATATATTACATTGGTTATATTTACTAACCCTATATTTCTGAATTAGTGGGCAGTCATGAACACTCTTCAAGAAAGTGACCTTAAGACAAACCAAGAAAGTGACCTTAAGATAAACCAAGAAAGTGACCTTAAGACAAACCAAGAAAGTGACCTTAAGACAAACCAAGAAAGTGACTATAAGACAAACCAAGAAAGTGACCATAAGATAAACCAAGAAAGTGACCATAAGACAAACCAAGAAAGTGACCTTAAGACAAACCAAGAAAGTGACCTAAGACAAACCAAGAAAGTGACCTAAGACAAACCAAGAAAGTGACCATAAGAAAACCAAGAAAGTGACCATAAGATAAACCAAGAAAGTGACCATAAGACAAACCAAGAAAGTGACCATAAGACAAACCAAGAAAGTGACCATAAGACAAACCAAGAAAGTGACCATAAGACAAACCAAGAAAGTGCCCTTAAGACAAACCAAGAAAGTGACCATAAGAAAACCAAGAAAGTGACCATAAGACAAACCAAGAAAGTGACCTTAAGACAAACCAAGAAAGTGACCATAAGACAAACCAAGAAAGTGACCATAAGACAAACCAAGAAAGTGACCATAAGATAAACTAAGAAAGTGACCATAAGACAAACCAAGAAAGTGACCATAAGACAAACCAAGAAAGTGACCATAAGATAAACCAAGAAAGTGACCATAAGATAAACCAAGAAAGTGACCATAAGACAAACCAAGAAAGTGACCATAAGACAAACCAAAAAAGTGACCATAAGATAAACCAAGAAAGTGACCATAAGATAAACCAAGAAAGTGATCCATAAGATAAACCAAGAAAGTGACCATAAGATAAACCAAGAAAGTGACCATGAGACAAACCAAGAAAGTGACCATAAGATAAACCAAGAAAGTGACCATAAGATAAACCAAGAAAGTGACCATAAGATAAACCAAGAAAGTGACCATAAGATAAACCAAGAAAGTAACCATAAGATAAACCAAGAAAGTATCCATAAGACAAACCAAGAAAGTGACCTTAAGATAAACCAAGAAAGTGACCTTAAGATAAACCAAGAAAGTGACCATAATAAACCAAGAAAGTGACCATAAGATAAACCAAGAAAGTGACCTAAGACAAACCAAGAAAGAGACCATAAGACAAACCAAGAAAGTGATCATAAGATAAACCAAGAAAGTGACCATAAGATAAACCAAGAAAGTGACCATAAGATAAACCAAGAAAGTGACCATAAGATAAACCAAGAAAGTGACCATAAGATAAACCAAGACAGTGACCATAAGATAAACCAAGAAAGTGACATAAGACAAAAAAAAGTGACCATAAGATAAACCAAGAAAGTGACCATAAGATAAACCAAGAAAGTGACCATAAGATAAACCAAGAAAGTGACCATAAGACAAACCAAGAAAGTGACCATAAGATAAACCAAGAAAGTGACCATAAGATAAACCAAGAAGTATCCATAAGACAAACCAAGAAAGTGACCTTAAAATAAACCAAGAAAGTGACCATAAGATAAACCAAGAAAGTGACCATAAGACAAACCAAGAAAGTGACCATAAGATAAACCAAGAAAGTGACCATAAGATAAACCAAGAAAGTGACCATAAGATAAACCAAGAAAGTGACCATAAGATAAACCAAGAAAGTGACCATAAGACAAACCAAGAAAGTGACCATAAGACAAACCAAGAAAGTGACCATAAGACAAACCAAGAAAGTGACCATAAGAAAACCAAGAAAGTGACCAAGCAACCAAGAAAGACCATAAGACAAACCAAGAAAGTGACCATAAGGCAAACCAAGAAAGTGACCATAAGACAAACCAAGAAAGTGGCATAAGATAAACCAAGAAAGTGACCATAAGATAAACCAAGAAAGTGACCATAAGATAAACCAAGAAAGTGACATAAGATAAACCAAGAAAGTGACCATAAGATAAACCAAGAAAGTGACCATAAGACAGTGCACATACTTTTCATTTAGTTTGATCAACTGTGTGTCTGAGAAACTCCTAGACGTATTTTTTACCCAAGCAGAAAGAAGAACAAGGTACAATACCGTGTCTGGAACAATTCACAAATAACCCGCACATAGGAGAGAGAGAAAGTTTATGACTTCTACGTTATGGAAAACTGGAGGAGATAATAACTAGAACCGAGTATACTACAAACTCTGATCATACAATAAAGCGGAAAAATAATGTGAGGAACCTGGGAGTAGTAATGTCTGAGGATCTTGCTTTCAAGGATCACAACAGTGCCACGATCACAAGTGCAAAGAAAATGATAGGATGGATAATGAGAACGTTTAGAACAAGAGATGCCAAGCCAATGATGATCCTTTTCAAATCACTTGTTCTCTCTAGGCTGGAATACTGCTGTACATTAACATCTCCGTTCAAGGCAGGTGAAATTGCAGATCTAGAGAGTGCACAGAACGTACTTGATAGAACGTATAAGTTCTATCAAGTACCTAAACTACTGGGAACACTTGGAAGCACTGAACACAGGAGAGAGAGATACATCATAATCTACACTTGGAAAATCCTAGAAGGAATGGTCCTGAATCTGCACACAGAAATCACTCCCTACGAAAGTAAAAGACTAGGCAGGCGATGCAACATACCCCGAATGAAAAGTAGGGGCGCCATTGGTACACTAAGAGAAAACACCATTAGTGTCCGGGGCCTAAGACTGTTCAACAGCCTCCCACCAGGCATAAGGGGAATTACCAATAGGCCCCTAGCTGCCTTCAAGAGGGAGCTGAACAGTTACTTAGTCGGTGCTGGATCAGCCGGGCTGTGGTTCGTACATGTGGCCAGTAGTAACAGCCTGATTGATCAGGCCCTGATCCACCGGGAGGCCTGGTCGTGGACCGGGCCGCGGGGGCGTTGATCCCCTGAATACCCTCCAGGTAGACCTTTCGGCGTGACTTTGTAAATGGTCCAAGTCGGACCGAAACATGTCGTAATCCCCTCTCGCCTATGTAATACTAATAATAATGATAATAATAATAATAATAATACTAATAATAATAATCTTTATTTCTACCAGTACATGTACAAGGTATACAGACCATAGCTGACATCACTGACATACTACTATATAGAAAGTCCCTTGTTATGCTGAGCATTTCCCGCAAATTAGATCAGTTTTGTCCCAGGATGCGACCCACACCAGTCCACTAACACCCAGGTACCCATTTTACCGATGCGTGAACGTGGACAACAGGTATCTTATGGAAACACGTCCTGATGTTTTCCAGCCGTACCGGGAATCGACCCCCGGACCTCAGTGTGTGAGCTGAGTACGCCAGCGGGTTATTTATATATTACCCAAGCATAATCCAGTCTGGTTTACCCTGTAAGTTGCTCCGTATATATGCTTATCTACCTTCTTGTTATTATAATGATTAATAGATTATGATTAATAGGTTATAATGATTAATAGATTATGATTAATAGGTTATAATGATTAATAGATTATACACGAGTAAATGACCTCGTGTATATCGTGTAGAGTCTGTTGCTTCTGAGGAAGGTCAGGTTCGTCAGGAAACAGGACAGGTGTTTCCTGACGCGGGTATTGTGTGATGACCCGTCACTGGAGGTTTTGGTCATCTGTCCGAGGCCTTCCGCTGGTTTACCCCTTTAAAGATTAAGGTTACAGTTGTAAATAACGGTATTTAAAAGCTATTTGCTTCTCAGTGTTGGTATATAGTAGTAACTAGTAGAGTACCTCCTAGCACTCGAGCACACGGTATGTTGTGGGCTCGTACCACTGTCTGACTACCGGCACTGTACCGTCATCATGCTTCTACTTACTCTGTGCAAGAATGGAGGACATTGTTGATAAAACGAATTTAGAAGATTGATTATACTGTTTAAGATCTTTCTCCTCCTCCACCACCTCCTCCACATCCTCCACCACTTCCACTACCCCCACCACCTCCACCACCACCACCACCTCCACCACCACCACAGCCACCACCACAGCCACCACCACCACCTCCACCACCACCACCACCACCACCACCTCCACCACCACCACCACCAACCACCTCCACCACCACCTCCACCCCCAAACCACCACCACCCCCAAACCACCACCACCACCACCTCCACCTCCACCTCCACCACCACCACCTCCACCACCACCACCTCCACCACCACACCCCACCACCACCACCACCACCACCACCACCACCACCACCACCACCACCACCACCACCTTGTTACAAAAAACGCGATTCTAAAAGCTTAGAGATCTCCACTGAATACTAGAAAGGACTGCCCTTCTAGCATCCAGCCTGTTACTGGGTTTTCGTAACTAGTAGTCAGTATCCTTGTCCAATTATCCATTAGAATTCAGTATAATTCGATAGTGCTTCAGGATTACAACTGGTAGGCTACTAACTAGAGAAATTAAAATTTAATAAATTTATTAAGTCTAGAGGTATATTATTAAGTACCATCTGGTACATTAACATTTAATAAGATATTACAAATATGTACAAGTATGTATGTATGTGTTTAAGTGTTCTAAGTAGTTCGCTATGTCTCACGACCGACTAGACTTAAACAAGTGACTGACAAAGTCCTCAAATAAACTAATTTCTTGACCAACTGGCAATCAGAACAGTCTGCTTGAACAACAAAAAGAATGCTAAGCCCAATAGCAATATAACAAGCAACTGCGACACAGAATCAGGAACAAGGAGATAATATAACGACACTAAGTAGGGACCATCAGCAGATCCTCCACAAAAGTCACAAAACTCCCATACTACTGAATCTAAGTTCAGCATAAGAAAATCCCCGACTGTGATAATACACAGATACCAGTACAAGTTAGGTCAGAAGCAAACAGCTCAGGACCCCGATTGATTAGAGTGTCTATTAGACACACAACCTCAGTACAACATCAAAAATCACTAAGTCTATACAATGTTCTGTGAACAGAGTTCTACAGAACTAACAAGAATAAGACAGACAATCTGTCCAACCACCAAGAAGTCAGACCCGACTGAATACTTCAGGCGAGGTGAGGACACCCCCCCCCCTCGATCACGTAATAGCTCCGAGGGTCGCTGCCCAGCAAGAAACCGGCAGTCTAACGAGCCACAAGCGATAATTACAATAGTTAGACAATCAAGACTTGAACTGAGCACATAATATGTAACATCCTACCTAACAACAAATACGTCAAATAATTTTATAAAGCAATATATTCACGATTTAGCAAATTTAGGGGCAAATATAAGCAGTATAAAATTATATGAAAAGATAATTATATATATACATAATCCCCCCCAACACGACAAACGGTCGCACTAGGAGTTGCATTAATGTCTTTCACATTATTACCAATTATTCATATCAATACAATTTAATATAAACATTAATCAGAGTCTCTCTTGTGCCAAGCACCTCTACAATTTCACAGCGTCTGTACACTAAGATATGCCCCTAGTCCTAGGGCAGTACACAGTATCGTATCTCCGCATACTCGTGGTTATGTACATCAGTGTAGAGACAGGATAGCGTAGACAAGGAGGGCACGATGAGGCTCGATCATAGTAGAGGAGACTGCATTCCACTCTTAAGTAGTGGTTGTGGAATGCTATGTAGTATGGACATCTGAGTATGAAACAGCTTAAGGTGTGTAGTGAGTGGGGGGGGGGGTCTGCGGCAGGACGGGTTTTAAACGCCACACGCAGTACGTCGCCAACACCACACTACCCACTCATCACTCAGCTTCTGTCTCCTCCTCACACATATCAATACTGTGAATATATAAATATAATAATTAGACATGAGTATACATGTATATAGTTAATATGGGCTGGAGGGATTTTAAGTTACTCTACTGAATTTGACATAGCAAGTAACAAAAGGTATTTGGGCATTAAAATTACGTTACTTTAATGTAACTGATAATTATTAAGGACGTGACAGAGCATCAGCAATTACATTACGATGACCACTTACGTGTTTTATACTAATAGAATAAGGTTGGATTCTGAGGGCCCACCTCATGATCCTAGCATTTTTACTTTTCATAATGTTAATATAAGTGAGTGGATTGTGGTCTAAAAAAACGTTAATTTTAAATGGGGAAGTGCCCAAATACACGTCAAAATGTTCCAAGGACACCACAAGAGCTAGAGCCTCTTTCTCAATATTGGCATAATTTTTCTGGTGTAGTTTAAGCTTAGATGAATAGTAACATATAGGATGGAGAATATCATTGGATTTTGACTGTTGGAGAAAGCACAGCACCCACTGCATAACCACTCGCATCTATATGTAAAAAGAAAGGAAGATTGAAATTTGGACTCAACACTGGAGCAGAGGAAAGCAGATGCTTCAACCTTTTGAACGAGTCTGAACAATCCTTAGTCCAGATGAACTGAACTTTGCTACTAGAGAACATAGTAAGAGGTGTAGGTGGTGTGTGTGCTGGCTTACCTGTCACTTGACACACGTGGCAACGTCGCACATGATCAGCTACTGTTTCCTTCATCTTTGGCCAAGTAAAATGTTTTGCCAGTTTACCGAGTGTCTTCTTTTACACCCAAATGTCCTCCAATGGGACTATTGTGAGGGAAAAACAATGGCTTGTTCACGAAAAGTAACTGGTAACACTACGAGATGCTTGACTATGGGGGAAACACTAAACACTGACAACTTACAGTATTTTTCCCCCATCATACACCGTTACTATAATAGTAACAATTATCGAGATCCTTTGCTTCACTCTCAGTAACTGCTATATCCTCAGTCTTCCAGTGACTGATCAACAAACTGATTCCTTGATTAAATCATCATGAGTTAGAAATTTAACGTCAGTAGTGCCTGACTAGGTTGAAAAACCAGGGAGTTGGGTTTAATGACCCTGGGCGCAGAGCAAACACTAAACAACATATTCAAGCCCCAATCATTGTCATCCACTAACTCAACAGGAGACAGGATGGTTTGTCGAATCTTTGACATAGCTCTAGTAATTGCGCTGAAAAGGAAAAAAATAAAGGTTCTCTCTACAAACTTCAATGGCATAATTATCATCATGTTTATTACAGTCACGAGTGGTTCTTTACATATACCAGCATGAAGGATATCGTTCCCAAACAACAAGTCCACTGACCTGATGGAAATACACCACTGGATAAACCCACTGAAATATAACCAGTATAATAGCTTGTTTGAATATAAACTTGGTGCAGAGGTACTTTTATAACAGCCCCACCATAGGCTTCTAACAATGCATCTATCTTGCAATAGGTATCATCAGTTATGGGCAGTACATCTTCTCTTAATAACGTGAGATAACTGCCAGTGTCTCTGAAAGTAATTATCTCAGTCAGATGTGATTCGTCAAATCCTACTTTACCTATCGAAAAATAAGGACTCATCGCTGAACGAATCTTTTCGTCAGATACACTTTCTGACGCTAGTCATCTGTCCTGAGTAATATTATCTAAAACAGTAGGATCAGAGGTATTGCTAGGATTTTGGTGCCTTTGTTGCTCGGAAGAAGATACGACTTGTGTGGGGGCGCCAGCCGTACAACTGCTTCTCATATCTCTAACTTATAGCAATACTCTCTAGCATGTCCTTTTCTGCTACAATAGGTACAAATTTAACTTTCTTCTTCTCGATTATCAATTTCTGTCTAGCCACAGAGACAGATTAGAATTGGAGTTTTCCTGGTAAAGGTACGAGAAGTTACAGTACAGATACATCAGGGCCCGCAATGAACAGCGATTTAGTTGCCAACTTCTAGGACAATTTTTAGTTTACCTTTTTTTCCCTTTTTGTTTTAGGACGTTCAAGTTTGTGAGAAATCTCGTAATTTTCTGCTAATGCTGCAGTTTCCAGAATATCCGAGGTAGTATGGTCAATCAGATATTCTTGTAGGTCAGCAGACATACAGTTGTTAAAAAATCTTCGTGTAGTAACAACTGAACAAGGCTGTTGTAGTTGTTACACTTGGGACTCTAGACCATCTCTCAAAAGCAACCTTTTTCTCATGAGCAAATTCTACACAAGTTTGATCTTGTCCCTCGTTGTAACGTACGAAAATGCTCTTTGATAACTTACAGGTAATAAGTTATATGTCCCCAGAATAGTTTGCTTGACAGCGTCATAACTAATGTACTTAGCAAATGGTAAAGCAGCAGTACAAGTTTTTAGCTCTTCCTGTCAACGCTGTATGCAACAATGTTGCCCAGTGCTTACGTGGCCAGTTCATAGCACGTGCCTGGTTCTCAAAAACATCAAAATAGGTTCTAAAGTCACTCTCAAAAAACTTAAAGGGAAACCCTGGATGCAGCTTTTGCACATTAAATGTGTCCTGTGATCTATCAGTCCCGTTGTCTTCCCAGACGAACATTTTCTCTCTGGAAATCTTCTTCGTTCAATTTCCTCTGAGCCTCTATTTGTGCAGTCTGCAACATAATGAGGCGTTCAAACCTCTCAAACTGTTCCTGAGAGATAGGACCAGTGGGTAATGGAGGAGTAAGTAATCTAACGTGGTCTGGACGGTCCTTTGGTCGGACACTTCGTCCAGCCGTCTCTAGAGAGTCTAGATCTGGTCTAGGATAAGTATATACAGGTGTAGCATACACAGTACTAGTATGTGGCTGTGTCATCCAACCAGTTATACTCTGTACTATTGTGTCAGTGAGGCGGAAAGGCGTGAGCGGAGGTTCACTAGGCTCAGACACTAGGTTCACTTCTGCCTTAGTTGCTCTTTCTTCTTCATCAAATAGAGTCATACTTCCTAATTGTGACACTAGGCTTTCTGAATCTGAATCATAATCAGACATCTCTGTATGAGCAGGAAACAATATATCTTTAATTAATGCTCTGACAGTTTCTGCGGTGTAATTCCTGTTATACGTCACACCGAGATATTTGGCTACTTGCCAACACATCTGAAGTTTTAATGTACTTAACTCAGACAAAGTCAGAGTATCAATTAACTGTTTCACTTTGGCATACATCACGAAAATAATTGTACTACAGAGAGTGATTATGGGGAAAATATAATCCTAATAAAGGGAAATTTTATGTGGTTGTCTTAGAGCTAGAACTCATAAACAGTATTTCCATCTACTTGGATCAAGAGACTCAGTCAGGTACATACATCCACCTGGTATGTTGTACAAGACTAAACTCAAAGTCTTCAGATTAAGAAAGTACTCAAAGTGTTTGATCATAGAGTTACTAGTATGACAAACTGGACAATTTCTCCAACACCTTGGATCAAGAGCCTCCCGGACAGGCCCCCATTTGTTACAAAAAACGCGATTCTAAAAGCTTAGAGATCTCCACTGAATACTAGAAAGGACTGCCCTTCTAGCATCCAGCCTGTTACTGGGTTTTCGTAACAAGTAGTCAGTATCCTTGTCCAATTATCCATTAGAATTCAGTATAATTCGATAGTGCTTCAGGATTACAACTGGTAGGCTACTAACTAGAGAAATTAAAATTTAATAAATTTATTAAGTCTAGAGGTATATTATCAAATTAAATTAAATTAAATTAATCACAGCAATCAAAATAATATCACTTTTTCCCCGAGTACAATATTAATTGTGCTGAAAGCAAAATATCACATTTATAATTCTTAAGTACCATCTGGTACATTAACATTTAATAAGATATTACAAATATGTACAAGTATGTATGTATGTGTTTAAGTGCTCTAAGTAGTTCGCTATGTCTCACGACTCGACTAGACTTAAACAAGTGACTGACAAAGTCCTCAAATAAACTAATTTCTTGACCAACTGGCAATCAGAACAGTCTGCTTGAACATCAAAAACAATGCTAAGCCCAATAACAATATAACAAGCAACTGTGACACAGAATCAGGAACAAGGAGATAATATAACGACACTAAGTAGGGACCATCAGCAGATCCTCCACAAAAGTCACAAAACTCCCATACTACTGAATCTAAGTTCAGCATAAGAAAATCCCCGACTGTGATAATACACAGATACCAGTACAAGTTAGGTCAGAAGCTACAGCTCAGGGCCCCGAGTTGATTAGAGTGTCTATTAGACAACACAAACCTCAGTACAACGTCGAAAATCACAAAGTCTATACAATTTTCTGTGAACAGGGTTCTACAAACAAACCCAAGAATTTTGAGCCCAGACAATCTGCCCAACCCCAAAGGAGAGCCCTAAAACCCAGACTAAATATTCAGGCGAGGTGAGGACCCCCCCCCCTCAAATAACTTTGATAGTTTCCCGGGGGTTGTGCCCAGCAAAAACCCGGGGCAGTCTAAAAAAGCCACAAGCGATAATTACAGTAGTTAGACAATCAAACTTGAACTGAGCACAAAATATGAAAACTTCCTACCTAACAACAAAAAACTACGTCAAAAAATTATAAACAATTTTTTTAACAAATTTTAGCAAATTAGGAAAATAAAAAGCATTTAAAAAAAAATTATTTTAAAAAGTTTTTTTAATTATATATATACATAAAATTTCATTGCAACCCATTCGGGGGTTTGCAAAAACCCCCACCCCTCCCCCCCAAACCCCCCTCCACCCCCCAAAAAACCCCCCACCCCTCCACCTCCCTCCCCCACCACCCCCAGGGGGGGCCCCCCCTTCACCTCCACCCCCCACCACCCCCCACCACCTCCACCCCACCACCCCCACCACCACCCCCAAACCCCCCACCCTCCCCCACCCCCAACCCCCAAACCCCACCCACCACCCACCCCCAAACCCCCCAAACCCCACCCCGCCACCCCCTTTTCCACCACCACCTCCCCCCCAAACCACCACCTCCCCCCAAAACCCCACCTCCACCCCCGGCCACCTCCTCCACCCCCCCCCTCCACCTTCCACCCCCAAACCAAAACCACCACCCACCACCACCCCCCCTTCCACCACCCCCCTCCCAAAAAACCCCACCACCCCCAAACCACCACCACCACCACCCCCACCTCCCCCCAAACCACCACCCCCCCACCCCCAACCACCCCCCACCTCCACCCCACCACCACCCCCAAAACCACCCCACCTCCCCACCCCCCACCACCACCCCCCACCCCCCTTTCCCCCCCCCCACCACCCCACCCCCACCACCACCACCACCACCCCCAAACCCCCCACCACCACCACCCCCACCACCACACCCCATCCACCCCACCCCACCACCCCCAAACCACCCCAACCCCCCCTTTCCACCACCCCCCCAAACCACCACCACCCCCCACCCCACCACCACCACCTCCAACCACCACCACCCCCCCAAACCCCCAAAACCACCACCCCACCACCTCCACCACCACCACCACCACCCCCCACCCCCACCACCCCCACACCACCACCAACCAACCACCACCACCTCCACCACCACCCCCCCACCCCCACCCCACCCCCCACACCACCACCACCTCCACCACCACCACCCCACCCCCACCCCCTCCACCACCACCACCACCCCACACCACCACCACCTCCACCACCCCAACACCACCACCACCACCACCACCCCACCACCAACACCACACCACACCACCACCACCTCCCCACCACCACCACCTCCACCACCACCACCACCACCCACCCACCACCACCACCACACCACCACCACCCCCCCACCCCACACCACCACCACCCACCACCACCACTCCCCCACCCCCCCAACCCCACCACACCACCCACACCTCCACCACCACCCCCCCCACCCACCAACCACCACCACCCACCACCCCCCCACCCCCCCACCCACCAACCACCACCACCACCACCCCAAACCACCTCCACCCCCACCACCACCCCAACCACCACCACCCCCACCACCACCTCCCCCCCCCACCTCCACCCCACCACCACCACCACCACCACCACCACCAACCACCTCACCACCACCACCACCACCACCACCACACCACCCACACCCACCACCTCCACCACCACCCCACCACACACCCACCTACCACCACCACCACCACCCCACACCACCACCTCCACCACCACCACCACACCCACCACCACCACCACCACCACCACCACCACCTCCACCACACCACCACCACCACCACCACCACCAACACCACCACCACCACCTCCACCCACCACCACCCACCACCACCCACCACCACCACCACCACCACCACCACCACCACCACACCCACCACACCACCACCACCACCACTCACCACCACCACCTACCACCACCACACCCACCACCCACTCCACCACCACCACCACCACCTCCACCACCACACCACACCCCACCACCACCACCACCACCACCACCATCCACCACCACCACCACCACCACCACCACCACCACCACCACCACCACCACCACCACCACCACCACCACCACCACCACCACTGTTACTAAGATTATTTTAAGTCACGTTTTTAACTCTGTTTACAACTTTTTCTTCAACATTTTTAAGAGAAAATTTTGTGTTGAATAATTGGCTTCCGGGGAATAATGGCTTTCGTTTTCTGCGGTCTGCTGGCAGGAACAGCCTGACTGATCAGTTTAAGTGCTACTGGGGTTTTTGATCTAAGAAGCGATCAGTGTGTAAAGGAGATGGGGTTTGTGACGGGGCCCCAGTGCCATGATTGTTGGAGACTGTCTACCTGGAGTCTACCTGTCTACATGCAATCTTACCTGTCTACCTGGAGTCTGCCTACCTGTCTACCTGCATACCTGACGTCTATATGTCTACCTAGAGTCTGCGTACCTGCCTACCGGTATACCTGGCGTCTACTTGTCTACATGGAGTCTGTCTACCTTGAGTCTACCTGTCTAGTTGGAGACTGCCTACCTGAGGTCTACCTTGAGTCTGCCTACCTGTCTACCTGGAGTCTACCTACCTGTATACCTGAAGTCTTCCTGTCTGCCGGGAGCCTACCTGTCTAACTGGAGTCCACTTGTCTACCTGGAGTCTACCTGAAGTCTGCCTATCCTAAATCTACCTTTGTACCTAGAGTCTACCTGTCTACCTGGAGTCTGCCTGGAGTCTACCTGGAGGCTGCCTACCTGGAATCTGCTTACATGGAGTCCACCTGTCTACCTGGAGAGTGTAGTGGGGGTTATTGCCCCCGCGGACAGGTCTCGGAGCAGCACAGGTCACATTGTGAAGTTTAACGAGTATAAATGTTTTGATTTTTCTCCGGGTATGAAATATTAGACCAGAGGCTGGGTGGTCTGGTCCTTTCCGGCCTTAATTTTAACACAATGGTCTGACGGATGTGACCTTTGTGTGTGTGTGTGTGTGTGTGTGTGTGTGTGTGTGTGTGTGTGTGTGTGTGTAGCAGAACTTTCAAAACAAGGGAAACAATGCCGATGGTGACACTCTTCAAATTGCTAGTGCTCCCTCACTTAGAATATTGCTCAGTGTTGACGGCCCCGTTCAGGGCAGGAGAAATATCGGAGCTGGAACAAATACAGAGATCGTTTACGGCTCACATTGAGCCAGTAAAGCACCTAAACTACTGGGAACGCCTGCAAGTCTTGAACATGTACTCATTGGAGCGGAGGAGAGAGAGGTACATGATAGTATATACCTGGAAGGTATATGCACACTGCACACTGCCATAACAACATAGTGGAGTGAGAGATATGGGAGGAAGTGTAAAATAAACCCAGTGAGGAACAGGGGTGCGGTGGGGACAATAAGGGAACACTGTATCAACATCCGGGGTCCCAGACTATTCAACATCTTACCAGAAGATATCAGAAACACTGCTGGAACAAGTGTTGAAGCCTTCAAGAGGAAACTAGACAAGTATCTTCACCAGGTGCCAGATCAACCAGGCTGTGATGTTTATGTAGGGCAGCGGGCCTCCAGCAGCAACAGCCTGGTTGACCAGGCAAGCACCAGACGAGCCTGGCCCATGGCCGGGCTCAGAGAGTAGATAAACTCTCGAAACTCTTCAAAGGTATATCAGAGGTGTATTGTGTGTGTTTCACAGCATTCCATCACATTCACTGGTTTTCTTATGAATAAACTGCTTAGAAAACAGTTTACAAGTTAATAAATTAGACACAGTGTGTGTCCCTGTGATAATGAAGGGCTCTTGATGGAAATAAATGGTATCAAATACCGACACAGTGGAAATATAAACACATATACAGTATAATGTGATCCTTTATTGACAACGTTTTACCCACACAGTGGACTTTTTCAAGTCACACACAGATCTGAAAAAGTCCACTGTGTGGGTGAAACGTTGTCAATAAAGGATCACATTATACTGCATATGTGTTTATATTTCCAAGGGCTCTTGATTCTAGAAATGAAAGCTAACATTGCCTTCATCAGGTCAAACCTGGTTACCTTCCATTTCCCAGAGGCTGCATCACCCGTATGAATTTAGCGCATCTCCATTAATTTAATAATAAGTGATGAGTGTTGGAGCGTGTAACAGTGGGTGTTTAGTGGGAGAGTCTTGGCTCACCCACTTAGTATAAGTTACTTCAGCACGCACTGTGTGTGTGTCGGTGCATCATATAGAGTGCAGGAGAGAGACAGCAAAGAGAGACAAATGAAATTAAAAGAAATCCCAAAAAATTCTTGTCCCAATTAGAATCCCGGGCGAGAACCACATCTTGTAGAGTGACTTGGACTAGATGGAGCCTACAGTAATGATAATATGGAAGTCAGTGAGATTCTGAAGTCAAACTACGGTACGGGTGGGGATTGAACTCGCTGCAAGTGAGCCGTGAAGTCGTGAGTTATATTGAAGTCACAGTACGACTGTGTTAGGTGACCCAGTCGTCAGTCTTCAGATTGATCTCCCAAATGAGATTTTCATGACAGACTCAAAACACTGCCAACATTTCAATAATTTCTGATGTAGGTTTCTCCCCAGATAACATTAACGACGCCATGACAGCATGACCCTGCACTCTGCTCCACCACCATGACAGCATGACCCTGCACTCTGCTCCACCACCATGACAGCATGACCCTGCACTCTGCTCCACCACCATGACAGCATGACCCTGCACTCTGCTCCACCACCATGACAGCATGACCCTGCACTCTGCTCCACCACCATGACAGCATGACCCTGCACTCTGCTCCACCACCATGACAGCATGACCCTGCACTCTGCTCCACCACCATGACAGCATGACCCTGCACTCTGCTCCACCACAACGCTCCCAACTACAGAATTATAAAAACCTGTTAGATACCAGTATCTCAGACTTTCAGTATTTTATGGAGAAGGAGCTCGGTCATAGGTGCCATCCTATAGTCCTTGAAAACCTTTGATATACCTTTGAAGAGTTTCGAGAGCTTCCCTACTCTCTGAGCCCGGCCATGGGCCAGGCTCGTCTGGCCTATGCAGTTAAAAAAAGCTTTTTCTCATCTCTAGATCTGACATAAACAAGGATAAAAATCATAGTACCATAAGATCCTTTGTTGATAACCTCAGTATCAAGGAATGACGTCCTTAGGAAACTTTGTTGATAACCTCAGTATCAAGGAATGACGTCCTTAGGAAACTTTGTTGATAACCTCAGTATCAAGGAATGACGTCCTTAGGAAACTTTGTTGATAACCTCAGTATCAAGGAATGACGTCCTTAGGAAACTTTGTTGATAACCTCAGTATCAAGGAATGACGTCCTTAGGAAACTTTGTTGATAACCTCAGTATCAAGGAATGACGTCCTTAGGAAACTTTAGCCGGATATAAATCAAGTCTTAGACGCGTTGGACCTCAGACAACAATATGATGTTCAGTGAGGACAAGTTTAAACTGCTTAAAAACTTTAACGAAGTACAGGACAAACTTGAATCATTTAACAGAGGGAAAGTTCCGTGTGTGAGACTTAGAAGTGATGGTGTGAGGAAGATCTCACATTCAAGGATCACAACAATGTTGTTGTTACTAGCACAAGGAAAATGATAGGTTGGATAACTAGAACTTTCAAGACAAGATATGCTGAGCCAGTGATGACAATCTTCAGGTCACTTGTTCTCTCCAGGCTGGAATATTAATGTTACCGACGGCCACCTTCAGGGCAGTGAGATTGCTCAGCTGGAAGACGTACAAAGAACTTTCACTGCTCGTACTTATTCTAACCTCTGAATAGAGATACTCCCCAGATAGGGAGCCAAGGCCGGGTGACCACTACTTGGAAAAGACCCGGGCCGGGAGAATACCGGCGAATAATAATAAAAAAAAAACTAAATTTTGGAAAACACTTGAAATCCTTCAGCCTTTTCCCTTTGGGAATTAGGCGAAAAGGTACATCATAATTTACACCTGGGAAATCCGGAGGGCCCGAGTCAGCGTGAACACCGAAATCCTCCAAATAAACAAAAAGAGATTGGGCAGACGTACAAAAAACCCAAACAAAAAACGGGGGGCAAAACGAGTCACTAAGAGAAAGAGGCATAGGCCCCCCGACTCTTAAACCCTCCCCTAGCAAAAGGGGAAATTTAAACCAACAAACTTCTGTTTTACAAGATGGACTGGACAAGTTTCTCAATCACCCTACCAGTCGGGTATGGCCGTACGTTAAAACGCATGGGGCCCAGCAAAACCCAGATTGATAAACCCTTTGATTCACCAGGAAGGTAAGCGGATTGGGACCGGGCCAAGGGCGGGGCCCCTTAAAAACTTCCTAAAGGTAGCCGTCTGGTGTGTGGTGTGTGCGGTGTGCCCCCTTTTTGGGGTTGCGGGGGTCGAGCACTGTGTGTGGTGTGTGTGTGTGTGTTGTGTGGGTGTGTGTGTGTGTGGTGGGTGTGGGTGTGTGTGTGTGCGTTCCTCAGGGGTGCCAAAACATTCTTGATTCACGACAAGATCACCAAGCAAGAAAGACTTACTTGGAAAACAAAAAAAATTTTTCACGATTTAGTCCAAATCACTTCCCCAAAATACTTAGTAAAAGGGACTCTCCTGGGTAAAAGCAGGATTTGTAAACCTGGTAATTTTTACAACAGGTCGGGGTCTTAGTAAACTAGGGTAAGTTTAAACAGTGTCAGGGTCTTTTAAATATGGAATTTACAACTTGTCAGGGTCTCTATAAACTACTGGTAAGTTTACAAAAGTGTCAGGATCTTAGAAAAACTACTGGTAAAGTTTACAACAGTGTCAGGTCTCTATAAAACTTGGTAAGTTTAAAAACGTGGTCAGGGTCTCTAGAAACTACGGGTAATTTCACAGTTCGGGTCTCTAGTAAACTAGGGAATTTAAACAGGTGGGATCTCTAGTAAATACTGGTAAGTTTAAAACAGTGTCGGGGTCTCTAGTAAAAAAAAACTGGAAAGTTTAAAACAGTGCGGGGGTTTTAGTAAAAGGGTAAGTTTACAACAGTTCAGGTTCTAGAAACTATGGTAAGTTTAAAACATGTCAGGGTCTCTAGTAAACTATGGTAAGTTTACAACAGTGTCAGGGTCCAGAAACTACTGGAAGTTTACAACTGCGGGGTCTTAGTAAACTAGGGTAATTTTTAAAACAGTGTAGGATCTTATAAATACGGGTAAAGTTTCAACAGGTCGGGGGTTAAAGTAAACTAGGGGAAAGTTACAAAGTTCAGGGTCTCTAGTAAACTACTGGTAAGTTTACAACAGGTCGGGTCTTAGTAAATACGTAATTTAAAAACGTGTCAGGTTTAAAAACTACTGAAAGTTTACAACGTGTCGGGTCTCTAGTAAAACGGGTAATTTTACAACAGTGTCAGGGTCTCTAGTAAACTAGGGTAATTTTTACAACTGTCGGGTCTCTTAAACTATGGAAAGTTTACAACAGTGTCGGGTCTAGTAAATTGGAAGTTTACAACATTGTCAGGATCTCTAGTAAACTCGGAAAGTTTAAAAAACATGTTCGGGGTCTCTAGTAAACTACTGGTAAGTTTCAACGTGTCGGGGTCTATAGTAAATACTGGGAAGTAAAACATTGTCAGGTCTCTAGTAAACTCTGGAAAGGGTTAACAACAGTTCAGGTTCTACAAACTATGGAAATTTAACAAAGTGTCAGGTCTCTAGAAAACTACTGGTAATTTTAAACAACAGTGTAGTCTTAAAAAACTCTGGTAATTTACACATGTCCAGGTCTCTAGGAATATGGTAAGTTTACAACGTGTCAGGGTCTCTAGTAACTACTGGTAGTTTACACAGTGTAAGGTCTTAGTAAACACTGTAAGTTTCAACAGTTCAGGGTCTCTATAACACTCTGGTAAGTTTACACAGTGTCAGGGTCTCTAGTAAACTACGTAGTTTACAACAGTGTCAGGGTCCAGTAAATACTGGAAGTTTACAACAGTGTCAGGTCTCTGTAAATATGGATAAGTTTACAACTGTCAGGCTCTAGTAACTACTGGTAAGTTTATCAACAGTGTCGGGTCTCAGAAACTACGTAAGTTCATAATTTACAGGTCTCAGAAACACTGGTAAGTGTTACAACAGTGTCAGGGTCTCTAGTAAACACTGGTATTACAACAGTGTCAGGAATTCTAGTAAACTACTGAATTTACAATGTCCAGGTATCAAAACTACGTAAGTAACAACAGGGGCACAGATGTAACTACAGTAAGTTTACACAGTGTCAGGTCCCGAACTCTTTCAACGTCCTCCCTCTAGTAAACTACATGGTAAGTTTAAACAGTGTCAGGTCTCTAAGTAAACTACTGGAACGTTTACAACAGTGGTCAGGATCTTGAAACTACAGAGTTTACAACAAGTCAGGTCCTAGTAAACTACTGGTAAGTTTACACAGTGTCAGGGTCTCTAGTAAACTCGTAAGTTTACAACAGTGGCAGGGTTACTAGAAACTGACTGGTAGTTTACAACAGTGTCAGGTCTCTAGTAAATACTGGTAAGTTACAACAGTGTCAAGGGCTCTAGGTAAACTACTGGTAAGTTTACAACAGTGTCAGGTCTCAGTAACTACTGGTAGTTTACAACGTGGTCCAGGTCTCTAGTAAACTGTGTAAGTTCAACAGTGGTCGGGTCCTAGTAAACATGGTAAGTTTACAACAGTGTCAGGGTCTCTAGTAACTACTGGTAAGTTTAAACAGTGTCGGGTCTCTAGTAACTACTGTAAGTTGTAAACGTTCCAGGCTCATAAACATGCGTAATTACACAGTACAGAGTCAAACAAGCAAGTACAACCGGCACTTAAAACTGGGAAAACAAAAATTTCAGGTCTTAGTAAACTACTCGACTCATTTACAAATGACTCTACAAACTATGGTAAGTTACAACAGTTCAGGGTCTCTAGTAAACTGCTGGTAAGTTTACAACAGTGTCAGGTCTCTAGTAAACTACTGGTAAGTTTACAACAGTGTCAGGGTCTCTAGTAAACTACTGGTAAGTTTACAACAGTGTCAGGGTCTCTAGTAAACTACTGGTAAGTTTACAACAGTGTCAGGGTCTCTAGTAAACTACTGGTAAGTTTACAACAGTGTCAGGGTCTCTAGTAAACTACTGGTAAGTTTTACAACAGTGTCAGGGTTCTCTAGTAAACTACTGGTAAGTTTACAACAGTGTCAGGATCTCTAGTAAACTACTGGTAAGTTTACAACAGTGTTCAGGGTCTCTAGTAAACTACTGGTAAGTTTACAACAGTGTCAGGGTCTCTAGTAAACTACTGGTAAGTTTACAACAGTGTCAGGGTCTCTAGTAAACTACTGGTAAGTTTACAACAGTGTCAGGGTTCTAGTAAAACTACTGGTAAGTTTACAACAGTGTCAGGGTCTCTAGTAAACTACTGGTAAGTTTACAACAGTGTCAGGATCTCTAGTAAACTACTGGTAAGTTTACAACAGTGTCAGGGTCTCTAGTAAACTACTGGTAAGTTTACAACAGTGTCAGGGTCTCTAGTAAACTACTGGTAAGTTTACAACAGTGTCAGGGTCTCTAGTAAACTACTGGTAAGTTTACAACAGTGTCAGGGTCTCTAGTAAACTACTGGTAAGTTTACAACAGTGTCAGGGTCTCTAGTAAACTCTGGTAAGTTTACAACAGTGTCAGGGTCTCTAGTAAACTACTGGTAAGTTTACAACAGTGTCAGGGTCTCTAGTAAACTACTGGTAAGTTTACAACAGTGTCAGGATCTCTAGTAAACTACTGGTAAGTTTACAACAGAGGAAAAAACGTGAATATTTTGCCGTTAATGTTGCTAACGAAGATCTTTAAACAAAGTCTTAACAAACCTTAAACAGAACGTTTAAATGGAACTTTAACAGATAGTTTAAAACAGGAATAAATGTAAACCAGTGCTTTATTAACCAAACCTTAAACTAGCGAACCTTTAATTAACCAGAACTGAATAGATCCGGTGTTCATAACGAACTGAAATAGATACCGTGTTCATTAACGACCTGAATAGATACCGTGTTCATTAACAAACCTTAATAGAGACGTGTTCTATAAACAGAACCTGAAGTAAGTGTTCATTAAACAGAACCTTAAATAGAGACCGGTTCATTAAACCAGAACTTAAATAGAGACCGTGTTCAGTTAACCAGAACCTTAAATCAGACCGGTGTCATTAACAGAACCTAAATAGAGACGTAAGTTCATTAAACCAGAACCTTAAATAGAGACCGTGTTCATTAAACCAGAACCTTAAATAGAGACCGTGTTCATTAAACCAGAACCTTAAATAGAGACCGTGTTCATTAAACCAGAACCTTAAATAGATACCTTGTTCATTAAACCAGAACTTTAAATTAATTGAACCAGAACTTTAAATTATCAAATTTATTCTTAAACGAACTTTATTAATTAAACCTTTAATCTTGTCGGTCTGATCATACAGTTTCGCTCACTCATTTTGGCTCATCTTAATCCAGATTATTTCGTTTCAATACAAATTCTTCCTTTTCTGAATAAGATTTTCTTGTTTTTCCTCACGTAGAGAATTTGATCTTTTCTTTAATTTTCATAATAATTTTTAATAATTAATAATAATTTTTCTCATTCGCAGGTAAGATACTTGTACACTCTAGTGTAAGTTGTAACAGTGTAGGGTTTAGTACACTGAGTGTACTGTTGTACAGGTAAGACTGTTAGTACACCTGAGTGTACTGTTGTACAGGTAAGACTGTTAGTACACCTGAGTGTACTGTTGTACAGGTAAGACTGTTAGTACACCTGAGTGTACTGTTGTACAGGTAACTGTTAGTACACTGAGTGTACTGTGTAACAGGTAAGACTTAGTACACACTGAGTGTACTGTTGTACAGGTGACTGTAGTAACACTGAGTGTATGTTTACAGAAGACTGTTGTACAACTGAGAGACTGTTGTACAGTAGACTTTTAGTACACCAGTGTACTGTTGTACAGTAAGACTGTTAGTACACTGAGTGTACTGTTGTACAGTAAGACTGTTAGTACCACCTGAGTGTACGTATGTACAGGTAAGACGTTATTACACTGGAGGTACTGTTTACAGGTCAGACTGTTAGTACACTATGTGAATGTTGTACAGGTCAGACTGTTAGTACAACCTGATTGTATGTTGTAACAGGTAAACTGTTAGACACAGGCGTACTTTGTAATGTAGACTGTTAGTAACACTGAGTGTACTGTTGTAACAGGTAAGACTGTTATTAACCCTGATGTACCTGATTGTAAGGTCAGACAGTTTACACGTGAATGCATCTTGTACAAGAAAGAAAGATGACATACCAGGTTAGATGAAATAGGTAGTGAAGCTGACCTACCTACGAACCGGATAGTCAAATCCGACGACCAGGAAAATAGGGGTGATAATGAGAACTTATAGACGAGTGAATGCTAGTGACACTTACAATATCTGTCTGTCTCGCAAATGAGTATACTCGTGTTGATGGCGTCCGTTAAGACGGAGAGATATCACAGTGAACGATTCAAAGATCATTTACGACCTCGAACGTGTTCAGTTAAAGTAATTAAATACGGGACGCTCAGCGTTCTAAATGTAATCACCGAGCGAAGGACAGAGATATGATCATTATGTGGAAAAACTTTGAGGGTACTTGTCCAATTTAGTACACTGCCATGACAACATACTGGAGTGAGAGGTACCTGGATACCTGGAGGTTACCTGGAGGCTATTCCGGGGATCAGCGCCTCCGCGGCCCGGTCCATGACCAGGCCTCCCGATGGATCAGGGCCTGATCAACAAGGCTGTTACTGCTGGCCGCACGCAGTCCAACGTACGAGCCACAGCCCGGCTGATCCGGCACTGACTTTAAGTATCTGTCCAGCTCTCTCTTGAAGGCAGCCATGAGTTTATTGGTAATTCCCCTAATGCTTGATGGGAGGCTGTTGAACAGTTTTGGGCCCCGGACACTTAGGGTGTTTTTCTTTAGTGTACAATGGCGCCCCTACTTTTTATTGGGGGCATTTTGCATCGCCTGCCCAGTCTTTTACTTTCGTAGGGAGTGATTTCTGTGTGCAGATTTGGGACCATTCCTTCCAGGATTTTCCAGGTGTAGATTATGATATATCTCTCCCTCCTGCGTTCCAAGGAGTACAAGTCAAGTGCTTCCAAGCGTTCCCAGTGGTTAAGGTGCTTGACAGAACTTATACGTGCAGTAAAGGATCTCTGTACACTCTCTAGATCTGCAATTTCACCTGCTTTGAATGGAGATGTTATTGTACAGCAGTATTCCAGCCTAGAGAGAACAAGTGATTTGAAAAGGATCATCATTGTATTGGCATCTCTCGTTTTGAACGTTCTCATTATCCATCCTATCATTTTCTTTGCACTTGTGATCGTGGCACTGTTGTGATCCTTGAAAGTGAGATCCTCAGACATTACTACTCCCAGATCCCTTACATTATTTTTCCGTTCTATTGTATGGCAAGAGTTTGTAGTATACTCTGTTCTAGTTATTATCTCCTCCAGTTTTCCATAACGGAGTAGTTGGAATTTGTCCTCATTGAACATCATATTGTTTACCGTTGCCCACTGGAAAACTTTGTTTATATCTTCTTGGAGGTTAACCGCGTCCTCAGCAGATGACAGCCTCATACAGATCCTAGTATCATCCGCAAAGGATGATACGGTGCTGTGGTGTATATCTCTATGTCTGATATGAGGATGAGGAATAAGATGGGGGCGAGTACTGTGCCTTGTGGAACAGAGCTCTTCAGTATGGCAGCCTCCGATTTAACTCTGTTGACCACTACTCTTTGTGTTCGATTTGTTAGGAAGTTGAAGATCCATCTCCCCACTTTCCCAGTTATTCCTTTAGCACGTATTTTATGGGCTATTACGCCATGATCGCATTTGTCAAATGCTTTTGCAAAGTCTGTGTATATTACATCTGCATTCTGATTTTCTTTCAGTGCATTCAAGGCCATATCATAGTGATCCAGTAGTTGTGAGAGGCAGGAGCGACCTGCCCTGAACCCTTGTTGCCCTGGATTGTGCAGATTTTGGGAATCCAGGTGATTTGCAATCCTGCTTCTTAGCACACTTTCAAGATTTTTATGGTGTGGGACGTCAGAGCTATTGGTCTATAGTTCTTAGCTAATGCTTTGCTGCCACCTTTATGGAGTGGGGTATGAGTGGAAGTGCAAAATAAACCCAATTAAAAGCAGGAGTGCACAGGGCACAATAAGAGAACATTGTATCAACATTCGTGGCCCCAGATTATTCAACATCTTACCAGAAGATATCAGAAACACTGCTGGAAAAAGTGTGAAGTCTTAAAGGGGGGGAACCTGGACAAGTTCTTCTCAGTGCCAATAACCGCCCTGTGATGGTATGGTGGACCGCACAACAGCCGTTGACAAGCTGGCCATGGCCAGGCTGCGAGAATAGGGAAACTCTTCGAAACTCCCCAAAAGGTATATAAAATTTCTGCTCATACCTGCAGACAGTTTCAGGCCCACTGGTAGTCCTGCCAACCTTTCAGAAACAGAGTGATTTACCAGGCTGTTGAACACGGTTCCACGTTGCTATTTTCTGTTTTGCTCTCACATATGTTGCAGTTCAGGGTCGTCAGAACTGTGATGTCTGCGCAATCCCACAAAATAGCTATTGAATGATGATGGTTAAATGAGTCTTTCTCCTCTCTTAACTGAATATTTATAGGGTTTTTTTTTTAGTGGTCATCTGAAATAGGAACTACACTTGTATATAGAAAAATATTGTAAGACTTGGTCAGTATTCTTAGCACAAATAAGTTTGCTTAGGATTGTCAAGACTACGTGTATTTTAAGACTTGTCAAGATCTGTATCTTCAAGATTGGTCATGCTAGTGTATTCTAGTGATTAGGTCAGAGACAAGGAGTCGAGTACTTGGTCCTAGTGGAAAGACTTGTAGGACTACTGAGTTTAAAACTTGGTAAGACTACAGTGTGAGTTTAAACTTGGTCAAGACTATATGTATCTTAAGAGTTTTCAAGCCCTTTATTCTTAAGGACTTGTAAGACTCATGAGCTAATTGGTCAAACTAGTGTTAGTCTTAAACTTGGTAAACTACAGTTTGTTTGCTTGGTCAAGTGCATTAGTCTTAAGACTTGTAGACTACAGTTAGTCTTAAGAGGAAAGCACAGTGAGTCTTAAGCTTTGAACACTTAGTTTAGACTGTAAGATACGTGTAGTTATTGGCAATACCAGGTGTTTAGATCCTGGTCATGACACAGTTAGATTTAAGTGGTGGACTACAGTAGTCTTAACTTGGTAAACTAAGTGATAGTCTAATGCTTGCAGCTACAGTGTAGATGGACTTGGTGGAAGACTACATGTAGTCTAAAGCTGGAAGTGCACAGGGCTAAATTTTAAGGAACATGTATCTAAACTTGGCCCAAGATAGTGTTCAAACTTTCAAAGATACAGGATTAAACTGGTGCAAATAAGTGTGTAAGTCTTAAGACTTGGTCAAGATCTGTCTTAAGCTGTCAGAGCAACAGTGTAGTTAAGCTTGGAAGACACAGTTGTCAACTTTAGACTATGTTGTCCAAGGCTGGCCACATGAGGTAGTATTAGACTGGTCAAACTACGTGAGTTTTGACGCAAAGTATTATCTAAGATTTCAACTTCAGTGCAGTTTAAGAGTTGGTCAACTACATGAGTCTAGACTGTCAACTCAGGCAGTTTAAGTTGTCAAGGCTAGTTTCTTGTTTGCTCTCAGTCTAGTTGGTCAAGGCTCGTGATCTTAGACTTGGTTCAACTACAGTGCAGTATTAAGAATGGAAGAGTGCGTCTTAAGACTTGGTCAGCTCAAGCTTAGCTTAATTGGTCAGGGTGAGTCTTAGGACTGGTCAAGACTACAGTGTAGTCTTAAAGACTTGGTCAAGGCTACAGTGCAGTCTTAAGACTTGGTCAAGACTACAGTGTAGTCTTAAGACTTGGTCAAGCTACAGTGTAGTCTTAAGACTTGGTCAAGACTACAGTGTAGTCTTAAGACTTGGTCAAGGCTACAGTGCAGTCTTAAGACTTGGTCAAGCTACAGTGTAGTCTTAAGACTTGGTCAAGACTACAGTGTAGTCTTAAGACTTGGTCAAGACTACAGTGTAGTCTTAAGACTTGGTCAAGACTACAGTGTAGTCTTAAGACTTGGTCAAGGCTACAGTGCAGTCTTAAGACTTGGTCAAGACTACAGTGTAGTCTTAAGACTTGGTCAAGGACTACAGTGTAGTCTTAAGACTTGGTCAAGACTACAGTGCAGTCTTAAGACTTGGTCAAGACTACAGTGCAGTCTTAAGACTTGGTCAAGGCTACAGTGAGTCTTAAGACTTGGTCAAGACTACAGTGCAGTCTTAAGACTTGGTCAAGGCTACAGTGTCAGTCTTAAGACTTGGTCAAGACTACAGTGCAGTCTTAAGACTTGGTCAAGGCTACAGTGCAGTCTTAAGACTTGGTCAAGACTACAGTGCAGTCTTAAGACTTGGTCAAGGCTACAGTGCAGTCTTAAGACTTGGTCAAGACTACAGTGCAGTCTTAAGACTTGGTCAAGGCTACAGTGCAGTCTTAAGACTTGGTCAAGACTACAGTGCAGTCTTAAGACTTGGTCAAGGCTACAGTGCAGTCTTAAGACTTGGTCAAGACTACAGTGCAGTCTTAAGACTTGGTCAAGGCTACAGTGCAGTCTTAAGACTTGGTCAAGACTACAGTGCAGTCTTAAGACTTGGTCAAGGCTACAGTGCAGTCTTAAGACTTGGTCAAGACTACAGTGCAGTCTTAAGACTTGGTCAAGGCTACAGTGCAGTCTTAAGACTTGGTCAAGGCTACAGTGCAGTCTTAAGACTTGGTCAAGGCTACAGTGCAGTCTTAAGACTTGGTCAAGCTACAGTGCAGTCTTAAGACTTGGTCAAGGCTACAGTGCAGTCTTAAGACTTGGTCAAGACTACAGTGCAGTCTTAAGACTTGGTCAAGGCTACAGTGCAGTCTTAAGACTTGGTCAAGACTACAGTGCAGTCTTAAGACTTGGTCAAGGCTACAGTGCAGTCTTAAGACTTGGTCAAGACTACAGTGCAGTCTTAAGACTTGGTCAAGGCTACAGTGCAGTCTTAAGACTTGGTCAAGACTACAGTGCAGTCTTAAGACTTGGTCAAGGCTACAGTGCAGTCTTAAGACTTGGTCAAGACTACAGTGCAGTCTTAAGACTTGGTCAAGGCTACAGTGCAGTCTTAAGACTTGGTCAAGACTACAGTGCAGTCTTAAGACTTGGTCAAGGCTACAGTGCAGTCTTAAGACTTGGTCAAGACTACAGTGCAGTCTTAAGACTTGGTCAAGGCTACAGTGCAGTCTTAAGACTTGGTCAAGACTACAGTGCAGTCTTAAGACTTGGTCAAGGCTACAGTGCAGTCTTAAGACTTGGTCAAGACTACAGTGCAGTCTTAAGACTTGGTCAAGGCTACAGTGCAGTCTTAAGACTTGGTCAAGACTACAGTGCAGTCTTAAGACTTGGTCAAGGCTACAGTGCAGTCTTAAGACTTGGTCAAGACTACAGTGCAGTCTTAAGACTTGGTCAAGGCTACAGTGCAGTCTTAAGACTTGGTCAAGACTACAGTGCAGTCTTAAGACTTGGTCAAGGCTACAGTGCAGTCTTAAGACTTGGTCAAGACTACAGTGCAGTCTTAAGACTTGGTCAAGGCTACAGTGCAGTCTTAAGACTTGGTCAAGACTACAGTGCAGTCTTAAGACTTGGTCAAGGCTACAGTGCAGTCTTAAGACTTGGTCAAGACTACAGTGCAGTCTTAAGACTTGGTCAAGGCTACAGTGCAGTCTTAAGACTTGGTCAAGACTACAGTGCAGTCTTAAGACTTGGTCAAGGCTACAGTGCAGTCTTAAGACTTGGTCAAGACTACAGTGCAGTCTTAAGACTTGGTCAAGGCTACAGTGCAGTCTTAAGACTTGGTCAAGACTACAGTGCAGTCTTAAGACTTGGTCAAGGCTACAGTGCAGTCTTAAGACTTGGTCAAGACTACAGTGCAGTCTTAAGACTTGGTCAAGGCTACAGTGCAGTCTTAAGACTTGGTCAAGACTACAGTGCAGTCTTAAGACTTGGTCAAGGCTACAGTGCAGTCTTAAGACTTGGTCAAGACTACAGTGCAGTCTTAAGACTTGGTCAAGGCTACAGTGCAGTCTAAAGACTTGGTCAAGACTACAGTGCAGTCTTAAGACTTGGTCAAGGCTACAGTGCAGTCTTAAGACTTGGTCAAGACTACAGTGCAGTCTTAAGACTTGGTCAAGGCTACAGTGCAGTCTTAAGACTTGGTCAAGACTACAGTGCAGTCTTAAGACTTGGTCAAGGCTACAGTGCAGTCTTAAGACTTGGTCAAGACTACAGTGCAGTCTTAAGACTTGGTCAAGACTACAGTGCAGTCTTAAGACTTGGTCAAGACTACAGTGCAGTCTTAAGACTTGGTCAAGACTACAGTGCAGTCTTAAGACTTGGTCAAGACTACAGTGCAGTCTTAAGACTTGGTCAAGACTACAGTGCAGTCTTAAGACTTGGTCAAGACTACAGTGCAGTCTTAAGACTTGGTCAAGACTACAGTGCAGTCTTAAGACTTGGTCAAGACTACAGTGCAGTCTTAAGACTTGGTCAAGACTACAGTGCAGTCTTAAGACTTGGTCAAGACTACAGTGCAGTCTTAAGACTTGGTCAAGACTACAGTGCAGTCTTAAGACTTGGTCAAGACTACAGTGCAGTCTTAAGACTTGGTCAAGACTACAGTGCAGTCTTAAGACTTGGTCAAGACTACAGTGCAGTCTTAAGACTTGGTCAAGACTACAGTGCAGTCTTAAGACTTGGTCAAGACTACAGTGCAGTCTTAAGACTTGGTCAAGACTACAGTGCAGTCTTAAGACTTGGTCAAGACTACAGTGCAGTCTTAAGACTTGGTCAAGACTACAGTGCAGTCTTAAGACTTGGTCAAGACTACAGTGCAGTCTTAAGACTTGGTCAAGACTACAGTGCAGTCTTAAGACTTGGTCAAGACTACAGTGCAGTCTTAAGACTTGGTCAAGACTACAGTGCAGTCTTAAGACTTGGTCAAGACTACAGTGCAGTCTTAAGACTTGGTCAAGACTACAGTGCAGTCTTAAGACTTGGTCAAGACTACAGTGCAGTCTTAAGACTTGGTCAAGACTACAGTGCAGTCTTAAGACTTGGTCAAGACTACAGTGCAGTCTTAAGACTTGGTCAAGACTACAGTGCAGTCTTAAGACTTGGTCAAGACTACAGTGCAGTCTTAAGACTTGGTCAAGACTACAGTGCAGTCTTAAGACTTGGTCAAGACTACAGTGCAGTCTTAAGACTTGGTCAAGACTACAGTGCAGTCTTAAGACTTGGTCAAGACTACAGTGCAGTCTTAAGACTTGGTCAAGACTACAGTGCAGTCTTAAGACTTGGTCAAGACTACAGTGCAGTCTTAAGACTTGGTCAAGACTACAGTGCAGTCTTAAGACTTGGTCAAGACTACAGTGCAGTCTTAAGACTTGGTCAAGACTACAGTGCAGTCTTAAGACTTGGTCAAGACTACAGTGCAGTCTTAAGACTTGGTCAAGACTACAGTGCAGTCTTAAGACTTGGTCAAGACTACAGTGCAGTCTTAAGACTTGGTCAAGACTACAGTGCAGTCTTAAGACTTGGTCAAGACTACAGTGCAGTCTTAAGACTTGGTCAAGACTACAGTGCAGTCTTAAGACTTGGTCAAGACTACAGTGCAGTCTTAAGACTTGGTCAAGACTACAGTGCAGTCTTAAGACTTGGTAAAGATACAGTGCAGTCTTAAGACTTGGTCAAGACTACAGTGCAGTCTTAAGACTTGGTCAAGACTACAGTGCAGTCTTAAGACTTGGTCAAGACTACAGTGCAGTCTTAAGACTTGGTCAAGACTACAGTGCAGTCTTAAGACTTGGTCAAGACTACAGTGCAGTCTTAAGACTTGGTCAAGACTTACAGTGCAGTCTTAAGACTTGGTCAAGACTACAGTGCAGTCTTAAGACTTGGTCAAGACTACAGTGCAGTCTTAAGACTTGGTCAAGACTACAGTGCAGTCTTAAGACTTGGTCAAGACTACAGTGCAGTCTTAAGACTTGGTCAAGACTACAGTGCAGTCTTAAGACTTGGTCAAGACTACAGTGCAGTCTTAAGACTTGGTCAAGACTACAGTGCAGTCTTAAGACTTGGTCAAGACTACAGTGCAGTCTTAAGACTTGGTCAAGACTACAGTGCAGTCTTAAGACTTGGTCAAGACTACAGTGCAGTCTTAAGACTTGGTCAAGACTACAGTGCAGTCTTAAGACTTGGTCAAGACAACAGTGCAGTCTTAAGACTTGGGTCCAAAGACAACAGTGCAGTCTTAAGACTTGGTCAAGACTACAGTGCAGTCTTAAGACTTGGTCAAGACTACAGTGCAGTCTTAAGACTTGGTCAAGACTACAGTGCAGTCTTAAGACTTGGTCAAGACTACAGTGCAGTCTTAAGACTTGGTCAAGACTACAGTGCAGTCTTAAGACTTGGTCAAGACTACAGTGCAGTCTTAAGACTTGGTCAAGACTACAGTGCAGTCTTAAGACTTGGTCAAGACTACAGTGCAGTCTTAAGACTTGGTCAAGACTACAGTGCAGTCTTAAGACTTGGTCAAGACTACAGTGCAGTCTTAAGACTTGGTCAAGACTACAGTGCAGTCTTAAGACTTGGTCAAGACTACAGTGCAGTCTTAAGACTTGGTCAAGACTACAGTGCAGTCTTAAGACTTGGTCAAGACTACAGTGCAGTCTTAAGACTTGGTCAAGACTACAGTGCAGTCTTAAGACTTGGTCAAGACTACAGTGCAGTCTTAAGACTTGGTCAAGACTACAGTGCAGTCTTAAGACTTGGTCAAGACTACAGTGCAGTCTTAAGACTTGGTCAAGACTACAGTGCAGTCTTAAGACTTGGTCAAGACTACAGTGCAGTCTTAAGACTTGGTCAAGACTACAGTGCAGTCTTAAGACTTGGTCAAGATTTACAGTGCAGTCTTAAGACTTGGTCAAGACTACAGTGCAGTCTTAAGACTTGGTCAAGACTACAGTGCAGTCTTAAGACTTGGTCAAGACTACAGTGCAGTCTTAAGACTTGGTCAAGACTACAGTGCAGTCTTAAGACTTGGTCAAGACTACAGTGCAGTCTTAAGACTTGGTCAAGACTACAGTGCAGTCTTAAGACTTGGTCAAGACTACAGTGCAGTCTTAAGACTTGGTCAAGACTACAGTGCAGTCTTAAGACTTGGTCAAGACTACAGTGCAGTCTTAAGACTTGGTCAAGACTACAGTGCAGTCTTAAGACTTGGTCAAGACTACAGTGCAGTCTTAAGACTTGGTCAAGACTACAGTGCAGTCTTAAGACTTGGTCAAGACTACAGTGCAGTCTTAAGACTTGGTCAAGACTACAGTGCAGTCTTAAGACTTGGTCAAGACTACAGTGCAGTCTTAAGACTTGGTCAAGACTACAGTGCAGTCTTAATGACTTGGTTTCAAGACTACAGTGCAGTCTTAAGACTTGGTCAAGACTACAGTGCAGTCTTAAGACTTGGTCAAGACTACAGTGCAGTCTTAAGACTTGGTCAAGACTACAGTGCAGTCTTAAGACTTGGTCAAGACTACAGTGCAGTCTTAAGACTTGGTCAAGACTACAGTGCAGTCTTAAGACTTGGTCAAGACTACAGTGCAGTCTTAAGACTTGGTCAAGACTACAGTGCAGTCTTAAGACTTGGTCAAGACTACAGTGCAGTCTTAAGACTTGGTCAAGACTACAGTGCAGTCTTAAGACTTGGTCAAGACTACAGTGCAGTCTTAAGACTTGGTCAAGACTACAGTGCAGTCTTAAGACTTGGTCAAGACTACAGTGCAGTCTTAAGACTTGGTCAAGACTACAGTGCAGTCTTAAGACTTGGTCAAGACTACAGTGCAGTCTTAAGACTTGGTCAAGACTACAGTGCAGTCTTAAGACTTGGTCAAGACTACAGTGCAGTCTTAAGACTTGGTCAAGACTACAGTGCAGTCTTAAGACTTGGTCAAGACTACAGTGCAGTCTTAAGACTTGGTCAAGACTACAGTGCAGTCTTAAGACTTGGTCAAGACTACAGTGCAGTCTTAAGACTTGGTCAAGACTACAGTGCAGTCCTTAAGACTTGGTCAAGACTACAGTGCAGTCTTAAGACTTGGTCAAGACTACAGTGCAGTCTTAAGACTTGGTCAAGACTACAGTGCAGTCTTAAGACTTGGTCAAGACTACAGTGCAGTCTTAAGACTTGGTCAAGACTACAGTGCAGTCTTAAGACTTGGTCAAGACTACAGTGCAGTCTTAAGACTTGGTCAAGACTACAGTGCAGTCTTAAGACTTGGTCAAGACTACAGTGCAGTCTTAAGACTTGGTCAAGACTACAGTGCAGTCTTAAGACTTGGTCAAGACTACAGTGCAGTCTTAAGACTTGGTCAAGACTACAGTGCAGTCTTAAGACTTGGTCAAGACTACAGTGCAGTCTTAAGACTTGGTCAAGACTACAGTGCAGTCTTAAGACTTGGTCAAGACTACAGTGCAGTCTTAAGACTTGGTCAAGACTACAGTGCAGTCTTAAGACTTGGTCAAGACTACAGTGCAGTCTTAAGACTTGGTCAAGTCTACAGTGCAGTCTTAAGACTTGGTCAAGACTACAGTGCAGTCTTAAGACTTGGTCAAGACTACAGTGCAGTCTTAAGACTTGGTCAAGACTACATTGCAGTCTTAAGACTTGGTCAAGACTACAGTGCAGTCTTAAGACTTGGTCAAGACTACATTGCAGTCTTAAGACTTGGTCAAGACTACAGTGTAGTCTTAAGACTTGGTCAAGACTACATGCAGTCTTAAGACTTGGTCAAGACTACAGTGTAGTCTTAAGACTTGGTCAAGACTACAGTGTAGTCTTAAGACTTGGTCAAGACTACAGTGTAGTCTTAAGACTTGGTCAAGACTACATTGCAGTCTTAAGACTTGGTCAAGACTACAGTGTAGTCTTAAGACTTGGTCAAGACTACAGTGTAGTCTTAAGACTTGGTCAAGACTACAGTGTAGTCTTAAGACTTGGTCAAGACTACAGTGTAGTCTGCCATCAACGAAGAAAGGTTATTATACTGTCTAGAGTCAACTATAATTTCTTAAACAATATAATAAAAGTATAATCTAGTGAACATCACCTGTCCCATCATCTCTGAATTATAATGATAGGTGCAGTAATCCGCGAAGTGACACGATGACTATTGGCGTCTTAAACAAGGGGTAACTAACCTCTTGACCTCTAACCACGTAAGCAAATATCTTGACCTTTCCTGGTGTCTATCTTTGTTTTTTCTTTTTGGCTTCCACATTCATTTTTTTTTTTCATTTTTCATGGAACAGAAACCATGGACTGTTTTCACACACCTCGCAGCGGTTTCTCCCAGTGTTATCGATTCAGAAACCCTTCAGGAAACTTTTGATTGGCTATTAAACCACTCTGTAGAAATCCCTAATGAACACTGAACAAGTATCTGCACCAGGTGCCAGATCAACCAAGCTGTGATGGATATGTAGGTCAGCGGGCCACCAGCAGCAACAGCCTGGTTGACCAGGCTAGCGCCAGACAAGCCTGACCCATGGCCGGGCTCCTAGAGAGAGATTTTCGACTGTTAGGTAAAAGGACACAAATGCAACTTATGTGACATTTTATTGTGGCAACGTTTCGCTCTACAGAAGCTTGACAAAGCTCCTGAAGAGTGAAACGCTGCCACAGTAAAATGTCGCATTAATTGCACTCGTGTCCTGTTATCTAACATGGTGTCGGTATTTGGGAGTTCTAACCCTGCCTGTGGTATGGTTTGTTTGCAGTCGTGCCTTTACGATTTCGTGAGTCATGTCGTTATTTCTACTACCCATTTTCGACCATACTACATTCTTACCTCTACTAGTGGCCTACATGTCACCTCCTGGCGGTATATAAGGCTCCATAGTGCTGGAGAGGAGTGTTCTTACTCTATTTCTACGACTTAGAACACTCCTCTCCAGCACTATTCTTCGTCTGTCCCGTCTTCCCCGCTCATCCCATTTGGGATCTTATCTGAACTTTCGTTCGTTCGTTCGTACTTCAATTCCATATTGTTTCAGACTATGGAACAATACTCTTCTCCAGACTGAGGGACTGACCACCTCAAAACTTCAAGGGTGATGGACTGATTACATCGTCTTCAAGTATCTTCTACTTCTGTCAACTTTTCTGTACTCGACTGAAGAAGCCTACTGTGTAGGGGAAACGTTTCGAAATAAAGATACCTAACTGTTGCATATGTGTCTTACCTAACATACTGGGAGAGTTGTATCCACTGAGTAACCACAGCCTCGCACCAGCAACAGGTAAGAAAGTTCTTAACATCTTTAGAATTTCTGTTTCATTTTGTCCCATTTTTCACATAAAGTGTTAAGCACACAAGACCTTGTTGCTCCTTGTTGAAACACTGGGAAAAGTTGCGTCCTTCCATGAAGTTGTGTGTTCAGTGCTGGTTTAAAGTATGGTGAAGGAATTTGGTGATATTTCATTACTTAGTAAAGCTCACTGTGTGTGTGTGTGTGTGTGTGTGTGTGTGTGTGTGTGTGTGTGTGTGTGTGTGTGTGTGTGTGTGTGTGTGTTTACTCACCTGTTTGTGGTTGTAGGGGTCGAGTCGCAGTTTCTGGCCCCGCCTCTTCACTGGTTGCTACTAGGTCTATTCTTTCCCTTCTCCATGAGCTTTATCGTATCTCTTCTTAAAGCTACGTATGGATTCTGCCTCCACTACATCACTCTCCAGGTTCTTCCACTTCCTGACAACATCCCTGTGACTCATCCGAGTCTTCAACTTCCAATTGTGACCTCTTGTTGCTGTGTCACATCTCTGAAACATCCTGTCTCTGTCCACCTTGTCAATTGTGTATGTGCATGTGTGTGTGTGTGTGTGTGTACTCTGTGTGGTTGCAGGGGTCGAGTCTCAGCTCCTGGCCCCGCCACTCCACTAACCATTACAGGGATACCCCTCTCCTGACTGCGTGAGCTTAGGCTAAAGAAATATTTCCTGACATCCCCCATGACTTTTCTCTCTTTGTGTGCGTATGTACGATTATCTCACATTATACAAGTGTGTGGTAGAGAATATAAATGATCTATAAGATAAATAATGCATACGTAAGCTGATGAATTGAAGATTATTAAAGACTGGAAACTAACTTACAAAAACATAGCCTTTTAAGGCTGGCCAGATAAATGAAAGCTTATGACACGACTCCCTAAAGCAGCTGAATAGAAAGCTGAGTGTTGATCACCTACGTGTCAAGGTTGATGTTGTAATGTGTGTGTGTTGATGTTGTTGTGTGTGTTGATGTTGTTGTGTGTTGATGTTATGTGTTGATGTTACCTTAGAGTAGGTTAGGTAAATAGATTAAACTAGGATAAGTTAGGCTAGTCCAGGATACAGTGACCTATGTAACGCCCATCTGTAACAACCAAAATTGCAGAACCGTAACAACCACAGTTACACAACTGTAACAACCACAGTTACACTCATGTGTGAAGGTTTGAGAGAGAAAGGAGAATGAAGTGCGCCTTATATGCCTAATATTCTGGCATATAAGGCGCATTTTTCTCCCCACAAAAAGTCTTGGAAAATCAGCCTGCACCTTTTATGCTTAAGATCAAAGGTTACGGGTTACGCTTTAGTGTAAAGTATCTAGGTCATTAGACCTTGAATATGATAACTGATGTACTGTTATGGTAATTTTATTGTGCGTCTTATATGCCGGAAAATTCAGTAGTTACGATAACTGGGTAGGAATAATTCTAGGAAGGTACATAGTGTTGTGACGGTGAACAACCCTCATTGTTCATACCTGAGCTGAATGAACAATGAGCTTTCAAAGTGTTGTGTTCACTTGGGCTTTCTGAACATTTTTTCACTTAGAGGTCTGTGAACAGTTCACTTTTCTGAGGTCTATGAACATTTGTTCACTAATCTGAGGTCTGTGAACATTTGTTCACTAATCTGAGGTCTGTGAACATTTGTTCACTAATCTGAGGTCTATGAACATTTGTTCACTAATCTGAGGTCTGTGAACATTTGTTCACTAATCTGAGGTCTGTGAACATTTGTCCATCTGCTGTGAACATTTGTCCATCTGCTGTGAACATTTGTTCATCTGCTGTGAACATTTGTCCATCTGCTGTGAACATTTGTTCATCTGCTGTGAACATTTGTCCATCTGCTGTGAACATTTGTCCATCTGCTGTGAACATTTGTTCATCTGCTGTGAACATTTGTCCATCTGCTGTGAACATTGTTCATCTGCTGTGAACATTTGTTCATCTGCTGTGAACATTTGTCCATCTGCTGTGAACATTTGTTCATCTGCTGTGAACATTTGTCCATCTGCTGTGAACATTTGTTCATCTGCTGTGAACATTTGTTCATCTGCTGTGAACATTTGTTCATCTGCTGTGAACATTTGTCCATCTGCTGTGAACATTTGTTCATCTGCTGTGAACATTTGTTCATCTGCTGTGAACATTTGTCCATCTGCTGTGAACATTTGTTCATCTGCTGTGAACATTTGTTCATCTGCTGTGAACATTTGTTCATCTGCTGTGAACATTTGTCCATCTGCTGTGAACATTTGTTCATCTGCTGTGAACATTTGTCCATCTGCTGTGAACATTTGTTCATCTGCTGTGAACATTTGTTCATCTGCTGTGAACATTTGTTCATCTGCTGTGAACATTTGTTCATCTGCTGTGAACATTTGTCCATCTGCTGTGAACATTTGTTCATCTGCTGTGAACATTTGTCCATCTGCTGTGAACATTTGTTCATCTGCTGTGAACATTTGTTCATCTGCTGTGAACATTTGTTCATCTGCTGTGAACATTTGTTCATCTGCTGTGAACATTTGTTCATCTGCTGTGAACATTTGTTCATGCGTCTTTAACACTTCTTATATTGTTAACGTGTTCTCCTGTTCCTTCTCGTTGTTCTTACTCGTTATCTCTGTCTCCCATTCTTCGTTTCCTTTCTCTGCACCATCATCGTTTTATCCTGTTCTTAATTATCTTCCTTTAATTTCTTTTGTTCTATCTCCTGCCTCCTCTCACCTTTCTCCATCCACAGAATTATCAACTTTCTCCATCACCGTCATTATCAACTTTCTTTGCGTCTGGCTCAAACATTTGTAATTAAAAAAAAAACTAACTTTTCCTGGTATCGCGTTTTAAATTTCTAAGGCTCCGGCACCCTATGTATTGTTTAACCCATACGGGTTTACTGCAAATACGTATTAAAGTGGTTTGCTTGTAGGTGCGGCAAGCTACAACAGCCTGGTTGATCAGGGAGTCCGCCAGGAGGCCTGAGTTTGGATAGGGCCGCGGGAGGCCCGGTCTTTGACAGGACCGCGGGGGGGGCTTTGCCCCCTCATCAATTTAACATAAAGGAGTCAGTGTAAGATTTGGGAATCTTTATCAGAGATTCACAAGTGCTGCATAATTCTCATTTTTCAATATTGTTGTTGTCAGTGGTCCACCTTAATTATTAAAAGGGTGGAGGGGTAAGCCAGCGGAAGGCCTCGGTCAGTTGATTAAAAGCTCCATCTGTGGGTCATCATATGGCTAAGACCCGAGTCTGGAAACACTTGTCCTGTTACCTGACCTGGCCTGGCCTAACCTGGCTTAACCTGGCTCCGAGAGTAGTGAAACTCGAAACTCTTCAAAGGTATATCAAAGGTATAACCTAATGTTAACCTACCTGTGTCCTCAGTGGATGACACTCTCGTACAGATTCTAGTATCGTCTGCAAAGGATTATACCGTGTTGTGATTTATGTCTCTATGTCGGACATGAGAATCAGAAACAGAAGTGGAGCGAGTACTGTGCCTTGGGGGGGGACAACTTTTCACTATGGCCGCCTCTCATCTCTCTCTCTTCTCTGTTTACACTTTGGATTCTTATTTCTAGGAACTTAAATTTCTGTCTGCCTACTTTTTCAGTTATTTCTTAGGCATGCATTGTGTATGATGCACTTTTAAAAATAATAATAATAATTATTATTATTATTATTATTATTATTATTATTATTATTCTTTCTTTCTTTCAACACACCGGCCGTATCCCACCGAGGCGGGGTGGCCCAAAAGGAAAAACGAAAGTTTCTCCTTTTACATTTAGTAATATATACAGGAGAAGAGGTTACTAGCCCCTTGCTCCCGGCATTTTAGTTGCCTCTTACAACACGCATGGCTTACGGAGGAAGAATTCTGTTCCACTTCCCCATGGAGATAAGAGGAAATAAACAAGAATAAGAACTAGAAAGAAAATAGAAGAAAACCCAGAGGGGTGTGTATATATGTGCTTGTACATGTATGTGTAGTGTGACCTAAGTGTAAGTAGAAGTAGCAAGACGTACCTGAAATCTTGCATGTTCATGAGACAGAAAAAAGGACACCAGCAATCCTACCATCATGTAAAACAATTACAGGCTTTCGTTTTACACTCACTTGGCAGGACGGTAGATTATTATTATTATTATTATTATTATTATTATCAACACACCGGCCGTATCCCACCGAGGCAGGTGACCTAAATAACAAAAACGAGTTTTTCTTTTTAAATTTAGTAATTTATAGAGGAAAAGGAGTTGCTAGCCCTTTGATCAAGGCATTATTATTATTATTATTATTATTATTATTATTATTATTATTATTATTATTATTATTATTATTATTATTGTGTGCTATGGCACTGTGGTCGCTTTTGTCGAAGGTTTTTCTAAAGCCCGTGTATATTATTTCTCCAATTAGCTTGACTTTCACTGCTTCCAAAACCAAGTTATAGGTCAGGTAAGAGTCGTCAGGAAACAGGACAAGTGTTTCCTGACGCGAGTCTTAGTCACACAGTTACCAAGTGGAGCAGCAGCGGGAGGCAGCAGCGACCTGATTTTAACACATGCTGCCTTGGCTACTGTGATTGTTTTTATTCCATGTGTTTAGCAGTCTGTTTCTTTAGGCTTTCTCAGAGATTTTGTCAGTGTGGAACGTCAAAGCTATCGTTCCGTAGTTTTTTTTTTTTTTTGCAAGTGCTTTACTGGCACTGTCGATACTTGGTTGACTAGGCCAGCACCAGACGAGCCTGGCTCAAGGCCGGGCTCTGGGAGTAGAAAAACTCTCGGAACTCATCAAAGGTATACCTTTAATATACCTTTAACGGGTTTTGAGAGTTTTCTTATTTTCGAAGCACGGCCCTGGACCAGGCTTATCTGAAGCTTGCCTGCTCCACCAGGCTGTTGCTGCTGGTGGCCCGCTGACCCACATATCCATCACAGCCTGGTTGATCTGGCATTTGGTGGAGATACTACTCCAGTTTCTTCTTGAAGACTTCTACACTTGTTCCAGCAGTGTTTCTGATATCTTCTTGAAGACTTCTACACTTGTTCCAGCAGTGTTTCTGATATCTTCTTGAAGACTTCTACACTTGTTCCAGCAGTGTTTCTGATATCTTCTTGAAGACTTCTACACTTGTTCCAGCAGTGTTTCTGATATCTTCTTGAAGACTTCTACACTTGTTCCAGCAGTGTTTCTGATATCTTCTTGAAGACTTCTACACTTGTTCCAGCAGTGTTTCTGATATCTTCTGGTAAGATGTTGAATAGTCTGCAACAGCGGCAGTATCGGTAATTTTTATTGACTGTGAGCTTAATTATTTGTCCAAAGTCTTGACACAGTGGTTTATTACTAAATTTTGAGAAGTATGGGGTTACATGAGTCTGGGTCTGGGAGAGAGTGTAGTGGTGTGCTGTTCATGGCTTCTTCCATGTTAAGTGTAGTCTCACACTGCTGTGCTGGGATGTGTTAAGTAAGTTTTTTTTTAGAAACAGGTATACATAAGTACAATTATCATATATCGTGTAAATCACCCACCAGGATAACCCAAAAAAGTCAAAGTGACTTATTTCCATTTGGGTTCTGAGTGTGTATGTGTTCTGAGTGTGTGTGCTCTGGGTATGTGTGCTCTGAGTGTGTGTACTCACCTATTTGTACTCACCTATTTGTGGTTGCAGGGGTCGAGTCCTAGCTCCTGGCCCCGCCTCTTCACCGTGTGTGTGTGTGTGTGTGTGTGTGTGTGTGTGTGTGTGTGTGTGTTCTGAGTGTGTATGTGTTTTGGGTGTGTGTGTGTTCTGAGTGTGTGTGTTCTGGGTATGTGTGCTCTAAGTGTGTGTGTGTGTGTGTTCTGAGTGTATGTGTTCTGAGTGCGCATGTGTTCTGAGTGTGCATGTGTTCTGAGTGTATGTGTTCTGAGTGTGCATGTGTTCTGAGTGTGCATGTGTTCTGAGTGTGCATGTGTTCTGAGTGTGCATGTGTTCTGAGTGTGCATGTGTTCTGAGTGTGCGTGTGTTCTGAGTGTGCGTGTGTTCTGAGTGTGCGTGTGTTCTGAGTGTGCATGTGTTCTGAGTGTGCGTGTGTTCTGAGTGTGCATGTGTTCTGAGTGTGCGTGTGTTCTGAGTGTGCGTGTGTTCTGAGTGTGCGTGTGTTCTGAGTGTGCGTGTGTTCTGAGTGTGCATGTGTTCTGAGTGTGCGTGTGTTCTGAGTGTGCATGTGTTCTGAGTGTGCATGTGTTCTGAGTGTGCGTGTGTTCTGAGTGTGCATGTGGTTGCAGGGGTCGAGTCCTAGCTCTTGGCCCCGCCTCTTCACCGTGTGTGTGGTGTGTGTGTGTGTGTGTGTGTGTGTGTGTGTGGTGTGTGTGTGTTCTGAGTGTGTATGTGTTTTGGGTGTGTGTGTGTTCTGAGTGTGTGTGTTCTGGGTATGTGTGCTCTAAGTGTGTGTGTGTGTGTTGTGTGTGTTCTGAGTGTATGTGTTCTGAGTGCGCATGTGTTCTGAGTGTGCATGTGTTCTGAGTGTATGTGTTCTGAGTGCGCATGTTTCTGAGTGCGCATGTGTTCTGAGTGTGCATGTGTTCTGAGTGTGCATGTGTTTCTGAGTGTGCATGTGTTCTGAGTGTGCATGTGTTCTGAGTGTGCATGTGTTCTGAGTGTGCATGTGTGTTCTGAGTGTGCGTGTGTTCTGAGTGTGGTGTGTTCTGAGTGTGCGTGTGTTCTGAGTGTGCATGTGTTCTGAGTGTGCGTGTGTTCTGAGTGTGCATGTGTTCTGAGTGTGCGTGTGTTCTGAGTGTGAGTGTGTTCTGAGTGTGCGTGTGTTCTGAGTGTGCGTGTGTTCTGAGTGTGCATGTGTTCTGAGTGTGCGTGTGTTCTGAGTGTGCATGTGTTCTGAGTGTGCATGTGTTCTGAGTGTGCGTGTGTTCTGAGTGTGCATGTGTCTGAGTGTGCATGTGTTCTGGAGTGTGCGTGTGTTCTGAGTGTGCATGTGTTCTGGAGTGTGCATGTGTTCTGAGTGTGCATGTGTTCTGAGTGTGCGTGTGTTCTGAGTTTGCGTGTGTTCGAGTGTGCATGTGTTCTGAGTGTGCATGTGTTCTGAGTGTGCATGTGTTCTGAGTGTGCATGTGTTCTGAGTGTGCGTGTGTTCTGAGTGTGCGTGTGTTCTGAGTGTGCATGTGTTCTGAGTGTGCATGTGTTCTGAGTGCGCATGTGTTCTGAGTGTGCATGTGTTCTGAGTGTGCATGTGTTCTGAGTGTGCGTGTGTTCTGAGTGTGCGTGTGTTCTGAGTGTGCGTGTGTTCTGAGTGTATGTGTTCGGAGTGTGTGTGTGTGTGTAGTGTGTGTGATGTGTGTGTGTTCTGAGTGTGTGCGTTTGTGTTCTGAGTAGTGCGTGTTCTGAGTGTGCATGTGTTCTGAGTGTGCATGTGTTCTGAGTGTGCGTGTGTTCTGCGTGTGCGTGTGTTCTGAGTGTATGTGTTCGGAGTGTGTGTGTGTGTGTGTGTGTGCGTGTGTGTGTGTGTTCTGAGTGTGTGCGATTGTGTTCTGAGTGTGTGCGTTTGTGTTCTGAGTGTGTGCGTGTGTTCTGGATGTGTGTTATGAACGAGTTAATATTCATCTAGAGAGATGTATTTCTCTTTCAACATCTTACCAGAAGATATCAGAAACACTGCTGGAACAAGTGTAGAAGTCTTTAAGAAGATATCAGAAACACTGCTGGAACAAGTGTAGAAGTCTTCAAGAAGATATCAGAAACACTGCTGGAACAAGTGTAGAAGTCTTCAAGAAGATATCAGAAACACTGCTGGAACAAGTGTAGAAGTCTTCAAGAAGGTATCAGAAACACTGCTGGAAGAAGTGTAGAAGTCTTCAAGAAGATATCAGAAACACTGCTGGAACAAGTGTAGAAGTCTTCAAGAAGATATCAGAAACACTGCTGGAACAAGTGTAGAAGTCTTCAAGAAGATATCAGAAACACTGCTGGAACAAGTGTAGAAGTCTTCAAGAAGATATCAGAAACACTGCTGGAACAAGTGTAGAAGTCTTCAAGAAGATATCAGAAACACTGCTGGAACAAGTGTAGAAGTCTTCAAGAAGATATCAGAAACACTGCTGGAACAAGTGTAGAAGTCTTTAAGAAGATATCAGAAACACTGCTGGAACAAGTGTAGAAGTCTTCAAGAAGATATCAGAAACACTGCTGGAACAAGTGTAGAAGTCTTCAAGAAGATATCAGAAACACTGCTGGAACAAGTGTAGAAGTCTTCAAGAAGATATCAGAAACACTGCTGGAACAAGTGTAGAAGTCTTCAAGAAGATATCAGAAACACTGCTGGAACAAGTGTAGAAGTCTTCAAGAAGATATCAGAAACACTGCTGGAACAAGTGTAGAAGTCTTCAAGAAGATATCAGAAACACTGCTGGAACAAGTGTAGAAGTCTTCAAGAAGATATCAGAAACACTGCTGGAACAAGTGTAGAAGTCTTCAAGAAGATATCAGAAACACTGCTGGAACAAGTGTAGAAGTCTTCAAGAGATATCAGAAACACTGCTGGAACAAGTGTAGAAGTCTTCAAGAAGATATCAGAAACACTGCTGGAACAAGTGTAGAAGTCTTCAAGAAGATATCAGAAACACTGCTGGAACAAGTGTAGAAGTCTTCAAGAAGTTTATCAGAAACACTGCTGGAACAAGTGTAGAAGTCTTCAAGAAGATATCAGAAACACTGCTGGAACAAGTGTAGAAGTCTTCAAGAAGATATCAGAAACACTGCTGGAACAAGTGTAGAAGTCTTCAGAAGATATCAGAAACACTGCTGGAACAAGTGTAGAAGTCTTCAAGAAGATATCAGAAACACTGCTGGAAGAAGTGTAGAAGTCTTCAAGAAGATATCAGAAACACTGCTGGAACAAGTGTAGAAGTCTTCAAGAGGAAACTGGACAAGTATCTTCATTAGGTGCTAGATCAACCAGGCTGTGATGGATATGTGGGTCAGCGGGCCACCAGCAGCGACAACTTAGTTGACCAGGCAAGCACCAAAGGAGCCTGGCCCATGGCCGGGCTTCGAGAAAAAGCTCTCGGTACCCATCGTAATCACACACACACACACACACACACACACAAGGAGTGAAAGGGAGGAACAGCTGGTTGCAGATGGAGAGGGGTGATAGGTCGAATGCTGAGGCACAACCAGGCTATCAAGAGCCACTGGAAAAATCAAGGGAGAAACTGACCACATACAGGCAGGATCCAGAGTCACAGAGGGTGAGGCAATGTTAGGAAGAAAGGGAAAAATCAGTGTTTATCCATGGGCTTCAGGAGAGAGAGGAAAGGACACACACTGAAATGCAGCAGGAAGAAAGAAAGGAGATTGAGAAAATCATCACGGAAATAGGTGAAGAGATGGACGAGATTGTAAATTTTCAGAGAATAGGGGGGTACTCGAAGGGGAGAAACCGACCAATCAAGCTGATTCTCAGGACGGAAACAGTGCGGAACTGGATCCTCCAAGAGAAACCACGATTGAAATACTCGGAAGAGTACAAGAGGGTGTTCCTAGACAGAGACAGAACAAAATCGGAACGACAGCAGCTGAGGGAGAGGACAAAAAAGCGAAAGGAGCTAGGAAAAGAGACAAGGATGGAACCAGCAGAGGTCAGAGCAGAACAGAACAGCAAGGGCAAGCACACACACAACTATTCTCAGAACCATACAACCTATCACACCATCCCAACACACACTACAATCCATACCCACAGCCTCCACCCAACACCGAGCTATAGAATCCCACAGTATGCCACCAGGTCTCCCACCCTCACAGGCCCCCAAACCACAGTGTTGGAAAGGAAACTGAAGGTATGGTACACAAACGCTGATGGAATAACAAATAAGTGGGAGGAGTGGCATGAAAGAGTCAAAGAAGCATCACCGGACATCATAGCTTTCACAGAAACCAAGCTTACAGGTATGACAACAGATTCCATCTTTCCAACGGGATACCCAATCCTGAGGAAAGACAGAGGGAACAGGGGGGGTGGAGGAGTGGCGTTGCTGATCAAAAATCGCTGGAAATTTGATGAGCTGGAGAGAGGAGACAGCGGAGAAGAAATTGATTACATAGCGGGAACACTTCACTCTGGAGGTCCCAAGGTGGTAATAGCAGTGATGTATAACCCACCACAGAACAGCAGGAGGCCAAGGCAAGAGTACGGACGAGAGCAAATAGAGCGATGGTTGACACACTGGCTAGAGTGGCCAGAAGAGCTCATGCATGCAGGGCAAAGCTCCTGATCATGGGTGACTTTAACCACAAGGAGATCGATTGGGAGAACTTGGACCCACATGGGGGCCAAGATACATGGAGGGCTAAGATGATGGAGGTGGTACTGGAAAACTTCATGTGCCAACACGTAAGGGACACTACAAGAGAGAGAGGAGAGGATGAACCAGCAAGGCTGGACTTAGTATTCACCTTGAGTAGTGCAGATATCGAGGACATCACATATGAAAGACCCCTTGGGGCCAGTGACCATGTGGTTTTAAGCTTCGAATACACAGTAGAGCTACAAGTGGAGGGAGAAGCAGGAAGGCCAGGACGAATGAAGCCAAACTACAAGAAAGGGGACTACACAGGAATGAGGAACTACCTGAACGGGGTTCAGTGGGACAGAGAACTGGCAGGGAAGCCAGTTAATGAGATGATGGAATATGTAGCAACAAAATGCAAGGAGGCTGAGGAGAGGTTTGTACCCAAGGGTAACAGGAATAATGAAAAAGCCAGGATGAGCCCATGGTTTACCCAAAGGTGCAGGGAGGCAAAAACCAAGTGTGCTAGGGAATGGAAGAAATATAGAAGGCAAAGGACCCAGGAGAATAAGGAGAACAGTCGTAGAGCCAGAAACGAATATGCACAGATAAGAAGGGAGGCCCAAAGACAATATGAAAATGACATAGCAGCGAAAGCCAAATCTGACCCGAAACTGTTATACAGCCACATCAGGAGGAAAACAAACAGTCAAGGACCAGGTAATCAGGCTAAGGAAGGAAGGAGGAGAGACAACAAGAAATGACCGTGAAGTATGTGAAGAACTCAACAAGAGATTCAAAGAAGTGTTCACAGAGGAGACAGAAGGGACTCCAGAAAGACGGAGAGGTGGGGCACACCACCAAGTGCTGGACACAGTGCACACAACGAGGAAGAAGTGAAGAGGCTTCTGAGTGAGCTAGATACCTCAAAGGCAATGGGGCCAGATAACATCTCCCCATGGGTAATTGAGAGAGGGAGCAGAGGCGCTATGTGTACCCCTAACAACAATATTCAATACATCTATCGAAACAGGGAGATTGCCTGAGGCATGGAAGACAGCAAATGTAGTCCCAATTTTTAAAAAAAAAGGAGACAGACATGAAGCATTAAACTACAGACCAGTGTCACTGACATGTATAGTATGCAAAATCATGGAGAAGATTATCAGGAGAAGAGGGGTGGAACACCTAGAAAGGAACGATCTCATCAACAGCAGCCAACATGGCTTCAGGGACGGGGAAATCCTGTGTCACAAACCTACTGGAGTTCTATGACATGGTGACAGCAGTAAGACAAGAGAGAGAGGGGTGGGTGGATTGCATTTTCTTGGACTGCAAGAAGGCGTTTGACACAGTTCCACACAAGAGATTGGTGCAAAAACTGGAGGACCAAGCAGGGATAACAGGGAAGGCACTACAATGGTCAGGGAATACTTGTCAGGAAGACAGCAGCGAGTCATGGTACGTGGCGAGGTGTCAGCGTGGGCACCTGTGACCAGCGGGGTCCGCAGGGGTCAGTCCTAGGACCAGTGCTGTTTCTGGTATTTGTGAACGATATGACGGAAGGAATAGACTCTGAGGTGTCCCTGTTTGCAGATGACGTGAAGTTGATGAGAAGATTCACTCGATCGAAGACCAGGCAGAACTACCAAAGGGATCTGGACAGGCTGCAGACCTGGTCCAGCAATTGGCTCCTGGAGTTCAATCCCACCAAGTGCAAAGTCATGAAGTTTGGGGGAAGGGCAAAGAAGGCCGCAGACGGAGTACAGTCTAGGGGGTCAGAGACTACAAACCTCACTCAAGGGAAAAAGATCTTGGGGTGAGTATAACACCAGCACATCTCCTGAAGCGCACATCAACCAAATAACTGCTGCAGCATATGGGCGCCTAGCAAACCTCAGAATAGCATTCCGACATCTTAATAAGGAATCATTCAGGACCCTGTACACCGGTACGTTAGGCCCATATTGGAGTATGCGGCACCAGTTTTGGAACCCACACCTAGCCAAGCACGTGAAGAAACTAGAGAAAGTGCAAAAGGGTTTGCAACAAGACTAGTTCCAGAGCTAAGAGGTATGTCCTACGAGGAGAGGTTAAGGGAAATCAACCTGACGACACTGGAGGACAGGAGAGATAGGGGGGACATGATAACGACATACAAAATACTGAGAGGAATTGACAAGGTGGACAAAGACAGGATGTTCCAGAGATTGGACACAGTAACAAGGGGACACAGTTGGAAGCTGAAGACACAGATGAATCACAGGGATGTTAGGAAGTATTTCTTCAGCCACAGAGTAGTCAGTAAGTGGAATAGTTTGGGAAGCGATGTAGTGGAGGCAGGATCCATACATAGCTTTAAGCAGAGGTATGATAAAGCTCACGGCTCAGGGAGAGTGACCTAGTAGCGATCAGTGAAGAGGCGGGGCCAGGAGCTCGGACTCGACCCCCGCAACCTCAACTAGGTGAGTACAACTAGGTGAGTACACACACACACACACACACACACCACACACACACACACACACACACACACACACACACAGACGAGGTATGATAAAGCTCACGGAGCAGGGAGAGTGGACCTAGTGACGACCAGTGAACATGCGGAGCCACGAGCTATGACTCGACCCCTGCAACCACATTTAGGTGAGATGTATGTGTGCGTGTGAACAAGAGGTGCCCTCACACACACACACACACACACACACACACACACACAACACACACACACACACACACCACACACACACAAATACACATACACACACATACACACATACACACATACACACACACGCACACACACACGCACACAGATGTATGTGCGTGAACAAGGAATGCTCTCTCTCTCACATACACACACACAAACAAATACTTGTGCTTGCATGAGGCTGGAGTGAGGGTCCACACTCAGACTTACCCTGAGTGGTGATGGGCGACAGGGAGTGTTGACTGATGGGCATTGTAGTACTTACTGGTTTGTAGGTCACATCCTGGCTGGCACCTTCACTGGCAGACATGGCATTACCCCCTACAACCCCTCCCCTCTCAACCCCATTCTGGCACCCTTCCTGGGGTGGGGAAGCACCAACCTCTTTCTCAACCCCGAGGCCTTGGCAAGGAGGTTCTGGCGAGGACTGGCCAGGGAGGCCTGGTCAAGGACCGGGCCTCGAGTTTGTTGACCTCTGGAACACCCTGCAGGTAGACTCCAGGTAGGTGGATCCCACACACCTGCAGGTAGACTCCAGGTAGGTAGATCCCACACACCTGCAGGTAGACTCCAGGTAGGTAGATCCCACACACCTGCAGGTAGACTCCAGGTAGGTAGATCCCACACACCTGCAGGTAGACTCCAGGTAGGTAGATCCCACACACCTGCAGGTAGACTCCAGGTAGGTAGATCCCACACACCTGCAGGTAGACTCCAGGTAGGTAGATCCCACACACCTGCAGGTAGACTCCAGGTAGGTAGATCCCACACACCTGCAGGTAGACTCCAGGTAGGTAGATCCCACACACCTGCAGGTAGACTCCAGGTAGGTAGATCCCACACACCTGCAGGTAGACTCCAGGTAGGTAGATCCCACACACCTGCAGGTAGACTCCAGGTAGGTAGATCCCACACACCTGCAGGTAGACTCCAGGTAGGTAGATCCCACACACCTGCAGGTAGACTCCAGGTAGGTAGATCCCACACACCTGCAGGTAGACTCCAGGTAGGTAGATCCCACACACCTGCAGGTAGACTCCAGGTAGGTAGATCCCACACACCTGCAGGTAGACTCCAGGTAGGTAGATCCCACACACCTGCAGGTAGACTCCAGGTAGGTAGATCCCACACACCTGCAGGTAGACTCCAGGTAGGTAGATCCCACACACCTGCAGGTAGACTCCAGGTAGGTAGATCCCACACACCTGCTGATTTTGTTAATATCTCCGATAACTAAAAAACAAATGTTTCTGTCGCTATGGAGTGAGTGAGAGAGAGAGAGAGAGAGAGAGAGAGAGAGAGAGAGAGAGAGAGAGAGAGAGAAAGAGAGAGGTATCCTTGTATTCCCTAAACCTAGCCCCCTCTGCCTCAATGCACGATAGAGGAATAGTACAAAAAATCAAATCAGTGAACGGTTGGGGGTTGAACCTACGGCAAGTGAGTCGTGAAACTCTTGGCCAGTGTGTGAACCACTGGAACAGCTGCCTCTAATAAGATTCATCCAACTTGGTATATATATATATATATATATATATAATATATATATAATATATATATATATATATATATATATTATACATATATAATATTATATATATATATATATATATATATTATATATATTTTGCAAAAATAATATAGGGAAGTACCACCTCTATGGCTGGAATGGGGACCCTCATCCTCAGAGAAGACAATAAACGTACCTCAGGGAAAACTCAAGGTTCTCCCCGGAGCTGTTTGAATATTTTCTTCTCCTACCACCCCCTATATTTATATTCTATGTGAACATTTATTAATAAACAAAATACATTTACAGAAAAAAAACATAAACATGAATACAATGGCACAATGTATCAAAGATGATGAATTTCCTCCAGCTCCTCCGAGGCTGGACGTGAACCAAGTATGCAGCAAGCATTTCCCCTCTGGATGGCGACGCTGAGGCGCTGGAACATGAAAGTGGCTGCCCTTGGGTCCCTGGTGGTGTCGATGAGTCTGGAACCCAAGTCTTTAAGGAAACGTGTGGCATTTTTTTCCCCATGATCCCAAGGTCTCTGATCCCACGGGGAAACAAATTGATACTGTTGGCTAATGTCCCTGTACTTGCTGATCTTGTACTCCTCCCTGTGGTCAGCAGCTCCTCCCTGTCGCCCCACACTGTGATGGATATAGGTGTCTGCCAGTGTGGACACACAGGTATAGTCCCATGCTAAGAGCTTGCCATTCTTCCAAGGATAGATGGTGATCCCGTCGGGGCGGTTTGCTGGTTGTGGGTATTGTTTGCTGCAAGTGATCGTGGCTCCCTCTCGGCAGGGCATCCAGCTGAAAGCAAGGGTTCTCTTAATGATGTCGTTGACCTCATTGTGTCTTGCATGCCAGCCCTTGGTTTTGGAACAGTTAAGACCATGTAGACCGTATTGGTCTGCTTGCACTTCGCCGCAAATACACATATATTCTGTGTGAATTGGGGCAGCAAGGCGCAGAGCCACTGCAATACGGAGGTCTTAGGGTCGAGTCGCGTTCCCATTGCCGATATGGGAACTGTTTGGAGGAAGTCCCCGGTGTGAGGTGCACTCACAGCCTGGAGGCGGGCAATCTCCCTATCTGATGTTGCAGCCCTGAGCATGTTGGCAAGCACCTTTTCAGCAATTGGGCTATCCCAGCTTGACTGTTTGTGAGCCAGTGCTGCACTAGGGTTTGGTGCTGGAGCAGCAAGAGTCTCCCATTCGGTGATGGCACTGACATAGCTAGGGTCTTCTATTCCTGCTGAGTCACTGAGGTGTCAGGAAGAATTTGTCTTATCAACTCGTTTGATGCAACGGAAGAGGATAGGAAAGCTGGTAGAGCAATCTGGGAGGATCTGCGTACTCCTAGCCCTCCAAGCCTGACCGGAAGTGAGGCTTGCAACCACTGTCCATCGTCAAGGGAAAGATTCAATACACTCTCTAGCATGGCCTTCAGGAGAGAGTCATATTCCTTGAGTTTTGGACTGCTGAAGGCTGGGGAGCATCTCAGAAAATAGGTAAGTTTTGGGGTTGACAGGCACCTGGTGAGTAGGTAGAAGGCATCGTGTGTGTCAATGTCTTTCATCCTGCTTTCCATTGTCCGGAGGTCTGAGACTTTTTTTCCTAGGATCAGATCGATGGCATTGGACCCAAGAGGAGCACCGAGGAGAGTGCTATTGGCTGGATCAATGGCTCGTGCTCCTGGTAAAACGGTACTAATATTCTGGATCAACTGTTGATTGGTAGAAACTATTTCACATTTGGTGGGGTTTAAAGAAAGGCCCAGGCTTTCTCCCATGTCTTTAATTTTACTGATGTCCTCCAGGAGAGATTCTGCTGTGCCAGCTAGGGTACCGTCGTCCAGGAACCAGATATTGAGCTCGCTGGAGAGTGCCTCCGTACTTCCTTGATGACCAAACAAAATAGAAAGGGGGCGAGAGGGTCCCCCTGTTGCACGCCCTCACAAGAGTCAATTTCATGGTCCCAAACAATAGTTTGGAATCACACTATAACACGATTTTTATGAAGGGATAAAGGGAAGGGAAGTTTCTATAAACTGCTTGGAGAGCAGCATCCCTTCTGACTGAGTTGAAAGCATTGGCAAAGTCCAATTTGACCAAGGCTTTTTCATAGGACATGTTTTTGATATATACTCGTGCTGCGTGGGCAGCTGCTTCACAGCCCTGTTGAACGCCGAAACCGAGCTGAGTTGGTTTCAGCATTGCAGCAGCCTCTTGACTCACCCTTCTTACTGCAGCCTTGGCGACTAGGCGCCGAAGGGTGTTACCCACTGCATATATATATATATTTATATATATATATATATATATATATATATATATATATATATATATATATATATATAAATATATATATATATATATATATATATATAATATATATATATATATACACATAGGAAAGTTAGCATGGGCCACCACTGTGACCACAAATGCAGGTTTTAACAGATGAATCCAACACCATCATGGCTTACAAAATCGCCATCATGGCTTACAAAATCGTAATATCACGATGGCAGTTTTACGTATCGCTTGTCATCGGTTCAAACCTTGTCCGTTCCCTGATTTCTCTGTAATCGTGTTATTACAATTTCACAAGTCGTGTTGAGTAGCTACGCAGACACAGTGAAAGCACGACTGTCTGGACGTGGTGTCTTAACACTGGTGTTACACCAGGCAGTGAAGAGGTCGCTGGGGCCAGGCAGGTTGCTAGCCTGTGTATGGTGCCTGTGCATCACAGGCACCATACACAGCAACCTGTTGATAAATTAGACACATGTGCAACTCTTGGGTATCTTTATTGAGGAAACGTTTCGCCACACAGTGGCTTCATCAGTCCACACGTAGGAGAAACTTGAACAGGAGGAGAATGAGGTAATCAGTCCCTCAACCTTGAGTCGATGTGTTCAGTCCATCAATCAAGATTGATGGACTGTTGAAGCCACTGTGTGGCGAAACGTTTCCTCAATAAAGATACCCAAGAGTTGCACATGTGTCTAATTTATCAACATGTCGGTTCTCTGAACCATTCATCTACAAACAGCAACCTGTGTATGGTGCCTGAGATGCACACCATAATAGTTGCTTTATTTTGTACTTAGCAATATTTGATTACATGTAGAAACCTACATTACATCTATTATTGTAGAAAAAATATTATTATTATTATTATTATTATTATTATTATTATTATTATTATTATTATTATTATTATTATTATTGTATTAATGTTGGTAGAATTATCGACAGTATGTTTGGTAAAAGGACACAAGTGCAACTTATGAGTTTATTGTGGCAACGTTTCGCTCTCCAGGAGCTTTGTCTAGCTCTTGGAGAGCGAAATGTTGCCACAATAAAATGTCGCATTAATTGCACTTGTGTCCTTTTACCTGACAATTCATGGGATCACATAGCCTAAAGCACAGAGGTCATAGTCTGACACAGAGAGCTGTGTGAGAAGACTGTTCCTTCATTACTGCCTCACAGTGAGTTCTTGGGAGAGAGTTATTCTCCGGGGAGATGGTTATGGTCTTTAGTTAGGCAGATTCTTTATAGTTGATTCCTGGGTAGGTAGGTAAGGTTCGTCAGGAAACATGGCAAGTGTTTCCTGACGCGGGTCTTAGATGATGACCCGCCATTGGAACTTTTGGTCATCCGACCGAGGCCTTCCACTGGCTTACCCCTTCACCTTTTAAAGTTACTGTTATGATTATAACCATTAGAGTAGTCTACGACTCTCTTGCCATGGCTTCAAACTCCACCCGTTGCGTGGTTTGATTATTTTACTCAGTCGAACGTAGGAACCACAGCCCGTATCATCAGGAACTAAAGTAAGGAACCCATCAAATTTCGTCTTGAAGATGCTGCGTGCCTATTGGTAATACCAATCATGTATTCAGTAAGGGTCTTAAAATACCAGCAGGTATTCGAAATATTACCGGGCTAATTAATACAAGTAATGGAAGTTCTCTATACTTTCTCTACCTGGAGTATACCTGGAGAGGGTTTCTGGGGTCAACGACCCCTCGGCCCTGTCTTTGACCAGGCCTCTTGGTGGATCAGAGCGTGATCAACCAGGCTGTTACTGCTGGCGGCATGCAAACCGACGTACGAACCATAGCCTACGTTATATGGACTGTAAGTGTATCGAGTATTCTAGTCTTGAAAGAACAAGTGCCTTAGCGAATATTATTACCAGCTTGGCATTTCTTGTTTTGAACATGTATACAATATCCACGAAATGAAGAATTACACACACGTGCAGCATCTGGGTATCTTTATTGCAGACGTTTCGCCCTCCAGTGGCTTTATCAATACAAATTCATGGACAATTTATATTGATAAAACCACTGGATGGCGAAACATCTACAATAAAGATATCCATATGTAGCACGTGTTCTAGTTATCCAGGTGTCAGTTTCACCTGGTTGTGATGGCAGTCTTCTGGTCCTTCAGTATATGATCTTCGATTTTTTTTTACCTCAGTTCTTAAATTTCTTTTTTGCTCTACCAGTTGTAGCTGACATGTCGTTTTTGATGATTAATATATTCTGGGTTATTATGTTCTTGGGTTATATCAGATTTGATGCAACATCCCCCCAATGAAAAGCAGGGGTGTCACTAGCACGTTAAGAGACCATACAATAAGTGTCAGGGGCCCGAGACTGTTCAGCTGCCTCCCAGCACACAACAACAACAACAGCAGGGGTGTCACTAGCACGTTAAGAGACCATACAATAAGTGTCAGGGGCCCGAGACTGTTCAACTGCCTCCCAGCATACATAAGGGGGATTACTAACAGACCCCTGGCAGTCTTCAAGCTGGCACTGGACAAGCACCTAAAGTCAGTTCCTGATCAGCCGGGCTGTGGCTCGTACGTTGGTTTGCGTGCAGCCAGCAGCAACAGCCTGGTTGATCAGGCTCTGATCCAGCAGGAGGCCTGGTCACAGACCGGGCCGCGGGGGGCGTTGACCCCCGGAACTCTCTCCAGGTAAACTCCAGGTGTCCCGTAGCTCGAGTGGTAGCGCAATCAACTCACACATTGAGGTCCGGGGGTCGATCCCCGGTATGAGTGGAAACATTAAGATGTTTTTCCTTAAGACACCTGCTGTCCATGTTCACCTAGCAGTAAAATAGGTACCTACGTGTTAGTGGACTGGTGTGGGTCGCATCCTGGGGACAAAATTTACCTAATTTGTCCGAAATGCTCTGCATAACAAGCGGCTTTCTATATAATATTATGTAATTGATGTCAGCTATGGTTTTTATACCTTGTACATGTACTTGTAAAAATAATAATAATTATTATTATTATTATTATTATTATTATTATTATTATTATTATTATTGCTGCCGTGTTCTGAAAGGATGTCACCGTGTTCTCAAAGGATGTCATTGATGTCAGCTATGGTCTGTATACCTTGTACATGTACAAATAAAGATTATTATAATAATTATTATTGTTATTATTATTATTATTCCAGTGTTCTCAAAGTACGTCACTCGTACAGATTCACGTATCCTCAGGGCAGGATGATACAGTTCCATGACTTGTGTTTCTGCGGTGGGATATTAGAATCAGAATGAGAACTGGGTAAGTATGGTGCCTTGAGGGACGGAGCGTGTCACTGTGGCACCTCTGAATCTTGTGGCCATTACTCCTTTGGTCAAATTTGTTTGAAAGTTGAAGATTCATGCGCCCAATTTTCCAGTTATTCTTTTCATATGTACTTTGTGTGATGTTAAACTGTGATGACGCGAATCAAAGGCTTTTGCAAAGTTTGTGTATATTATGTCGGTATTGTGTTGTGTGGTAGTTGGTGGTAGTGGTATGATGGTGGTGGTGGTGTGGTGGTAGTGGTATGATGGTGGTGGTGTGGTGGTGGTAGTGGTATGATGGTGGTGGTGTGGTGGTGGTGGTACGATGGTGGTAGAGGTATAATGGTATTGGTGGCAGTAGTATGAGGTTGATGGTTGTGGTACGATGGTGGTAAAGGTATAATGGTGTTGGTGGCAGTAGTATGAGGTTGATGGTGGTGGTACGATGGTGGTAGAGGTATAATGGTGTTGGTGGCACTAGTATGAGGTTGATGGTGGTGGTACGATGGTGGGTAGAGGTATAATGGTGTTGGTGGCAGTAGTATGAGGTTGATGGTGGTGGTACGATGGTGGTAGAGGTTATAGTGGTGTTGGTGGCAGTAGTATGAGGTTGATGGTGGTGGTACGATGGTGGTAGAGGTATATGGTGTTGGTGGCAGTAGTATGAGGTTGATGGTGGTGGAACGATGGTGGTAGAGGTATAATGGTGTTGGTGGCAGTAGTATGAGGTTGATGGTGGTGGTACGATGGTGGTAGAGGTATAATGGTGTTGGTGGCAGTAGTATGAGGTTGATGGTGGTGGTACGATGGTGGTAGAGGTATAATGGTGTTGGTGGCAGTAGTATGAGGTTGATGGTGGTGGTGGTGGTGGTGGTAAGTGGTGGTGGTGGTGGTGGTAAGTGGTGGGGTAGTGGTAAGTGGTGTGGTGGTGGTGGTAAGTGGTGGTGGTGGTGGTGGTAAGTGGTGGTGGTGGTTAAGTGGTGGTGGTTAGTGGTGGTGGTGGTGGTGGGTGGTGGTGGTAAGTGGTGGTGGTGGTGGTGGTGGTGGTGGGTGGTAAGTGGTGGTGGTGGTGGTTGGTGGTGGTGGTGGTGGTGAGAAAGTGACACAACTCAGCGGAAGTGACGTCACTCTTCAAATTACGTTAAGTAATTTTTAACTTGTGTAGTCTTGACATAACAAGTCTTGTCATCACCGCTCTCGCTTATTTTATATATATTTTCTTATTTTCTTACACCTTTTGTCTTATTTGTTGTTATTACTTAAAATTTCCTTTATTAGTGGCGGGAAGGATGATGTTGTTATAGTCAGTTTCTGATGTTCATAACTTGGATAATGTAGATAAGTGATTTACGGGACCGACAGGTTGATAAATTAGACACATGTGCAACATTTGGGTATCTTTGTTAATGGACTGATGAATCCACTGTGTGGCGAAACGTTTCCTCAGTAAAAATGTCCAATGTTGCACATGTGTCTAATTTATCAACTCTTGAGTAAGTCACAGATATTGTATTGAGACAGTAATTAAGGTGACGTTTGGCCCACTAGTGGTTTTATAATTCTAACACAGAGAACCGAAGGTTACTGAGTGGGTCATAGGTCAAGTGTTGTATGTGGGGTCGAGGTTAAGTGGTGGTTGTGTCCGGGTCAGGACTATGTGGTAGTTGTGTCCACTCTGGTCAGGATTATGTGGTTGTTGTGTCCTGGTCAGGACTATGTGGTGGTTGTGTCCACTCTGGTCAGGGCTGTGTGGTGGTTGTGTCCACTCTGGTCAGGGCTGTGTGGTGGTTGTGTCCACTCTGGTCAGGACTATGTGGTGGTTGTGTCCACTCTGGTCAGGACTATGTGGTGGTTGTGTCCACTCTGGTCAGGACTATGTGGTGGTTGTGTCCACTCTGGTCAGGGCTGTGTGGTGGTTGTGTCCACTCTGGTCAGGACTGTGTGGTGGTTGTGTCCACTCTGGTCAGGACTATGTGGTGGTTGTGTCCACTCTGGTCAGGACTATGTGGTGGTTGTGTCCACTCTGGTCAGGACTGTGTGGTGGTTGTGTCCACTCTGGTCAGGAGGGTCTGGCGAAAACCTCTGAAATCGCTGAGCTTGCAGGATTCTGTTTGATGATATTGGTAGATACAGTTCAGACAGATTCTAAGTAGCTACTGTTGTGCTGGTCCGCTTTCTGTGATGTTTAATTTGTTGTTTCGAAGTTCATGAGATAAGGATGCGTACTTGCGTTCTCTGATGGTTTCTCCACAAGGTTTTAGAAGTTTCTTCCATGTATAACTTGTCGTAACCTTCACCTGGGATGGTATACGCACCAGGTAGTGGGGTTGGTAGATAGCAATCATCTAGGGAGATGCTGCCGCCCTGTTTTAGTGTTAAACGGAAACCAGTTAAAGAGGTTATGATTCAACGGAGAACCGAACCCTGGATGACTACTGAGATTCAGAGACCAGTTGCTATAAAGCTTTAAGTCAAACAGACAAGATATTGCAGCGCTAAATGAATTCCAAAAGGTGAGGAACAGAGTGCAGAGGCTTATAAAAGAAGCAGATGCAAGGCACTATTGCTCAAAAATCTAAGAGTACAAGAATAACCCCAGAAACCTCTGGCAACAACTTAAACAGTTGGGGTATGACCATAAACCCGTAGATAGATCTAACAAAGTATAAATATCGATAACGAGGTATTCCACGAAACAACTAAAGTGACATTGTTTTAATCATACTACAGAACTGTCGCGTCAACACTAGTAAGTAAACTGCCAGCTGCATCAAATACAGTACCGGAGGGGTTCAAGGAGGCCAGAGTTACTCCTATCTTCAAGAAAAATAGTAGGTCTGATGTCAGCTACTATAGACCTGTTAGTATACTCTGCAATATCCAGAATTCTAGAGAGAGCGGTGTACTGTCCAGTAGTTAAGTATCTTAATGATAACAACATTCTTGATGGTTACTAATCAGACTTTAGGAGATCTTGCTCGACCGACACTTCCCTAATTAATTTGATGGATTACATGAGAACTGAAATGTCGATATGGAACCTCATAGGAATGGTAACTTTAGACTTGCAAAAGGCCTTCGATACTGTCAACCACAATATATTATGTTAGAAATTTCAAGCTATCTGCATAGGCTCCGTAGACTGGTTTAAGTCCTACCTTAGCAACAGGAAACATTGTTAAAATCAACAAAACAGAATCAGAACCCCTGCCGATAGTATGTGGAGTTCCCCAAGGTAGTATTCTGGGTCCCTTATGCCCATCAGTGTCAAGTGCAAACTCCTACTGTATGCAAATGACAATGCTCTGTTAGTGTCAGATAAAAATCTACAAGATATAGCTAATGTATTAACACTAAAATTGGAGTCCTGCAGCAAATCGTTAGTAGACGAAATATCGTTACACCTCTGGAAAGCGGCAGTCATTCTCTTTGGCACGAAACATAAACTGAGAAGGGCAAATAATTTTAATGTCCAGTGTAATGGGGAATCCATCACTTCAGTTTCCTCAGTAAAATATCTGGGAATCCCCTTTGACCCATGCATGTCAGGAGAATTGACAGGGAACAGTGTAGTAAAGAAAGCGAATGCCAGACTGAAGTTCCTCTACAGACAGGCACAGTGTCTACCTACTGAGGCTCGCAGGACCCTATGTCTAGCCCTTATACAATGTCATATGGATTACGCTTGCTTTTCATGGTACTCTGCCTTGCCAAAAAAAAAAAAAAAAAAAAAAACTGATAGACTACAAATCACCCAGAACAAGATGGTAAGATTCATCCTGGATTTGGGTCCAAGAGAACATGTAGGCCAGGATGAATTACAACAATTGGATATGCTGAATGTTGAAGACAGAGTAAAACTGAAGTTAAATCAGTGTCCAGAATATCTTGCTGCTAATTTTGTCAAGGTTGGGAACCAAAGCAATCATAGTACTAGGTGGAGAGAGCACAACTTTGTAGTAGCCACAGTCAGTGGCCAGGCTTCAAACACCTTTTATTGTACAGCAATAAAGGAATGGAACAGACTACCTGCACATGTCAAAGCCAGTCATAGCATGAACCAGTTCAAGAAGAGTGCCAAAAGTGTCTGATGAATGTAGCTACAGAAAGGGAGGGGAATGATTTTTATTTTTTTAGCTAACACACATGTAAATATAAATAACTCATTTTACCTTATTCCTAGTAAATTTCCTTCATAGTATAATAATAAGATATTATCTTCTTTATAGTATAATAATAAGGTATTAAAAGGACCTCAATGGAAATAAGTCACTTTGACTTTTTTGGGTTATCCCAGGTTGTCTACACATATACTGCTATGTATAATAATCTATGTGACTGTATTTGTGTATACCTGAATAAACTTACTAACTAACCTGTTAATATTTTTCAGTCTGGTAGGATTGACGATCTTTTCGGTCTCGTGAACACGTAAGATGACAGATGACACATCTAAATTCCTCTATGCTCCATAATAGTTCTTAATCCTGTAAATATTTTCTTTTGAACCTAGGAGGCCTAGTCTGATACCGGACCTGCGGAAGATGATCTCCAGAATAGCTCACGAGAAAGGCCTATTTTCGTGTTTCATGGTTCTCTTACCATTTCTTTGAGTGTGTTGAATGTACCGTGAGTTACGCTGATGTCACTCTTCACAAGGTGTTAGTTGGCTGACACCTCGATGATTGTCCTGGGTTGTAAAGATGATTTTTGTTAGTTTTTCTCCTGTTATTGGTAATAGTGAGTTCGGTATCGTGTGTCTTGTAAGACTGCAACAGTGTACATTAGATTTTGCTGCCCAAACGGCTAGTTTGTGTACCTCATGTCCATCCTGTGGATGGTAGTGGCTAGTTTATTGTGTACCTCATATCCATCCTGTGGATGGTAGTGGCTAGTTTGTGTACCTCATGTCCATCCTGTGGATGGTAGTGGCTAGTTTATTGTGTACCTCATATCCATCCTGTGGATGGTAGTGGTTAGTTTGTGTACCTCATATCCATCCTGTGGATGGTAGTGGCTAGTTTATTGTGTACCTCATATCCATCCTGTGGATGGTAGTGGTTAGTTTGTGTACCTCATATCCATCCTGTGGATGGTAGTGGCTAGTTTATGTGTACCTCATATCCATCTGTGGATGGTAGTGGTTAGTTTGTGTACCTCATATCCATCCTGTGGATGGTAGTGGTTAGTTTGTGTACCTCATATCCATCCTGTGGATGGTAGTGGCTAGTTTGTGTACCTCATATCCATCCTGTGGATGGCAGTGGCTAGTTTACTGTGCACCTCATATCCATTCTGTGGATGGTAGAGGCTAGTTTGTGTACCTCATATCCATTCTGTGGATGGCAGTGGCTAGTTTATTGTGTACCTCATATCCATCCTGTGGATGGTAGTGCAAGAGGGTAAGGATATAAAATAAGCCTATAAATTAGGCCCATAAGGAATGAACAAGATATCATCTGGATTTACATCAAGATTTTGCCTTATCTGTTGCAAGCAAATTTAGAAACTTTAACATACGGGGAAAACAAAAGCAATAATTGTTACCGTTGGCACAATAAGAGAACACTATATCAACATCCATGACGCCAGAGTATTCAACATTTTACCAGAAGATATTAGAAACACTGGTGGAACAAGTGTAGAAGTCTTCATGAGGAATAATATGTATTTATGAGTTTATATGCACTTAAAAACACCGAGAAAATAAACACACCTGGAAATATATAATACACTTCTGTGTGTATATACAATGTGAGATACACCCATTTCACTCTATGTGTATAGAGATATAGACCTCTCGGATGTATGCACACTGAGATATACGAATCTTTGAATATGAGGCAGTGAAGAAATGGGAAGAATTGTAGAATAAACCTAGTGAAAAGTAGGGGCGTCATGAGCACAATAAGAGAACAGTGTATCAACATCCCTGGCCCCAGACTCTTCAGCCTGCTACCAGGAGATGCCTGGTCAACCAGGTTGTGATCCTATTGTTGCTTGCAGGCTGCAGGTAGCTATAGTTTGGCTACTCGGGCTTTTACTCTGAAAGTCTGGTAGAAAGGGTACACACTATTGGAAGGGTCTCGTGTATGTCACAGGAATATTATAGCCTGTGTTAAGATGTCAGTCACTTAGATATTAACAGCAACACCAACAACAACAACAACATAAACAGCAGCAGCTGAAGCAACTCCAGCAACAATAGGAGCAACAGAAGCATCAGCAATATCTGCTGAAGTATCAGCAACGGAAAGAAAAGTAACATCAACAGAAGCAACAGGAGTAACGAAAGTAAGCCAGCAGCAGAGACATCAGAAAGCACAGCAAAAATCAAAAGAAAAGCAGCTGTAGCAATAACAGAGCAATAGAAGCAGCAACAGTAGTGACAACAGTACTTGTGATAATCAAAGCTGAGGCTGCACTTAAGTTCTCCAGGACCCACGACCCTAGGATTTCCCCCACACAAGAATTTCCTCTTCAGTACCCTTCAGGTTACATAATATCTAAGTGCCAGGTGCTGCATCAAGTGTGGCTCTCCAGGCTGGCCTTGGGTGTGCCTCACACACACACACACACACACACACACACACACACACACACACACACACACACACACACACAGCATTGTTCTTCAGGTGTCTCCCGCCGGCAGTGTAATGAACAATATCCTGAACATTTGTAGCTCTTTGTTCATTTGTTCTCTGTTCTCGACTTGATGCCAATAAAGGGCTCCTGGTTCAGATAACCAGAGCTAACTAGATCCTTCAGAACAAAAAATACCAAGTCAATAATGATCTTTAAGTCACATGTTGTGTCTCGATTTGAATATTACCATGTACACTTTCACAGCAGGAGAAATTTGTAGAGCTAGAATGTACAAAGAACCATCACTACTCGTATAAATACAGTCAAATACCTAAATTATTGGGAATCCGTTAATTAAATCAAGCTGTATTGATTGGACCCCGGTGGTTTAGCGCTTACTGTTGATTATAGTAATGTATTCCTTGGAAGGTAGGCGAGAAGGATACATTATCGTTTACACCTAGACAATTCTGGAGTGACTGCTACCAAATCTTCACACTGAAATCACTAGTTACGAAAACAAGAAGCTTGGCAAATATTACATAAAAACACAAAATGAAATAATAGTAATAATAATAATAGCAATAATAATAGTAATAATAATAGCAATAATAATAGTAATAATAATAGTAATAATTCCTAAAAGTATACAGTAATGTTGAATATTGTCATAATGTAGGATAACAGTAGTTGTTTTGAGGGGTCGACGCACCCCGCAGCCCGGTCCCAGACCAGGCTTCCCGGTGGATCAAAACCTGATCAACTAGGCTGTCATTGCTAGACGAACCATAGCCCGGCTAGTCAGGAACTTCTTCGAGGAACATGTTCAGTTCCTTCTTGAAGACAGCCAGAGGCTTGTTGGTAATTCTCCTTATGAGGGAGGGGTTTTGAACAGTCTTGGGTCCCTTACACTGTTCCCTTGTTATTTACGATAATGTGAATATCAGTCAGTGAGTGATAGAGAATCTGAGATGGCCACAGCAGGGACCTGACAGTCTATGGTGACCATAACAAGGGATCCGACAGTCAGTGGTCACCATAACAAGGGACCTGACAGTCTATGGTGGTCACAACAAGGGATCCGACAGTCTGTGGTCACAACAAGGGATCTGACAGTCTGTGGTCACAACAAGGGATCTGACAGTCTGTGGTTACAACAAGGGATCTGACAGTCTGTGGTCACAACAAGGGATCCGACAGTCTGTGGTCACAACAAGGGATCTGACAGTCTGTGGTCACAACAAGGGATCTGACAGTCTGTGGTCACAACAAGGGATCTGACAGTCTGTGGTCACAACAGGGATCTGACAGTCTGTGGTTACAACAAGGGATCTGACCGTCTGTGGTCACAACAAGGGATCTGACAGTCTGTGGTCACACAAGGGATCTGACAGTCTGTGGTCACAACAAGGATCTGACAGTCTGTGGTCACAACAGGGATCCGACAGTCTGTGGTCACAAAAAGGGATCTGACAGTCTGTGGTCACAACAAGGGATCTGACAGTCTGTGGTCACAACAAGGGATCTGACAGTCTGTGGTCACAACAAGGGATCTGACAGTCTGTGGTTACAACAAGGGATCTGACAGTCTGCGATCACAAGGGATCTGACAGTCTGTGGTCACAACAAGGGATCTGACAGTCTGTGGTCACAACAAGGGATCTGACAGTCTGTGGGCACAAAAAGGGATCTGACAGTCTATGGTCACAACAAGGGATCTGACAGTCTGTGGTCACAACAAGGGATCTGACAGTCTGTGGTCACAACAAGGGATCTGACAGTCTGTGGTCACCACAAGGGATCTGACAGTCTGTGGTCACAACAAGGGATCTGACAGTCTGTGGTCACCACAAGGGATCTGACAGACTGTGGTCACAACAAGGGATCTGACAGTCTGTGGTTACAACAAGGGATCTGACAGTCTGTGGTCACAACAAGGGATCTGACAGTCTGTGGTCACAACAAGGGATCTGACAGACTGTGGTCACAACAAGGGATCAGACAGTCTGTGGTCACAACAATGGATCTGACAGACTGTGGTCACAACAAGGGATCTGACAGTCTGTGGTCACAACAAGGGATCTGACAGTCTGTGGTCACAACAAGGGATGTGACAGACTGTGGTCACAACAAGGGATCTGACAGTCTGTGGTCACCACAAGGGATCTGACAGACTGTGGTCACAACAAGGGATCTGACAGTCTGTGGTCACAAGGGATCTGACAGTCTGTGGTCACCACAAGGGATCTGACAGACTGTGGTCACAACAAGGGATCTGACAATCTGTGGTCACCACAAGGGATCTGACAGTCTGTGGTCACAACAAGGGATCTGACAGACTGTGGTCACCAACAAGGATCTGACAGTCTGTGGTCACAAGGATCTGACAGTCTGTGGTCAACAACAAGGGATCTGACAGACTGTGGTCACAACAAGGGATCTGACAGACTGTGGTCAAAAACAAGGGATCTGACAGTCTGTGGTCACAACAAGGGATTTGACAGTCTGTGGTCACAACAAGGGATCTGACAGTCTGTGGTCACAACAAGGGATCTGACAGTCTATGGTCACAACAAGGGATCTGACAGACTGTGGTCACAACAAGGGATCTGACAGTCTGTGGTCACCACAAGGGATCTGACAGTCTGTGGTCACAACAAGGGATCTGACAGACTGTGGTCACGACAAGGGATCTGACAGTCTGTGGTCACAACAAGGGATCTGACAGTCTGTGGTCACAACAAGGGATCTGACAGTCTGTGGTCACCACAAGGGATCTGACAGACTGTGGTCACAAAGGGATCTGACAGTCTGTGGTCACCACAAGGGATCTGACAGACTGTGGTCACAAGGGATCTGACAGTCTGTGGTCACAACAAGGGAGCTGACAGTCTGTGGTCACAAGGGATCTGACAGTCTGTGGTCACAACAAGGGATCTGACAGTCTGTGGTCACAACAAGGGATCTGACAGTCTGTGGTCACAACAAGGGATCTGACAGTCTGTAGTCACAACAAGGGATCTGACAGACTGTGGTCACAACAAGGGATCTGACAGTCTGTAGTCACAACAAGGGATCTGACAGTCTGTAGTCACAACAAGGGATCTGACAGTCTGTGGTCACAACAAGGGATCTGACAGTCTATGGTCACAACAAGGGATCTGACAGTCTGTGGTCACAACAAGGGATCTGACAGTTTGTGGTCACAACAAGGGATCTGACAGTCTGTAGTCACAACAAGGGATCTGACAGTCTGTAGTCACAACAAGGGATCTGACAGTCTGTAGTCACAACAAGGGATCTGACAGTCTGTAGTCACAACAAGGGATCTGACAGTGTGTGGTCACAAGGGATCTGACAGTCTGTGGTCACAACAAGGGATCTGACAGTCTGTGGTCACAACAAGGGATCTGACAGTCTGTAGTCACAACAAGGGATCTGACAGTCTGTGGTCACAACAAGGGATCTGACAGTCTGTAGTCACAACAAGGGATCTGACAGTCTGTGGTCACAACAACAGATAACCTGACAGCCGCTAAAATAAAAATTCGCCAAAAAATTGTCACTTTTGTGGCTAAAATATCTAATATATTTATAATAATAATTAATAAATAGGAGGAAGAGAGAAAAAGAAAAAAAAATAGAAGACAGGAAGATGGAGAAGAAGAGGTTTAAGCAAATTTTTTTTTTTTTTTTTTTAAGAAATTTGGAAGAGAATTGAGGGCCCCGTGGGGTAGGGGCCCCAGTGGAAATAAGTCTAACTTTTTTTTTCTTAATCTATACATATGCTGCTATGTATGATTTATGTAACTATGTGTACCTGTACCTGAATATACTTACTATTGTCTGGGGGGTGTAGAAGCCCCATTGTCTAGGGGTGCAGGATCCCCCAGGGGGAGCGTTTAGGTCTGCCCAGGATTCCAGCTCATTCGTATCGTGCTGAACTCAACGGAAGGTGAGCTCAGCACGATGTAACATCGTTGTGTTTCCCACGAAGGGATCATCTGCCTTTTCCCAGTATATAGATGCAATAAAAATTTTTCCATCCTCGTTCAGTAATAACACACATGGAGACAACTGCAGAAGATTAATTGGTATATATATATATATATAATATATATATATATATATATTATATATATATTATATATATATATATATATATATATATATATATATATATATTTCAGTTGGTTTAGAAAGACACGTAAGCAAACACTATAACATATTTATTAGAAAACGTTTCGGTCCTGGGACCTTGATCACTTCTAACATACAGAGGTAGAAAGACATTATATATATAATGTCTTTCTACCTTGTCGGTATTTATTACCAAGGTTTATACCATATATTTCAGTCCCCTTTGCGATCCTCTTCAGCAGATACATAAATGAAATGAGAACAGGAATATATAGGGAAGGTTACATCTCACCCCATAAACGAGAGTGAATTTGGGAGGCGTCAAACAGTGGGGGGGGGGGGTGAAAGACAGGTACTGAAGTGAAGTTAAATGTTGTTAACTTATATGGTTCACTGTAAACACTTGATCTACATACCCCCTACCCTTCCTAAAACCTCCTTGTTCATCTGTGATCCTACTCTCCATCTTACACTGAATTCTTTCAGTAATAACTCTGCCATACACCTTGTTACAAATACTCAACAGACTTATTTCCCTATGCTAAGATGTCATCAGGGAAGCCTAGACTCGGGCTTGGCATTGAGGGTGAAGAGTGTTGGGCCCCTTACACTTGTTGTGTTATCCCTTAGTGTACTACCTTCTTTTATTCACTTACTGTAAATCACTATAAGAAGAACATCAATTCAGTGCAAAGAGTAGCATGACTGGTGATACTGAAGGCTGTCTGATTTTCTTCTGTGGTGTCTGAAATCTGTATAGAGACCTCTGATATACCTTTGAAGAGTTTCAAGAGTTTCACTAGTCTCGGAGCCCGGCCATGGGCCAGGCTCATCTGGTGCTTGACCTTCAAACATCGTTACCAGGTTACCTGTAGGTTGTAGTTGCTTCCGGGGGGGTCACTGCCCCCATAGCCCGGTTCCAGACCAGACCTCCTGGTTACTGGTCTGATAGATCAGGCTCTTGGTGCCCGCCACGTGCAGTTCAATGTATACACCACAGCCCGGCTGATCAGGAACTGAGTTGAGAAAGTTGTCAGGTTCACTCTGGGAGTCAGCCAGGGTGAATTATATTGCAGGTTTCCTTGGAGGAGAGTCTTATACACGTACAAAGATCATATGTTCATTATCTCTACTTTTGATCTAGATCTGATATAGTTGCAGTCCAAATCTTCATGGTAAGAAACACATAATAAAATATATGGATTAATGACGGTAAGTTGCGTGGCATAACATCTTCCTTCATCTCTGCTAATGGAAAGAGAGGTCGTAGCCCCTTAGTCCACACTTGCATCACCAGTGTGGGAACGTAGAGGGGTGCTTAGCCCCTTTATTGTCCCTTGTTGGGGATAAATTTCTCCACACAAGGGTCTGTTGGTGACCATCTTATGCATGAAAGGAGGATGTTGAAGAGTCGTGTTGTCTTCATTAGCAATAAGCTCAGTTTGTGTACAGTCCATTTAAGCGTTTTTTCTCCTTGTATAACACATTGTTCAAGTTTGTTTTATTTGTTTGTACTCGAGGGCTCTGTATGTTTCATCTACGTAGAGTTTGTCACAACCTCCACACGGGATCTTGCTTATGCCTCCTTCACAGACTTGCAGCAATTTTTTAAATGTTTAATCTCGCTGATTCATGAATGGTTTCGACGTGACTATTTCAGGTTATCCTGGTAGGTAATCTACAAATATGCTGCTATGTATGATAATTAATGTAGCTGTATTTATGTCTACCTATACCTAAATAAACTTACTACCATCCTGACCCAGGGATGGGCTCCGGGAGAAGGTAAACTTGAAACCCATCAAAGGTAGTTAAGTGTTGCTCAGTTGGAGGGCCCAGGTTATGTTATCAGCCACGCTCCCGTGTGTAGGATGGTTCCGTGTTCTGTGTTCCGTGTTCCGTGTTCCTTGTTCCGTGTTCTTTGTTCCGTGTTCTTTGTTCCGTGTTCCTTGCTCCGTGCTCCTTGTTCCGTGCTCCTTGTTCCGTGTTCCTTGTTCCGTGTTCCGTGCTCCTTGTTCCGTGTTCCTTGTTCTGTGTTCCTTGCTCCGTGCTCCTTGTTCCATGCTCCTTGTTCCGTGTTCCTTGTTCTGTGTTCCTTGTTCCGTGTTCCTTGTTCCGTGTTCGTTGAGCTGGTGAGCCTTTCGTTTGCTGTTAGAGATGAAGCAGGTGATGTGTTCCTCAGGTGAATGTTACGTTGTGTCCAAGGTAACATTTATGAAGGAAACCACGGAACAGGTCGGGTTTGAAACCATGGCGAGTGAGTCGTGAAACTCCAGCCACTGGACCAGCTGGTTACACTGGCCTGGAGTTTTACGACTCGCTTGTCATGGATCAAACCCCACCCGTATCCTGGTTTGTTTGTGATCGTCTTGTTACAATTTCGTGAGTCATTTATGAAGGGTTTCAGGAAAACCAGTTATCCGGACTTCAGTTCTGGAGGTGCGAAGTACAGTGTCTGCACTGATTTTTTTTTTTTAACTAAAAACATTTTAATTGTTTCTCTAAAATAGATAATATTCCCAAAATCTAAACGAAAATTAAAATATCAACTCGTTTAGATTCAAAATTTTGATTTTGTTAAATTTTCCCAGTGTTGTTGGGAAGGTCGTCTGTACTGTAATGTTCGCTCACTTCTAGCAAGCCAGCGATTGAATGAATGATGGTAAATGTGTTTCCTCTTTCTTTTCGGAGCCACTTTACCTAGATGGATGACTTAACGAAAGACTGTAGGAGCACTACAGGAGGACCACTGGCCCATCTTAGACAGGTTCCTTTCAAACCAACACTATTTTTATAGGTAAAACACACTGTTGTGAGAGTGAAACGGACGCTTGGTTTATTTTGCACTGACGAGATTGTTAGGAAGTTGCAAGTACGTCACTGGATGCGGAACACAGATTGGTAGAGGTTTGGGGGTCAAGGTCACGGTGGACCCCGCCGCTGGGGTCCGTTCCTGCCTCCATCACCACTATAAATAGTGCTGTTGGGGACGTGTTGCATCCTGCCTACCAACCCTCGACCCACTGAATCTCGACATGTATGGTATCCAGTACCGACAACAGGAAGAATTAGACACATGTGCAACATCTGGGTATCTTCATTTGTAGACGTTTCGCCCTCCAGTGACTTTATTAGTACAAGGACATAATGCGAAGACTGTAGAACTATATAACAGAAGATGAGGTAATCAGTCCCTCAGCCTTGGAGCTGGTGAAGAGTACCGTAGTGTTGATTACGGTGCAGCTGACAAAGGGTGATTTATGCTGGAGTAAGAGGAGAGATACAGGTGGACGGGACCACATGGAGGTTACCTGGAGATGGTAACGGGGGGTCAACACTCCCCCGTTACTATCCAAGACAAAACCTACCAGTGAATTATCTGAACAACCAATCTATTGGTGCTAACCACATGCATTCCAGCTTGTGCACCACAGCCCGGCTGATCAGGAATTAACTAAAGGAACGTAACAAGTGTCCTCATGAAGACAACTAGGGAGGATGTTGAAAAGTCTTGGTCCCTTTACGCTTATTGGCTTACCTCCCACATGCATTCCAGCTTGTGCACCACAGCCCGGCTGATCAGGAATTAACTAAAGGAACGTAACAAGTGTCCTCATGAAGACAACTAGGGAGAATGTTGAAAAGTCTTGGTCCCTTTACGCTTATTGGCTTACCTCCTAGTATGCTCATGACATCCCTGCTTTTCACTGGAAGTATTTTGCGCCTACCTTCATTTTCCAGGTATAGATTATGGAATATCTTTCTGGAAGTGAAAGTTCCTGGATCTGCAGTGTTGCATGGCATGCAAGGGGCTGTGTGTAAATGATTTTAGAAAACTGCAAGTGAAGAATGAGTCAGCTGTGCATTTTGGGAACCTTTTCCCCTCAAGGAAGGTTCCTAGATGTTGGGTGAGGGCTCTTGATTTGGGGAAATTTGGATTGTGCCCGTTCCCGAATTTCCCCTGAATCCCTTTCCCTTCCCTTTCCCCCCCCAAGGGCGCTGGTAAATTCCTCCGGTTTTAGCGTTTCCCCCTGATTTCTAATATAATTGGGAACCTTTACAGAGGAACGTTTCGCCAGCCATTTGCCTTCTTCCGTCTGTTTAGAGTACAATGTATTTTATTCTTTAAAACTAAATACAATCATTAATATCTTGTTGTGATGTGACTTTTGTATTTATTTATTGTCTTTACCTGTGATGACATTTGTGTCATTATTGTCTTACCTGTATGACATTGTGTCATTATTGTCTAACTGTGATGACATTGTGTCTTTGTCTTACTGTGATGACATTGTGTCATTATTGTCTTACCTGTGATGACATTGGTAATTATTGTTTACTGTGAGGGATTGTGATTTTGTTTTACCTGTGAGGGACATTGTTCATATTGTTTACCTGTGATGCATGTGCTTATTGTCTTACCTGTGTGACATTGTAATTATTATTGTCTTACCTGGGGATGCATTGTAATGTTTTATTGTCTTACCTGTGATGATTGTAATATTATTGTCTTACCTGTGATGGACATTGTGTATTTTATTGTCTTTACCTGTGATGACTTTGTGTCATTATTGTCTTACCTGTGATGACTTGTGTCATTATTGTCTTACCGTGATGAAATTGTAATTATTATTGTCTTACCTGTGATGAATTTTTGTAATTATTATTGTCTTACCTGTGATGACATTGTTTTCATTATTGTCTTACCTGTGTGACTTTGTGTCATTATTTGTTTTACCGTGAGAATTTTCATTATTGTCTTACCTGTGATGACATTGTAATTATTATTGTCTTACCTGTGATGACATTGTAATTATTATTGTCTTACCTGTGATGACATTGTATCATTATTGTCTTACCTGTGTTGCATTTTTAATTAATTATTGTCTTACCTGTGATGACATTGTAATTATTATTGTCTTACGTGTTTGGCATTGTAATTTTTGTCTTACCTGTGATGACATTGTAATCATTATTGTCTTACCTGTGATGGCATTGTAATCATTATTGTCTTACCTGTGATGACATTGTGTCATTATTGTCTTACCTGTGATGACATTGTAATTATTATTGTCTTACCTGTGATGGCATTGTAATCATTGTCTTACCTGTGATGGCATTGTAATCATTATTGTCTTACCTGTGATGACATTGTGTCATTATTGTCTTACCTGTGATGACATTGTGTCATTATTGTCTTACCTGTGATGCTTGTAATTTTATTCTTACTGTGAGGCTTTGTATCTTTATTGTCTTACCTGTGATGGCATTGTAATCATTTTTGTCTTACCTGTGATGACATTGTGTCATTATTGTCTTACCTGTGATGGCTTTTGTGTCATTATTGTCTCCCTGGATAATTGTGTCATTATTGTCTTACCTGTGATGACATTGTAATTATTATTGTCTTACCTGTGATGCGTTGTAATTATTATTGTCTTACCTGTGATGACATTGTGTCATTATTGTCTTACCTGTGAGGGACTTTGTGTCATTATTGTCTTACCTGTGATACTTTGGTCATTTTTGTCTTACCTGTGATGACTTGGTCTTTATTGCTTACCTGGATGCATTGGTCATTATTGTCTTACCTGTGATGACATTGTGCATTTTGTTTACCGTGAGACATTGTGTTTTTTTTTGTCTTCCTGTGATGACATTGTAATCTTATTGTCTTCCTGTGATGACATTGAAATCATTAGCCCTTACCTGTGAGACATTGTGTCATTTTGTCTTCCCTTGATGCTTTGTCATTATTGTCTTACCTGTAGACACGTAACTTATTTTTATGTGAGCGTTGTTTCATTATTGTTTTACCTGTGATGACATTGTAACATTTTTGTCTTACCTTAATGTTTTGTGTCATTATTGTCTTACCTGTGATGAATTGTGTCATTTTGTTTTACCTGTGATGACATTGTGTCATTTTGTCTTACCTGTGAGACATTGTGTATTATTTCTTACCTGTAGACTTGTAATCATTTTGTCTTACTGTGATGATTTTGTAACTTTATTGTCTTCCTTGATAAAATTGTAATCTTTATTGTCTTACCTGGTGACATTGTGTCTTTATTGTTTTACCGTGATGCATTGTGTCTTTTTGTCTTACCTGTGATGACTGTGTCATTTTTTCTTCCCGTGATGACATTGTTCTTTTGTCTTACCTGTGATGAATTGGTCATTATTGTCTTACCTGTGATGACATTGTGTCATTATTGTCTTCCTGTGGGACATTGTGTATTATTTCTTACTGTGGCATTGTGCCATTATTGTTTTTCCCTGTGATGTTTTGTTCATTATTGCTTCCTGGATGACATTGTGTCATTTTTGTCTTACCTGTGATGCCCTTGTGTCATTTTTTCTTAACCTTGATCTTTGTGTCTTTTTTGTCTTACCTGTGAGCATTGTGTATTATTGTCAAAATGTGATGACATGTATTTTTTATTTTTTTTTCCTGTGAGGGCTTGTAAGATTTTGTCTTACCTGTGAGACTTTGTGTCTTTATTGTCTTACCTGTGAAAATTGTGTCATTATTGCTTACCTGTGTGCTTTGTTCATTATTGTTTTCCCTTGATAATTGTGTCATTATTGTTTCCCTGTAAAAATGTGTCATTATTGTCTTACCTGTGTGAATTGTGTTATTATTGTCTTACCTGTGATGACATTGTAATCATTATTGTCTTACCTGTGATGACATTGTGTCATTATTGTCTTACCTGTGATGACATTGTGTCATTATTGTCTTACCTGTGATGACATTGTGCCATTATTGTCTTACCTGTGATGACATTGTGCCATTATTGTCTTACCTGTGATGACATTGTGTCATTATTGTCTTACCTGTGATGACATTGTGTCATTATTGTCTTCCCGTGTTTGACATTGTGTTTCATTTGTCTTACCGGGTGATGACATTTTTGTCATTATTGTCTTCCCTGTGATGACATTGTGTTTATTATTGTCTTACCTGTGATGACTTTTGTGTCATTATTGTCTTACCTGTGATGACATTGTGTCATTATTGTCTTACCTGTGATGACATTGTGTCATTATTGTCTTACCTGTGATGACATTGTGTCATTATTGTCTTACCTGTGATGACATTGTAATCATTATTGTCTTACCTGTGATGACATTGTGTCATTATTGTCTTACCTGTGATGACATTGTGTCATTATTGTCTTACCTGTGATGACATTGTGTCATTATTGTCTTACCTGTGATGACATGTGTCATTATTGTCTTACCTGTGATGACATCGTGATCATTATTGTCTTACCTGTGATGACATCGTAATCATTATTGTCTTACCTGTGATGACATCGTAATCATTATTGTCTTACCCTGAAGGTGACATCATCTAACATTTTCACTTGTAAGATGAACATGAATGGTACACAGTACCGACAAGATGAAGAATTGGAGACATGTGCAACATCTAGGTTTCTTTATTTGTTGACGTTTCGCCCTCCAGTGACTTTATAGTGTGAAGACTGTAGAACTATATACAAAAGATGAGGTAATCAGTCCCTCAGCCTTCTAAATTTCTCCATAAGGAAGAAAGTGAAACTTGTCCTTATTGAACATGATATTGATGTCAGTGGATGGGCTGTGTAAGGATGGTCTGGCTGTGTAAGGATGGTCTGGCTGTGTGAGGATGGTCTGGCTGTGTAAGGATGGTCTGGCTGTGTAAGGATGGTCTGCTGTGTAAGGATGGTCTGGCTGTGTAAGGATGGTCTGGCTGTGTAAGGATGGTCTGGCTGTGTAAGGATGGTCTGGCTGTGTAAGGATGGTCCGGCTGTGTAAGGATGGTCTGGCTGTGTGAGGATGGTCTGGCTGTGTAAGGATGGTCTGGCTGTGTAAGGATGGTCTGGCTGTGTGAGGATGGTCTGGCTGTGTAAGGATGGTCTGGCTGTGTAAGGATGGTCTGGCTGTGTAAGGATGGTCTGGCTGTGTAAGGATGGTCTGGCTGTGTGAGAATGGTCTGGCTGTGTTAAGGATGGTCTGGCTGTGTGGAGGATGGTCTGGGTGTGTAAGGATGGTCTGGCTGTGTGAGGATGGTCTGGCTGTGTAAGGATGTCTGGCTGTGTGAGGATGGTCTGGCTGTGTAAGGATGGTCTGGCTGTGTAGGGATGGTCTGGCTGTGTAAGGATGGTCTGGCTGTGTAAGGATGGTCTGGCTGTGTAAGGATGGTCTGGCTGTGTAAGGATGGTCTAGCTGTGTAAGGATGGTCTGGATGCGTAAGGATGGTCTGGCTGTGTAAGGATGGTCTAGCTGTGTAAGGATGGTCTGGATTGCGTAAGGATGGTCTGGTTTGTGTAAGGATGGTCTGGCTGTGTAAGGATGGTCTGGCTGTGTAAGGATGGTCTGGCTGCGTAAAGGGATGGTCTGGCTGTGTAAGGATGGTCTGGCTGCGTAAGGATGGTCTGGCTGTGTAAGTATGGTCCGGCTGTGTAAGGATGGTCTGGCTGTGTAAGGATGGTCTGGCTGTGTAAGGATGGTCTGGCTGTGTAAGGATGGTCTGGCTGTGTAAGGATGGTCTGGCTGTGTAAGGATGGTCTAGCTGTGTAAGGATGGTCTGGATGCATAAGGATGGTCTGGCTGTGTAAGGATGGTCTGGCTGCGTAAGGATGGTCTGGCTGTGTAAGGATGGTCTGGCTGTGTAAGGATGGTCTGGCTGTGTAAGGATGGTCTGGCTGTGTAAGGATGGTCTGGCTGTGTAAGGATGGTCTGGCTGCGTAAGGATGGTCTGGCTGTGTAAGGATGGTCTGGCTGTGTAAGGATGGTCTGGCTGCGTAAGGATGGTCTGGCTGTGTAAGGATGGTCTGGCTGTGTAAGGATGGTCTGGCTGTGTAAGGATGGTCTGGCTGTGTAAGGATGGTCTGGCTGTGTAAGGATGGTCTGGCTGTGTAAAGATGGTCTGGCTGTGTAAGGATGGTCTGGCTGCGTAAGGATGGTCTGGCTGTGTAAGGATGGTCTGGCTGCGTAAGGATGGTCTGGCTGTGTAAGGATGGTCTTGGCTGTGTGAAAAGGATGGTCCGGCTGTGTAAGGATGGTCTGGCTGTGTAAGGATGGTCTGGCTGTGTAAGGATGGTCTGGCTGTGTAAGGATGGTCCGGCTGTGTAAGGATGGTCTGGCTGTGTAAGGATGGTCTGGCTGTGTAAGGATGGTCCGGCTGTGTAAGGATGGTCTGGCTGTGTAAGGATGGTCTGGGTGTTCATGGGTGTTCAAGGATGGTCTGGGTGTGTGTACATCTGTGTACATCGCCCTGCCTTACATAGGTTGTACACAGTCCTGTCGAATAAGGAAGTGCATTGCTTATCGCCCACCTACTCAGCTACCCACCTACTCAGCTACCCACCTACCCATTCAACTATCCACCTACCAGTCCTCCCACACACCCTGTTCGCTCAACAGTAGTAGAACTGTTGCCATACACTGGGTTTATGGTAGTGTTCACTTTAAGATAAGAGATAAGATTTCGTTCGGATTTTTAACCCGGAGGGTTAGCCACCCAGGATAACCCAAGAAAGTCAGTGCGTCATCGAGGACTGTCTAACTTATTTCCATTGGGGTCCTTAATCTTGTCCCCCAGGATGCGACCCACACCAGTCGACTAACACCCAGGTACCTACTTGCTGCTAAGTGAACAGGACAACAGGTGTAAGGAAACGTGTCGAAATGTTTCCACCCTCCTGGAATCGAACCCAGGCCCTCCGTGTGTGAAGCGGGAGTTTTAGCCACCAGGCCACTTTAACTCTGCTCACCTTATTTGTTATGTATCAGAGATCAGAAGAAATCCCTCAGGTTTCGAAAAGGGGATTTACAAAGCGCTTATGTTCACAGCACCTGGGGAGGAGTCATGGAATTCTGTATTTTTTAAAGACGTGAAATTGTCACGATAGGTTAGTGTTCTTTGGAGGAGAGAAGATACAGTTAGCAGGACTCGATACTGCTACCGGGACGGGGAAGATTCCCGGGCAGCGTACCACCAGAAGACTTAGAGAGTGCATATATTGTTCCTTTTCACAAAGCAGACAGCAGATTCGTAGCTAAACGTTACGAGTGCCCCCCTTCTCTCCTTTCTGTTGGTGTGACTTTGTAAATGATCGAGGTCGGACCGAAACGTCGTCGTAAGCTCCTCTCTCCTATGTGAGGGTTATTTGTGTATTAAGTTACTTACCAGAAGAGAGACATGTGCAGCAGTTGAGTGTCTTTGTTGTTGACTGCAACGTTTCGCCCTACACAGTAGGCTTGAAGAATTAGATACATAAAGAATTAGACACACATGCATCACCTTGGTATCTTTATTTGTAGACGTTTCGCCATCCAGTGGCTTTATCAATACAAATTGAGGGATATAATCGGAAGACAGCAGGCTTCTTCAGTCATATACAGAGGCAGCTGACGTAGTAGCAAAATAAACACGAGACAGTCAGTCCATCAAACGTGGAGTGATAGTGTTTAAATTATCGGTATCGTATACCACTTTCAGTAAACTTACCAGTGGTACAAACCTTGGTAGTGGATACCAACAATTTGGTTAAGACACGTGAGCAAACACTACGACATAATTATTAGAAAACTTTTCACTCCTGGGAATATCAAAATTTCTAAGATATTAGCATACATGATACTCAGCCAGGCAGATTATTATTATTATAATCAAGGGGGAAGCGCTAAACCCGGAGGATTATACAGCGCCTGGGGGGGGGATGTGGAAGGCATTCAGGTTTAATTCGGGGAACTGGAGCACAGATCCAATTCCCTAAATCAAGAGCCCCTCACCAACATCAAGGAACCTTCCTTGAGGGGTCAGCCAGGCAGAGCACATTCTACCCAACAACACAGGAGTCGCATGATACCATTGTCTACCTGTCCTTGTCCCAGTATGGTAGTCTTCAGGTTACCATGTGTCACTTACACCTCACTTCAGGTTACCATGTGTCACTCACACCTCACTTCAGGTTACCATGTGTCACTCACACCTCACTTCAGGTTACCATGTGTCACTTACACCTCACTTCAGGTTACCATGTGTCACTCACACCTCACTTCAGGTTACCATGTGTCACACCTCACTTCAGGTTACCATGTGTCACACCTCACTTCAGGTTACCATGTGTCACACCTCACTTCAGGTTAGAATGTGTCACTCACACCTCACTTCAGGTCACAATGCGTCACTCACACCTCACTTCAGGTCACCATGCGTCACTCACACCTCACTTAGGTCACCATGCGTCACACCTCACTTCAGGTCACCATGCGTCACTCACCTCATTTCAGGTCACAATGCGTCACTCACACCTCACTTCAGGTCACAATGCGTCACTCACGCCTCACTTCAGGTCACCATGCGTCACACCTCACTTCAGGTCACAATGCGTCACTCACACCTCACTTCAGGTCATCGTGCGTCACACCTCACTTCAGGTCACCATGCGTCACACCTCACTTCAGGTCACCATGCGTCAATCACACCTCACTTCAGGTCACCATGCGTCACTCACACCTCACTTCAGGTCACCATGCGTCACTCACACCTCACTTAGGTCACCATGCGTCACTCACACCCCACTCTCCCCGTATATAATACTATCTTCTTAACCTCTGTATGTTAGAAGTAATCAGGGGTCTCAGGACCGAAACGTTTCGACCTAAATATGTCCAAGTGTTTGTTTACGTGATTCTATAAACTAAACTTACCAGTACCATTAACATCACACCTTATATAAGCCTCTAAAAAAGGAGAATGCAATGCCAACTCACTATTTTTCTGGACAAATCGAGACTTACGCAAGCCAGTTGTGGATATAGAGAAGATCAAGGCTGTTAAAGGTATTGGATTACCAAGCCACTGATTGGAAACTAAATCCAGTTGTGGAGATATCTTGGTTTTTGCCGAGTCATTTGACAAATGTGACCATGGAGTGGTAACTCCTAAAACGAGGTCAGTGGGTACAAGAGGAAGAGAAGGAAATACGTATTCAGTTTACTTACACATAAAACATGGAAAGTGGCTGTAAGCAGAAGAAAGTTGATTTCTTAGCGAATTATATATTTAGTACTATAATAGACAATAATAGTACTATAATAGTACTATAATAGACAGTAATAGTACTATAATAGACAATAATAGTACTATAATAGACAATAATAGTACTATAATAGACAATAATAGTACTATAATAGACAATAATAGTACTATAATAGACAATAATTGTCAGTGGAACGCCTTCCAACTGAACAAAAGAAACTAATGGAAAAATAAATAAATAAAGAAATGATTTAAGGAAAAACAAGATAAAATGATTTTTGAGAATTTTACTTAAAATTTAAATATAATAAAAAAAATATGGCCTTCAATTCAGGTAGTTGGGTAGGAGTAGGTATGGCCCTAGATAGTTCCTCTGATGTTATTTATGTAGGTTATCCTGGGCAGATGGTAATCCGATGTTCTGGAATCTCCTACCACTTGGATGGAGCACAAGTAGTATAGGTAAGGGCCGGTAGTTGTAGAATAATGTTAATAAGTATTATTAACACACGTCTTGCCCCTTTATCTGGCGTCTATCCTGGAAGACCACGCCAGGAACAGAGCTGGTAAATAAGAGAAAATAAACTGGTTACCCATAGTTATGATAATATAACATCTAAGAAAGAAAAAGAATGATAAAGGCCAAAATCATTACTGGTAACCAGCAAACACTAGAAAAGAACAAACAGTAATACTCCTGGTAGATCACCCCACCTGATTAGGAGAAGAGTGGAGGCGAAGTGACTCTCCAAACTTCCATCCACACCAGGTAAGGTCAATATTACCAGGAGTAGAAACTTTAACAAATCGGACACCAGGAACTAGTTTTGCCCCAGCCCGCCAGAGAGGGGGGGGGTGTGTGCGCGCGCAACGTAACTCTCTAATGGTTCCTGGTTGCCCGAACAACCTTAACCCCACTTACACCTACTTTTCCCTCACAATAATAGTACTATAATAGACAATAATAGTACTATAATAGACAGTAATAGTACTATAATAGACAATAATAGTACTATAATAGACAATAATAGTACTATAATAGACAATAATAGTACTATAATAGACAATAATAGTACTATAATAGACAATAATAGTCTAGCAAGCTATCCGGTGACGTCATGGTATTCAGCGTGAGGAGGCGGGTGAATACCGTTGGTATACAGCTTGTTCGGGGGGCGATTACGCCTGAGAATGAACAAGTTTTGCTACCCAAGATTATCCGTGACACTTATGGTATTGCGGACAAGGATTTGTACGGTGTAGCATTAAATGGCGCATACCGGATATTTGTAAAACTACTCTACGAGCCAGTGTACGAGCAGCTGGTTGAGCAGTTCCAAGATCTCTGCGTAGATGTGTCCCCCTGACGTGCATGTGCGTATGGTGGATGTCTCTCGACAATATACGTGGGTGAAACTGCGCAATGTGCCCTTCGAGGCCGATGCAACAGATCTCCGCAGTGTTTTCAGAAGATACGGAGTGATACATATGGCTAAACAAGGCATGCGGGTGGCTGGGGCGTATGTTGGTCTCCCAGACGGTTCGTTTACCCTCAAGATGTCTCTACGCCAGGCCATACCATCGTATGTGTACCTTGATGACTTCCGCACACAGGTCACGGTGTCTTATGCTGGTCAACGACGGACGTGTCGCCTCTGCGGTGAATATGATCATATGGCAGCAGAGTGGGGGGCAGCGCGGGCAGGCCAGAAGGCCGGCGGTGGATCAACGAATGACGATGGGCAGGAGGCTCCCATACGTGGACGAAAAGGAGATGGTGGCCGCGGTCGGCTTTGGAGTGAGGAGATTGAGGAGCCAGTGGTGGTGTCGAATCTGGAGCTGTCGTCTCTCGTGTCGCCTGCATCGCCGGTGGTACAGCAGGCTTCCGGGGAAGACCAGGTGACGGTGGAAGTGGAGGACTTGGATGCGACAATAGCGTCTGTTTTGCATACCATGTTCTCATCTACGGATGTGGTCTCCCCGGCTGTGACGACGGCCAGTCCGGAGATCGTGTCTGTGGCGGTCGAGCAGCAGCAGAAGGAGGTTGTTGGTGCTGGTGGGGCTGGCGGGGACGTGGTGACCCCTCGTCAGAAGGCAGAGACGAAGGTGGTGGTGGAGGTACATCGTGTGGACGATCCGGTCACAAACATGGAGGAGGATGCTGGGACGAGGAAGAGGGCTGCAGCATTGTCGGACTCTGACGACGTCCTGACGCCGGCTCAACGAACAGGGAAGAAAGCATCGGTAGATGGGGAGGGGCGGTGTGCTAGTGGAGGTGAGCAGCGACAGCAGGTGGTGCCAGGTGGCACGGGTGTCGTGCGTGGAGAGCATGGTAAACGTGGCCCCCAGGGCCCAAGTGGGCATGCAAAAGTACAAGTGGGGCAGCGAGGGAGGAAACCTTAGCCAGGTGTGAGGGGGGGTTTAGACAGGGGCGGGAATAGTCGTGGAAGGTGTGATGAGGTCTGCTGCTTGATGGCAGCGACGGTTTCATGGCGTGTGTGTCTGGGGGCACCAGATAGCGTGCTCCTTGAGAGAGGGGCATGTGCCCAGTGTTAGGATGAAAGTGGCTTGATATGTGCTGTTCAGATGTGTCTGCAAATTGTGGAATGTGAGTAGTGTTAGGTTCTGGTTAGAGGTGTTGCTGCCTGCGCCTGTGTGCGCCCAAGGTACGCTGGTGCGGTTGAGGTGGCATGTGCTGCTGCTGTGTGTATGAATCTTGGACTATATGTTGTATGATAGCGGGTGGGGTCTGTATGGTGGAGGTTTGTGGAGCATTCTTATGTTCTATGTCAAGTATTAGGTATGTATTTTATACCTATGCATACACAATGTATAAAAACACTGGTAGTGTTACTTGTGCAGGACCTGCTGTTATGAGGCCTCTTGTTTGCACAAGGACAGACCCTTTGTAATTACTTGAGGATATTTGTGAAATGGGTGTTTATACATGTACTGTATCAATGTGTTACGATGTTGTATTCTTTTTCTTTACTGTATAATTTGTATGTTTGGTTGTGAATAGGTTTGGGTGGGACATGCAAGGGGTTGGGGGTTGAGGCTTCAAACACGTTGTGTTGGTGATAATTTTTAGGGTAGGTGTCTTTCCTGTAGTGAAATACTTGTGTGCTACATGCCTTTTATGTTGTAGCAATGTAATGTTTGTTGTGATATATATATCATGTAATTCTGTTGAGTAGCTTCAACAGGTTTGGGTTAAGTGATAGGATGAGGGAGCAGGGAGGGGGGGGGTGTACCCACACGGAGTTGTAAGTGTGGTGTGTAATATTAGCTGTAGGGAGGATTGTGTTAATTTAAAGACTTAAATGAGTTTTACATATATTTTTGTAATGTCATGTTTTAAATAAAATATAAAAAAAAAAAAAAAAGACAATAATAGTACTATAATAGACAGTAATAGTACTATAATAGACAATAATAGTACTATAATAGACAATAATAGTACTATAATAGACAGTAATAGTACTATAATAGACAATAATAGTACTATAATAGACAATAATAGTACTATAATAGACAATAATAGTACTATAATAGACAGTAATAGTACTATAATAGACAATAATAGTACTATAATAGACAATAATAGTACTATAATAGACAATAATAGTACTATAATAGACAATAATAGTACTATAATAGACAGTAATAGTACTATAATAGACAATAATAGTACTATAATAGACAATAATAGTACTATAATAGACAATAATAGTACTATAATAGACAGTAATAGTACTATAATAGACAATAATAGTACTATAATAGACAGTAATAGTACTATAATAGACAAACATTCAAAACTAGGGAAGAGGCGCCATTACATACACCACACACACACACACACACACACACACACACACACACACACACACACACACACACACACACACACACACACACACACACACACACACACACGCACACACGCACGCAAGCACATGGCCGTGTACAGTCTCAAACACATATACTCAATACTATATGTACGGATTGGGATCAAACTCGCGGCAAGCGAGTCGTGAAACCTGTTTTACTCTCTGCCTTCCGTGATTCATGTACTCCCTGACACACTGAAGCATCATTCTCTCCTTTAATTAAGAGGCACCTAAGTACCCCCAGTCTTCAAATAACACGTTCATATTTCCACTATAATCTACCTGGTCTATAATTACTATCACATTGACTTAGTTTCGTAAGGTGAAGTCCAGGATCTTTCCTTAATTCATGGTATAACTTAACAAATCTTCGCTCAAACCTCTACAACACAATTGTCATCAAAGATTTGTTAAGTTATACCATGAATTAAGGAAAGATCCTGGACTTCACCTTACGAAACAAAGTAAATGTGATAGTAATTATAGACAGGGTAGATTATAGTGGAAATATGAACGTGTTATTTGAAGACTGGGGGACTTACCTGCCTCTTAATCTTCCTCTTCGTCTAGTTATGAAGTAATCTCTGGTGTGGTACTGTATTAAATGGTTTTTTTCTCTGCCGTCCAAGAAAATACAATTTTCCCAGCCTTGTCACTTTAGTTTGATCTGTGTGACTGTTGTAGAACCACATCAGACTGGTATTGCTGGTGTTCTGTGAAGGATATTGTGAGTGTAATAATGTTGGTAGAATTGCTGATAATATGTTAGGTAAAAGGACATAAGTGCAAGTAATGTGACATTTTATTGTGGCAACGTTTCACTCTCCAGGAGCGAACTGCTTGATAAAGCTCCTGGAGAGCGAAACGTTGCCACAATAAAATGTCACATTAGTTGCACTTGTGTCCTTTTACGTAAAATATTCCAAGTGTTGCAATATCTCTTTCCTAACTATCTTCTGTACTTTTGACAATATTATAATAATAATAATAATAATAATAATAATAATAATAATAATAATAATTAGGTCAACCTTCTTGGTGGGATACGGCGTTTTTGTTGATAAAAATATAGTAACAGTAATAATAATAATAATTACTGTTATTTTAGCAAGATAGTGTTTGTATAGAGATGGATGACGTATAGGTGTGCATGCAGAAAACCACTAGTTATGGATGTTAGAGATCCTGGACTGTATTTCAGGGGCTCTTGTCTGTTCTTTTTTATGTATGGGGATCCCATTTGCTGTTTTCCAGTTTTCTGGCAGCTGCCTTAATTATACAGATTGGTTAAAGATATTTTTTGCCTTGGGTTACACATTGTTTCTCTTCTCAGTACCAATGGAAAAAGATTGGTTGGTCCCATTGCTTCTGTTATGTCAAGCTTGAACATCAAAATGGTATACAATACCGACAGGTTGTTAGGTAAGACACATATGCAACAGTTAGACAACTTTATTCCGAAACGTTTCGCCTACACAGTAGGCTTCTTCAGTCGACTGAAGAAGCCTACTGTGTAGGCGAAACGTTTCGGAATAAAGTTGTCTAACTGTTGCATATGTGTCATGTCAAGCTTAGTCTTCTGTCTTCTTTTGTTATGTTGACGATCTCTAGCGCCTGTTGACCTATTCTGACTTCGTGGCTGGACACATGACCAACGGACGCTTGACCGACAGACATTTGACCGAACGGATAATTAGGTTAGGTTAGGTGATGAATGCCAGTTCGGCCACAGGGCAACGGGCCTCCAACATCAACAGCCTGGTTGACCAGGCTAACACTAGACGAGCCTGGCTCATGGCCGGGCTCTGAGAATATTAAAACTCGAAATTCGTTAAAGGTATATCAAAAGCTACATGTCCATTCGGTGAAGTGTCCGGAAGCCTCTGACTTGTGTTGACCAGTATCTCTCCATTTGTTATGTAAAATCTTTGCTAAGAATTTTGCATATTTCTCTCTCATTCTCTGCCATCTTTCCTTTATCAGTCTTTACAATCATCTTGTTTTGTCTTGTATGGCTGTGGAGTAACTCTGATATAGTTTAAGATTTTAACGTTTGTTATTTTTAAATGACCTCTCAGCTTCTCATCTCGACTGTTCATCTCTGGTGCTGTTTGATTCCTGGTCTCCCGTTATTTGAAGAATTAGCCACATGTGCAACGTCTGGGTATCCTTAATAGTTAGACATTTCAATATCCAGTGGCTTTATCAATACAAGGACATAATGTGAAGACCGTATATACAGAAGATGAGGTAATCAGTGCATCAGTCAGCCACACATGTGGAGAAGACATGATCAAGTCAGTCGTACATGTGGAGACACCATCAAGTGAGTCACACATGTGGAGACACCATCAAGTCAAGTGGACGTCACACATGTGGAGACACCATCAAGTGAGTCACACATGTGGAGACACCATCAAGTCAGTCACACATGTGGAGACACCATCAAGTGAGTCACACATGTGGAGACACCATCAAGTGAGTCACACATGTGGAGACACCATCAAGTGAGTCACACATGTGGAGACACCATCAAGTCAGTCACACATGTGGAGACACCATCAAGTCAGTCACACATGTGGAGACACCATCAAGTGAGTCACACATGTGGAGACACCATCAAGTGAGTCACACATGTGGAGACACCATCAAGTGAGTCACACATGTAGACGCACCACCAAGTCAACCACACATGTAGACACACCACCAAGTCAGCCACACATGTAGACACACCAAGTCAGCTACACAGGTAAACACACACACACATCAATCTCCCCGTCACCCACAACCCCAAAATGGTGTCGGTGTTGTATACAAGTGTGAGTGACGCCCAGCACTGGCTGATAAATGGCTAGCCAAGTAGACTTGACGTCCAGCTCTCCCGCAGAATAAAGGCGACGCCCTTTCGCCTCATTAAGCAATTATAGCCCAGACGTCAGGCATATTTTAAGACTGTAATTGTGGAAAAAGACGCTTAAGTACTTTATAATATATGTCGTGAGCTGTACCTAAGTGCCATTTTCCACGTCTTGTCGGTGTCACCATACCATTTCTCAAGACCGTAATTGTTAATTGTGTTTTCACTCTTTTGATACCTTTGATATACCTTTGATGAGGTTGGAGGGTTTTTCCCCCCCGGACCCGGGCCCATGGGCCGGCTTGTTGGGTTTCCTGGTCAAAGTCTGTTGCTGCTGGTGGCCCGTGACCCCAATCCATACGGCACCTAGTGATGATATTGTCCAGTTTCTTCTTAAAGCACCTAACTTTTTCCCAGCAGTTTTTCTGATATTTCTGGAAAGAGTTGTAGTCGGGGCACGAATGTTGAAAAGGGTTTTCCCCCTTTTGTCCCCCGCACCCTTGCTTTTCATTGGGTTTATTTATACTTCCTTCCATATATTTCACCCCATATGGTGTTATGGCAGTGTCAGATTTGGACCGGTTCTCTTTTACTTTCCGGGTTTATATATCATGTTCTTTCTCCCCCTCCGCTCCAGGGGTCATTTTAAGCTTTAAAGGCTTTACTGGCTCGGGTTGGGCCGTAAACGATTTTATATTTGTTTCAGCTTTGTATTTCTTCTGCCTTAAATTTTGGGCCCGTCAGCACGAGAATATTCTAAACGAGGGACACTAAGATTTGAATATTGTCCCCATAGGCATATTTCCTTGTTTTAAAGATTCTCAACCCCCCACCTCTTCATTCTCCTGGCTATCGTCAATTGATTTATTTTTTTTGAAGGTCAGCTGAAAAAAATTTATTCCCGGTTTTTCAATGTTCTTTCGTTTTTTGGGTTACCCTTTTTGGTTTTCTTTGTGTGTCAATTTTGAGTTATTCTTTATTTCCATATCAAACAGCGGAACTTATCCCCCATTGAACGTCATGTTTTCCACTGCCCACGGAAAACACTGCTAAATCTTCCTGAAATTTTTTCAGTTTTTTTTGTGTCATCTGCAAATATGATGAAAAAATTGTGAGGGCTTTTTTAATCTTTTGTATGAGGATAAAAAACAAAGGGGTGCCAGAACAGTCCCTTTGGGGAGTACAAAGGTTTTTTTACCTCGCTGATGCGGTTTTTTCCTCTGTTTACTACTTTTTTTTGTGTTTTTCTGTGTTAGGAACTCGAAAATCCATCTGCCTACCTTTCCGAAAACCCCCTTTTTAAAAACATCCAGAGGTTTTTGGAATTCCCAGATGCCGGAGGAAAAAAACTTTAAAAAGTCGGGGACCTCTGACATTTAGAGAGACAGGTTGTTTCCTCTAAAAAGATTTTACACTTGCCCTGAAGTATTTTGTATCTTGTAGAATTTAAATAGTCGGGGACGACGGATGTTGATGTTGTACTCTTTTTTGGCCCCCGGTGCCCCCTGTTTTTCACTGGGTTTAGTTTACTTTGTTCCTATCCTCGCCCCAATACGGGGCTGTGGGTCGGATCCCAAGAAGTCAAAATTCTGGAGTTGGAGTCTGTAAAATGTAATTTAAAAGGTTTTCCCCCCTGTGGGGGCGAAACGGGCCAATAAGAATAGCATTATACTGTTTTGATTTCATTTTTTTTAAATACTATTTAGTGTTTGCATTGTGTGTGGTTGCGTACTTTTTTAACTACCTATTTGGGTTGGAGGAATCAGTCATAGCTCCGGCCCCCGCCTCTTCACTGGTCCTACTAGGTCCACTCTCCCTCCCCATGAGCTTTTTAACCTCTATTTAGAGTGTGTATGGATCCGCCTCCACTACTCACTCTCCAGTTTATTCCACTTCCTGACAACTTCTTTTTTTTAAAGGTGTGGGTACGACATCAGCTTTTTCAACATCAGTTTTTGGTTGTGTCATCTTGCCTAAATGTAAGTTTTCACCCTTTGGGCCCCCATAGGAATGCTTTTTTGTGTAGGTATTTGTTTATATGAAGGGAACAAAAACCGAAAAATCGGGTATCTTTACTGTGCGTTTCGCCCTCCCGTGACTTTATTATAAAATTCAAGGGGCATAATTGGAAGTCAGTAGAATATATAGAAAAGATGAGGTAAAAAGCCCCCATTACAACCCAGGATTCCAAATGGCCTGTTATCCCGGGGAATGGGAGCAAAAAAAAAAACAGCAGAAAAAGTTTAGACTTATATTATCCTTACCAATTTAGCGCAATTTTCACTTTACAGTGTTAAGTATGTGACTCCACGGGGAAACAAGGCAGAAATAGAAGCAAAATAGCAGACCGTGCTTCAACCATCTAGAAAGGGGTGACAAGGGAGAAGGAGAGCGGTCCCACATAACCTCTGCGATTGCCAAAACCATTTTTATTGGCTAGACCTGGCCACTAGTTAACGAAGGGGGCCCCCCTATCAACTCTTAGCAACCTGGTTCGCTGGTTGGGGGAGATAGCCTGTAAATGGGGTGTTGGGGTGTTTATTTCCCCTTTTTTTTTAAACTTCTACTGTCTTTCCAAAATTTTGCCTTGAAAACCATACACGGGGGGGGGGTTGAAAAACCCCGGTCAGAAGCCACAAAAAACCCCGGGCCGAAGCGTGTCACTGGACCGTAGCACAATAAGATTCACCCAGTTAGGTATATTTCTACCCTAGGAAGGTTTTCAAAGGGGACCACTGGACCACAAAAAGCAGTTTTTTACAGACAATCTCCGCTACGTGGCCGTGCGAAATCTACTCAAGGCCCTCAAAGCCGCCCGGACTCACGAAAACGTAATGACCTTTGCCTTTTTCCGCCTTTTGGGTTTTTTTCAAATTGGGGGAACTTTTTGTGGTTGGTGGCCCCGGGGGAAGCGCGGTGGGGGGGGGGGGGTTCGGTTTTCGTCGGGTTTTTGGGGGGCCTTTTTTCCGGGGGGGCGAAAGGCGCATTTTTTCCCCTGGGGGAAATTTTGGGGTTGAAACTTCACACCCCAAATAACCCCCCAAAAAAAAATTAAAAAAAAGAACAAAAAAATAAAAAAAAATAAAAAAAAAGTTAAAAAAACCAAAAATTAAAAAAAAATAAAAAAAATAAAAAAATTAAAAAAATTAATAAACAAAATAAAAAATATTAACCAAAAACCAACCCCAAAAAATCAACCAAAAACAAACCCAAAATTAAATTTTTTAAAAACCCCCAACCCCAAACCATTTTAAACCCAAAAAAAACCCCCAACCCAACCCCAAAAAATAACCCCAAAATAAAAATTTTTTCCCCCCCAAAAATAAAAAAAAAAATTTTAAAAAAAAAAAAACAAAAATTTAAAAAAAAAAAATAAAAAAACCCCCCCAAAAAATTTTTAAAAATTTTTCCCCACCCCAAAAAAAAAAACCAAACCCCCAAAAACAAATTTTAAACACAAAATAAAAAAGATTAAAAATTTTTTTCCTCATTAAAATTTTAAAAAAACCTTAAAAAATAAAAACCCCCCAAAAAAAAAAACCAAAAAAATCAACAAAAAAAAAAAAATTAACAAAAATAAAAAAAAAAAAACCCCCAAAAAAACCAACCCCCAAAAAAAAATAAAAATAAAAAAAATAACCCCCAAAAACAACCCACCCCATAAACACCATAAAAACCAAAAAAAAATAAAAACCAAAAAAAAAATAAAAAATAAAAAAACCCTAAAAAAATAACCCCCAAAATAAAACAAAATAAAACAAAAAAAACAACCCCCAACCCCCTAAAAAACCAACACCATCAACCACCCAAAAACCCCCAACCAAATAACCACCAACCACCATCAACCACCACCACCATCAACCACCAACACCATCAACACCACCACCCCAACACCACACCACCATCAACCACCAACACCATCAACCACCACCACCACCATCAACCAAAAACCCCATCAGCCACCACCACCATCAACCACCACCATCAACCACCAAACACCATCAATCCACACCACCACTACAACCACAAACACCATCAACCACCACCATCAACCACCACCACCACCATCAAACCCCAAACACCATCAACCACCCCCATCAACCACCACCATCAACCACCAACCCCAAACCACTACCACCATAAACCACCACCATAAAACCACCACCCCCAAACAACACCATCATCAACCACCGACACCAACCACCACCACCATCAACCAACACCATCAACCACCACCACCATCAACCCACCATCAACCACCACCACCATCAACCCCACCACCATCACCAACAACCACCACCACCATCAACCACACCACCCCCATCAACCACCAACACCATCAACCACCACCATAAACCACCAACACCATAAACCCACCACCACCATCAACCACCACCACCATCAACCACCAACACCATCAACCCACCACCACCACCATCAACCACCCCCAAATCAACCACCAACACAACCCCCACCACCATCAACCACCACCATCAACCACCACCAACACCATCAACCACCACCAACACTATAAACCCACCACCACCATCAACCACCACCACCATCAACCACCACCACCAACCACCACCAACACCATCAACCACCACACCATCAACCACCACCACCACCATCACCACCAACACCAACCACCACCCACCATCAACCACCAACACCATCAACCACCACCACCATCAACCACCACCACCACCAACACCATCAACCACCAACACCATCAACCACCACCATCAACCACCACCATCAACACCACCACCACCACTATCAACACCATGAACCACACCAACACCACAACCACCAACACCATCAACCACCACACCATCAACCACCACCACCATCAACCACCAACACCATCAACCACCACCACCATCAACCACCACCAACACCATCAACCACACAACCATCAACCACCACCACCACCAACCACCACCATCAACCACCATCAACCACCACCACCATCATCAACCACCACCATCAACCACCACCACCATCAACCACCACCACACCATCAACCACCACCACCATCAACCACCATCATCAACCACCACCACCACAACCACCACCACCATCAACCACCACCCCACCATCAACCCCACCATCAACCATCATCAACCACCGCCACCACCATCAACCACCATCAACCACCATCAACCATCAACCACCACCACCATCAACCACCACCACCTCAACCACCACCATCAACACCACCACCATCAACCACCACCACCATCAACCACCATCATCAACCACCACCACCATCAACCACCACCATCAACCACCACCACCATCAACCACCACCATCAACCACCACCACCACCATCAACCACCACCACCACCATCAACCACCACCACCACCATCAACCACCACCACCACCATCAACCACCACCACCATCAACCACCATCATCAACCACCACCACCATCAACCACCACCACCATCAACCACCACCACCATCAACCACCACCACCATCACCACCACCATCAACCACCACCACCATCAACCACCACACCCATCAACCACCACCATCAACCACCACCATCAACCACCACCATCAACCACCACCACCATCAACCACCCACACCATCAACCACCACCATCAACCACCACCACCATCAACCACCACCACCATCAACACCATCAACCACCATCAACCACCACACCATCAACCACCACCACCACCATCAACCACCACCCCCATCAACCACCACCACCATCAACCACCATCAACCACCACCACCATCAACCACCACCACTATCAACCACCATCAACCACCACCACCACTTCTACGCCACCACAAATGTTACTTCACTACACCAAAATAATGATGATCAGTTGAGCGGCCATCACTGACGCCTCTGTTGCTCACACACACACACACACACACACACCACACACACACACACACACACACACACACACACACACACACACACACACACACAGTCTGGGAAGTGATGTAGTAGAGGCTGGATCCATACATAGCTTTAAGAAGAGGTATAATAAAGCTCATGGAGCAGGAAGAGTGACCTAGTAGCGACCAGTGAAGAGGCGGAACCAGGAGCTTTGACCCGACCCTGGCAACCACAAGTAGACGAGTAAACATACACACCCATACATAGATAATGTGCGAGGATACTAAAAGTTGAGGTAATTAATCTCTCAGTCTTGTAGAGCTATACACAGAAGACGGTGAAAGATGGGGTAATCAGTCCCTGCTGAGCTAAGGGACTGATTGTCTCTCCATCTACTGTCTTCCATTTAACGTCTCTGATTGGCGAAACTTCTTCCAATAAAGATACCCAGATGTTTCCTACGTGTCTAGTTCCATATAACCCACATGTTGTGTTAGTAACAACCTGTGTCTTGTTCCATATAACCCACATGTTGTGTTAGTAATAACCTGTGTCTAGTTCCATATAACCCACATGTTGTGTTAGTAACAACATCATCAACTTGTTAATTAAGGTCGTGATGGCCTCCGTGCTGAGTCTTCTCACTCCAGACATTAAATATATAAAAGGTGGAACTTGGAGCATAGATGATGTCATGACCAACCAGCTGCTAGCCAGTGAATGTGAATGATTCTCTCTCTCTCTCTCTCTCTCTCTCTCTCTCTCTCTCTCTCTCTCACTCTCTCTCTCTCTCACTCTCTCTCTCTCTCTCTCTCTCTCTCTCTCTCTCTCTCTCTCTCTCTCTCTCTCTCTCTCTCTCTCTCTCTCTCTCTCTCTCTCTTTCTCTCTCTCTCTCTCTCACACACACACACACACACCTGGAAGTTGAAAACTCAGAGTCACAGGGTTGTTAGGAAGTATTTCTTCAGTCATAGAGTTGTCAGGAAGTGGAACAGTCTGGTGAGTGATGTAGTGGAGGCAGGATGCATACATAGCTTTAAGAAGAGGTATGATGAAGCTCATGGAGAAGGGGGGATGTGGACCTAGTAGCGACCACTGAAGAGGTGGGGCCAGGAGCTGTGGCTCGACCCCTGCAACACACACACACACACACACACAACGAAACAGGACAAGTGTCTGTCTGCAAGTTCCTTCGACAACTAGTAACTACTGCTACACAATTCCATACAGAGTTGATATGCGAAGACACTGGAAGATGAGGTAGCCAGTCCCTCAGCCTTGTAGAAATATACAGAGAAGACAGTGGTGGAAGATGACGTAGTCAGTCCCTCAGCCTTGTAGAAATATACAGAGAAGACAGTGGTGGAAGATGACGTAGTCAGTCCCTCAGCCTTGTAGAAATATACAGAGAAGACAGTGGTGGAAGATGACGTAGTCAGTCCCTCAGCCTTGTAGAAATATACAGAGAAGACAGTGGTGGAAGATGAGGTAGTCAGTCCCTCAGCCTTGTAGAAATATACAGAGAAGACAGTGGTGGAAGATGACGTAGTCAGTCCCTCAGCCTTGTAGAAATATACAGAGAAGACAGTGGTGGAAGATGAGGTAGTCATTCCCTCAGCCTTGTAGAAATATACAGAGAAGACAGTGGTGGAAGATGACGTAGTCAGTCCCTCAGCCTTGTAGAAATATACAGAGAAGACAGTGGTGGAAGATGACGTAGTCAGTCCCTCAGCCTTGTAGAAATATACAGAGAAGACAGTGGTGGAAGATGAGGTAGCCAGTCCCTCAGACTTGTAGAAATATACAGAGAAGACAGTGGTGGAAGATGACGTAGTCAGTCCCTCAGCCTTGTAGAAATATACAGAGAAGACAGTGGTGGAAGATGACGTAGTCAGTCCCTCAGCCTTGTAGAAATATACAGAGAAGACAGTGGTGGAAGATGAGGTAGCCAGTCCCTCAGCCTTGTAGAAATATACAGAGAAGACAGTGGTGGAAGATGAGGTAGCCAGTCCCTCAGCCTTGTAGAAATATACAGAGAAGACAGTGGTGGAAGATGACGTAGTCAGTCCCTCAGCCTTGTAGAAATATACAGAGAAGACAGTGGTGGAAGATGAGGTAGTCAGTCCCTCAGCCTTGTAGAAATAATACAGAGAAGACAGTGGTGGAAGATGACGTAGTCAGTCCCTCAGCCTTGTAGAAATATACAGAGAAGACAGTGGTGGAAGATGACGTAGTCAGTCCCTCAGCCTTGTAGAAATATACAGAGAAGACAGTGGTGGGAAGATGAGGTAGCCAGTCCCTCAGACTTGTAGAAATATACAGAGAAGACAGTGGTGAAGATGACGTAGTCAGTCCCTCAGCCTTGTAGAAATATACAGAGAAGACAGTGGTGGAAGATGACGTAGTCAGTCCCTCAGCCTTGTAGAAATATACAGAGAAGACAGTGGTGGAAGATGAGGTAGCCAGTCCCTCAGCCTTGTAGAAATATACAGAGAAGACAGTGGTGGAAGATGAGGTAGCCAGTCCCTCAGCCTTGTAGAAATATACAGAGAAGACAGTGGTGGAAGATGACGTAGTCAGTCCCTCAGCCTTGTAGAAATATACAGAGAAGACAGTGGTGGAAGATGAGGTAGTCAGTCCCTCAGCCTTGTAGAAATATACAGAGAAGACAGTGGTGGAAGATGACGTAGTCAGTCCCTCAGCCTTGTAGAAATATACAGAGAAGACAGTGGTGGAAGATGACGTAGTCAGTCCCTCAGCCTTGTAGAAATATACAGAGAAGACAGTGGTGGAAGATGAGGTAGCCAGTCCCTCAGCCTTGTAGAAATATACAGAGAACACAGTGGTGGAAGATGACGTAGTCAGTCCCTCAGCCTTGTAGAAATATACAGAGAAGACAGTGGTGGAAGATGAGGTAGCCAGTCCCTCAGCCTTGTAGAAATATACAGAGAACACAGTGGTGGAAGATGACGTAGTCAGTCCCTCAGCCTTGTAGAAATATACAGAGAAGACAGTGGTGGAAAGATGACGTAGTCAGTCCCTCAGCCTTGTAGAAATATACAGAGAAGACAGTGGTGGAAGATGACGTAGTCAGTCCCTCAGCCTTGTAGAAATATACAGAGAAGACAGTGGTGGAAGATGAGGTAGCCAGTCCCTCAGCCTTGTAGAAATATACAGAGAACACAGTGGTGGAAGATGACGTAGTCAGTCCCTCAGCCTTGTAGAAATATACAGAGAAGACAGTGGTGGAAGATGACGTAGTCAGTCCCTCAGCCTTGTAGAAATATACAGAGAAGACAGTGGTGGAAGATGACGTAGTCAGTCCCTCAGCCTTGTAGAAATATACAGAGAAGACAGTGGTGGAAGATGAGGTAGCCAGTCCCTCAGCCTTGTAGAAATTATACAGAGAAGACAGTGGTGGAAGATGACGTAGTCAGTCCCTCAGCCTTGTAGAAATATACAGAGAAGACAGTGGTGGAAGATGAGGTAGCCAGTCCCTCAGCCTTGTAGAAATATACAGAGAAGACAGTGGTGGAAGATGACGTAGTCAGTCCCTCAGCCTTGTAGAAATATACAGAGAAGACAGTGGTGGAAGATGACGTAGTCAGTCCCTCAGTCGCTACAAATTGTTGTTACTCTTGACCCTAACTACAACGTCTTGTGTACGTTTATTTAATTAATAATTTAGTTATTTTTCTTTCTGTTTTTTTTCGTGTCTTTTTGAGACTGAGTTGTTAATAATGTTTGTATGTTTGGGAAAGTTACTCTGGGATGCTTCTTCTGTGGGAGATGGTGGATGCTGTGAGAGATAATGGAGACTGATGGTAGTGATGGAATACTGGAGGTGATGGAGGCTGTGGGAGGTGATGGAGGCTGTGGGAGGTAATGGAGGCTGTGAGAGGTAATGGAGGCTGGAGAGGTGATGGAGGCTGTGAGAGGAAATGGAGGCTGTGAGAGGTGATGGAGGCTGTTGGAGGTAATGGAGGCTGTGAGAGGTAATGGAGGCTGTGAGAGGTGATAGGAGGCTGTGAGAGGTAATGGAGGCTGTGAGAGGTGATGGAGGCTGTGAGAGGAAATGGAGGCTGTGAGAGGTGATGGAGGCTGTTGGAGGTAATGGAGGCTGTGAGAGGTAATGGAGGCTGTGAGAGGTGATGGAGGCTGTGAGAGGAAATGGAGGCTGTGGGAGGTGATAGAGGCTGTGGGAGGTAATGGAGGCTGTGGTAGGTAATGGAGGCTGTGGGAGGTGGAGGCTGTGAGAGGTGATGGAGGCTGTGGGAGGTAATGGAGGCTGTGGGAGGTAATGGAGGCTGTGGGAGGTAATGGAGGGTGTGGGAGGTGATAGAGGCTGTGGGAGGTAATGGAGGCTGTTGGAGGTAATGGAGGCTGTGGGAGGTGGAGGCTGTGAGAGGTGATGGAGGCTGTGAGAGGTGATGGAGGCTGTGGGAGGTGACGGAGGCTGTGAGAGGTGATGGAGGCTGTGAGAGGTGATGGAGGCTGTGAGAGGTGATGGAGGCTGTGGGAGGTGATGAAGGCTGTGAGAGGTGATGGAGGCTGTGAGAGGTGATGGAGGCTGTGAGAAGAAATGGAGGCTGTGGGAGGTGATAGAGGCTGTGGGAGGTAATGGAGGCTGTGGGAGGTAATGGAGGCTGTGGGAGGTGGAGGCTGTGAGAAGAAATGGAGGCTGTGAGAGGTGATGGAGGCTGTGGGAGGTAATGGAGGCTGTGGGAGGTGATGGAGACTGTGAGAGGTAATAAAGGCTGTGAGAGGAAATGGAGGATAAGAGGTAATGGAGGCTGCATTTTGTCATCTTAGGGCAGTATCTTGACCCTGACCTGGGTGACCTGGATGACTCAAGTGTACATCTTGGCTGGGTGAAGAAGACCTGGCCGTGACCCGCCTGTGACCAGTGAGCATGTGCGTCTTGCCCTGCTCCATATTGTGGTGGTCAAGTGGTTGCTAGTAGTGGTGGTGGATAATGGTTGTTGGAGGTGGTGGTAGTTAAGGATTGTTTTCTGGCTAAGATGGTGATTGCAACTGTGTGATGGATGACAAGTTATCCACTTCTGGTATGTGTCATCAAGATTCCCGGTTCGCTAAATTAAGAGCCCTTTGCCAGCATCGAGGCTAAGGGACTGATTATCTCTACCTCTTACCCTCGTCTTTCACCAGGGCTGAGGGACTGATTACCTCAGACTACTCCACGTCGTCTATTGTCTCCAGGATTGTAATTCATCTCTATATTCGACTGATGAATCCTGCAGCACAGGCGAAACGTCTCGTTAATAAAGATACCTCTTGAGAGTAAGACACATGTGCAACATCTGGGTATCTTTATTGTAGACGTTTCGCCATCCAGTGGCTTTATCAATACAAATTCTAGGACATAACTTGAAGACAGTAGAACTATGTACAGAAGATGAGGTAATCAGTCCCTCAACCTAGGAGTAGGTGCGAACAGCACCATAGTCGTGGAGGGACTGATTACCTCATCTTCTGTACATAGTTCTACTGTCTTCAAGTTATGTCCTAGAATTTGTATTGATAAAGCCACTGGATGGCGAAACGTCTACAATAAAGATACCCAGATGTTGCACATGTGTCTTACTCTCATCTTGTCGGTATTATATACCATTCGTACACAAAGATACCTCTTCTTGCCATGTGTCTTATCAAGACGCTGTCTTGACTGGTTCCAATACAGCTGCCTCCAGAATCTCCGTGTCGCCAGCACCCTTGTATAAATCCCCAGCCAGGCAGTAAATTGTGTGGTACATAGGGCTGGTTAGGGCTCAAGGTACCACCCCCCCCTCTATGTAATTACTCTCGCCAGGGTGTAATGGTTGACCTGTGTTGTGTGTATCTTGTAGAATTATGGTTGACTGGGTGCACATAATTATTGGTGAGGCCTCTGGTCAACCACAGGCTCCACCAAGGACGTAAACCCACTCTTGTACCCAAATGGTTTTCGGACGTGTATAATAAAAACGAAAATAGTTGGGGAATAAAAGCTCACTCTGTGTAGAGCTTTATCAAGTGATTGGTAAAGCTTTCTTGATAAAGCTCTAAACAAAGCACTATGTTAGGTATAAGGACACAAGTTCTACTAATGTGATATTTTATTGTGGCAACGTTTCGCTCTCCAGCGAAACGTTGCCATAATAAAATATCACATTAGTTACACTTGTGTTCTTTTACCTAACATATTGTAGGTAATTCTACCAACATTAATACAAAGCACTGTATTGTGGTGGCCTGGTGGCTAAAGCTCCCGCTTCACACACGGAGGGCCCGGGTTCGATTCCCGGCGGGTGGAAACATTTCGACACGTTTCCTTACACCTGTTGTCCTGTTCACCTAGCAGCAAATAGGTACCTGGGTGCTAGTCGACTGGTGTGGGTGGCATCCTGGGGGACAAGATTAAGGACCCCAATGGAAATAAGTTAGACAGTCCTTCGATGACGCACTGACTTTCTTGGGTTATCCTGGGTGGCTAATCCTCCGGGGTTAAAAATCCGAACGAAATCTTATCTTTCTTATCTTATCTTAAAAGCTTACCAATAACAAAGCGTTTGTCTTTACAGGAACACTTACAATAAAGACACAACGTGTCTTAATTTCAACAAGGACACTGTATATGGTCCCGGACACGAGTCCTGGAGATGGGATGTACCTGTAGTGTAGTCGCGCCTCGGTCGATACAGTGATGAACTGAATGATGATGAAAGTGTTTCTTCTTTCTCGGGTCACCCTGCCTTGGTGGGAAACGGCCGATGTGTTAATGAAAAAAAATTATGGTCATGGTTTTGATTCTCGACTAGGCGGAAATTAAATAAATTTTCTTAAGACCCCTGATGTCCCGAGCATCAAAGAGATACACTTGTCTTAGTGCTGTTGTAAATATTATCCCGGGAAAAAATGTTGTATAAATGCTTGCAATAAAATCTAGACTTCTGGAAGTGTGTAAGTGGTTGTGTAAAATCTATACACTGGATAGAAAAAGGGATTGGATTACTGTGACCTCCAGAAGGGTCCTTTCTTTTCCCTGAAGTGGCTGGCTAGGTTATCCAAGACTGTCGTGACGAAGGTGAAGGTCCTTGATCTGTATTCCCTGGAACGCAGGCGAGAGAGATACATGATAATATACATTTGGAAGGTCCTGGAGTGGTACCAAACCTGCACACGAAAATCACTCCCTATGAAAACAAAAGACTCGGCAGGAGATGCAACAGTCCCCAATGGAAAGCAGAGGCGCCACGAGTACACTAAGACACAACACACAAGTGTCCGGGGCCCAAGACTGTTCAACTGCCTCCCAGTATACATGAGAAGGATTACCAATAGACCCCTGGCTGTCTTCAAGAAGGCGCTGGACAGGCACCTAAAGTCAGTACCTGACCAACCGGGCTGTGGCTCGTACGTCAGCTTGCGTGCGGCCAGTAGTAACAGCCTGGCTGATCAGACCCTGATCCACCATGAGGCCTGGTCTCAGACCGAGCCGCGGGGGCGTTGACCCCTGAAACCCTCTCCAGGTAAACGACTTGGTTACATATTCTTAAAATGATTGTATCCAAAGGCTCCTGCTGCTTCTTAGAATAATAATAATAATAATAATAATAATAATAATAATAATAATAATAATAATAATAATTACAAATACAAGACATATAGACCAGAGCGTTTCGGGCATATTAGGTTAATTTTGTTCCCAGGATGCGACCCACACCAGTCACCTAACACCCAGGTACCTGTTTTACTCCTAGGTGAACGGTGACAGCAGGTGTCTTAAGGAAACACGGCTTAATGTTCCCATCTGTACCTGGGATCGAATCTCGGACCTCAATGTGTGAGGTGAGTGCCCTTCCAACCTAGCTACGGGACAATTAGAGTCCCAAGTGTTTATCGGTTTTCTAAATCATTGATTTCTAAACGTCGTTATAAGGTTTCAGTCCAAAATGTGTTTTTTTTTTTTTGAGATATTTTTTTACTGTTCACCTCGTCTGTTACGCCAGATCAGTATCCGTATCAGATTTGGTTTACGAGATGTTCCTCAACAGGATTTTCCATATTAGCGTTTGTTTCTCTCTCTCTGTAATCACTGTTGAGTCGGCAGCTAGGAGGATCTGTTCGGCTAGGAGAACCTTCACTGCTAGGAGGATCTGTTCAGCTAGGAGAAGCTGCTAGGAGGATCTGTTCAGCTAGGAGAAGCTTCACTGCTGGGAGGATCTGCACGGCTAGGAGAAGCTTCACTGCTGGGAGGAACTGGGCTAGGAGAAGCTTCAGTCCTAGGATCTGTACGGCTAGAAGCTTCACCGCTAGGAGGATCTGTACGGCGAGGGGAAGTTTCACTGCTAGGAGGATCTGTACGGCTAGAAGCTTCACTGCTGGGAGGAACTGGGCTAGGAGAAGCTTCACTGCTGGGAGGAACTGGGCTAGGAGAAGCTTCACTGCTGGGAGGAACTGGGCTAGGAGAAGCTTCAGTGCTAGGAGAAGCATCAGTGCTAAATAATGTTGGATTTTGACGGGCTGGTGGTACAGGCTATCGACATTGACCACCAGTGATCCAGGAGCTGATAGCGGTCCACCACTCACCGGCGGTCCAATGTACACTCTTAGGGCCTGTATTACAGAGAGTCCACGAAGCGCTGGTCCAAAAGCCTTTACTAGGATGGTAGCTTGTGAAATGCATCTATGGTCCTTCAGTCCAAGTTTATGAATTGAAGAACCAGCTGCTTCTGGTATGCTGGTCGGTACTGTGGGACTTTCTCTTATTATGTACCTCATCATCACTGGGTGATGTGTCCCCAGTGGACTTCCAGTTCTTGAATCCAAAACCACTGGCCAACTAGCCGCTGCTTGTCCACCAATCTTTACTGTGCAACCAGTCAGCGCTTCTTGTCCACCAGTCCCTGATGGGCAACAAGTCAGTCTTTCTTGTCCACCAGTAACTCTGGGAAGTCTCATCATCACATCGACATTCTCTCCTAAATATCCCCATTTTTTTTGCCATGTTGATGGGAAAAGTGTCAGCAAGCTGGGGAAAATAAATTAGACACGAGAATATCAAGATATTTATGACGAGGATCCAGGCCAAGATGACCAAGGGATAGAAAGCATAAAATTGAACAGTTTGCCAGAAATCACTTCGATGAGGAGTATTTGTCTTCGTCCAGCAAGCCTTACAGAGTCTAGTTGAGTGACATCTTTGCCGCTCTGAGTTCTGTGAGTTACCTTTTCGTTCAGTCTGTGGCTGGCAGACACCTCTCTCTTGTCTCATGACTTTTGTTGCCTCAGTCTGAGGCTCCGCTACATCAATGGGTGTCTCAGTGCTTTCTGCCTCAGTCTTGGGCTCCGCTATATCAATGGGTGTCTCAATGCTTTCTGCCTCAGTCTGGGGCTCCGCTACATCAATGGGTGTCTCAATGGCTTTCTCCCTCAGTCTGGGCTCCGCTACATCAATGGTGTCTCATGCTTTCTCCCTCAGTCTGGGGCTCCGCTACATCAATGGGTGTCTCAATGCTTTCTGCCTCAGTCTGGGCTCCGCTATATCAATGGGTGTCTCAATGCTTTCTGCCTCAGTCTGGGGCTCCGCTACATCAATGGGTGTCTCAATGCTTTCTCCCTCAGTCTGGGGCTCCGCTACATCAATGGGTGTCTCAATGCTTTCTCCCTCAGTCTGGGGCTCCGCTACATCAATGGGTGTCTCAATGCTTTCTGCCTCAGTCTGAGGCTCCGCTACATCAATGGGTGTCTCAATGCTTTCTGCCTCAGTCTGGGGCTCCCCTACATCAATGGGTGTCTCAGTGCTTTCTCTCTCAGTCTGGGGCTCTGCTACATCAATGGGTGTCTCAATGCTTTCTCCATCAGCCTTGGGCTCCGCTATGTCAATGGATGTCTCAATGATTTCTGCCTCAGTCTGGTGCTCCACTACATCAATGGGTGTCTCAGTGCTTTCACTCTCAGTCTGGGGCTCCGCTACATCAATGGGTGTCTCAATGCTTTCTCCCTCAGTCTGGGGCTCCGCTACATCAATGGGTGTCTCAGTGCTTTCTGCCTCAGTCTTGGGCTCCGCTATATCAATGGGTGTCTCAATGCTTTCTGCCTCAGTCTGGGGCTCCGCTACATCAATGGGTGTCTCAGTGCTTTCTGCCTCAGTCTGGGGCTCCGCTACATCAATGGGTGTCTCAGTGCTTTCTGCCTCAGTCTGGGGCTCCGCTACATCAATGGGTGTCTCAGTGCTTTCTGCCTCAGTCTGGGGCTCCGCTACATCAATGGGTGTCTCAGTGCTTTCTGCCTCAGTCTGGGGCTCCGCTACATCAATGGGTGTCTCAGTGCTTTCTGCCTCAGTCTGGGGCTCCGCTACATCAATGGGTGTCTCAGTGCTTTCTCCCTCAGTCTGAGGCTCCGCTACATCAATGGGCCTTAATACTATCCGGAGCCAATGTTTTTTGATATTTACGTGTAGCGTACACTCACAAATCCCGGAAACAAAATCGTTCAGTATCATTCTAGCTTCTCCCAGAGTCGTTTCATTATGCCATAATTAAATCTTGACTTGGGCGTTCTTGTCTCTTCCCTCCAACACAAAACGATTAAAATCTTACACAGTTTCCCTGTTTGGATCCAAGGGAATCCTTAGAATAGACGTTTTATTTATGTCATCCAGTATTACATCGGCTCTAGTTGCATCTTTCCCTTAGCCGTACTGCCCGTATCTGGAAATTATTTTTCCATATTACACTGGCGTGTGCTTTCTTTTCCCCTCCAATTTCAAAATCAAGACATACCTTTATTTTTAGAAAATAATGGGTGTCTATTCCTAAGTGTACTAGTGGAAACACTATACACTGATTTTAGTGGACTCCAACTTACGTTTCCCAATTCTCAGCGAAATCTTGATTTCGTAATCCTCCGGGTTCTTCATAGACTGGAGGCTGGTGACACCTGGAAAATCTTCGACGAAGAAGTATACTTCACGTGCCTGTGTCTCTTTCTTTATCCAGCCTTCTCGCTAGAGAGGAACACACACGAGCACCTCAGTCTTCCTTCGCTACCAAAAATGTTTTTTACATTTTTGCTCGCTAATTATGATAGTATCAGGTCGGGGACAGGTGTGCCCCTGGACGCCAAGTTGACCAAAAATATAGTTACTCATGCCGTAATTTATTTCGTGAATGTGTGCCGTCAGAGAATAATTTGCTGATATTGAGGAAGTTGATGGGCGAAGAAAACAGACATATTCTAGATAAAAAATAAAGTTTAGGTAGAATCATTTTTTGGGAGAGAGATGAAATTAAGCTTATCAGGATGTGTGTGTGTGTGTGTGTGTGTGTGTGTGGAAAAAGTGAGCCTGACGGGGTATATGGTTGAATACATCAATATCAGACAATATAATTATACTAGATTACCTTGAAGTGGGCCATTCAGTTTTCATTATATTGATATGAAGCTCTAAACCTATGTGCATAATAATAATAAAAGAATAATTAAAACAAAGCCGTAAAGCCCTTGTGAAGGCTCGATCCTCCGTCATTAATTCCAGGTAAGATGTGTTATCAGCATGTTTTTGTAGTGGATGTGTGTTATAGTTGTGGTGTTTGTGTTGTGGTGTTTGTGTTATAGTTGTGGTGTTTGTGTTGTAGTTGTGATGTGTTGTGGTGTTGTGCTTGTCTTAGTTGTGGTGTTTGTGTTGTAGTTTGATGTTTGTGTAGTGTTGTGGTGTTTGTGCAGTGGTGTTGTGCTTGTGTTGTAGTTGTGGTGTTTGTGTTGTAGTTGTGATGTTTGTGTAGTAGTTGTGGTGTTTGTGCAGTGGTGTTGTGCTTGTGTTGTAGTTGTGGTGTTTGTGTTGTAGTTGTGATGTTTGTGTTGTTGGTGTGCTTGTGTTGTAGCTGTGGGTGTTTGTGTTGTAGTTGTGATGTTTGTGTTGTGGTGTTGTGCTTGTCTTGTATTGTGGTGTTTTTGTTGTAGTTGTGATGTTTGTGTTGTGGTGTTGTGTTGTGTTGTAGCTGTGGTGTTTGTGTTGTAGTGTGATGTTTGTGTTGTGGTGTTGTGCTTGTCTTGTAGTTGTGGTTGTTTGTGTTGTAGTTGTGGCGTTTGTGTGGTAGTTGTGGCTTTTGTGTGGTAGTTGTGGCGTTTGGTGGTAGTTGTGGTGTTTGTGTTGTAGTGTGATGTTTGTGTAGTGGTGTTGTGCTTGTGTTGTAGCTGTGGTGTTTGTGTTGTAGTTGTGGTGTTTGTGTAGTGGTTGTGGTGTTTGTGTAGTGGTGTTGTGCTTGTGTTGTAGTTGTGGTGTTTGTGTTGTAGTTGTGATGTTTGTGTTGTGGTGTTGTGATTGTGTTGTAGCTGTGGTGTTTGTGTTGTAGTTGTGGTGTTTGTGTAGTAGTGGTGCTTGTGTTGTAGTTGTGGTGTTTGTGTTGTAGTTGTGATGTTTGTGCGTAGTTGTGGCGTTTGTGTGGTAGTTGTGGCGTTTGTGTGGTTTGTTGGGTTTTTGTGTTGTAGTTGTGATGTTTGTGTAGTGGTGTTGTGCTTGTGTTGTAGTTGTGGTGTTTGTGTTGTAGTTGTGATATTTTTTGTAGTAGTTGTGGTGTTTGTGTTGTAGTTGTGATGTTTGTGCTGTGTTGTGGCGTTTGTGTGGTAGTTGTGGCGTTTGTGTGGTAGTTGTGGTGTTTGTGTTGTAGTTGTGATGTTTTGTGTAGTGGTGTTGTGCTTGTGTTGTAGTTTGGTGTTTGTGTTGTAGTTGTGATGTTTGTGTTGTAGTTGTGATGTTTTTTGTAGTGGTGTTTGTGCTTGTGTTGTAGTTGTGGTGTTTGTGTTGTAGTTGTGGTGTTTGTGTTGTAGTTGTAGTTGTGATGTTTGTGTTGTAGTTGTGATGTTTGTGTTGTGGTGTTGTGCTTGTGTTGTAGTTGTGGTGTTTGTGTTGTAGTTGTGATGTTTGTGTTGTAGTTGTGGTGTTTGTACTCACCTATTTGTACTCACCTATTTGTGGTTGCAGGGGTCGATTCATAGCTCCTGGCCCCGCCTCTTCACTGATTGCTACTAGGTCCTCTCTCTCCCTGTCCATGAGCATTATCATACCTCGCCTTAAAATATGTATGGTTCCCGCCTCCACTACTTCACTTTCTAGGCTATTCCACGGCTTAACTACTCTATGACTGAAGAAATACTTCCTAACATCCCTTTGATTCATCTGACTCTTCAACTTCCAATTGTGACCTCTTGTGTCTGTGTCCCTTCTCTGGAACATCCCGTCTTTGTCCACCTCGTCATTCCGCGCAGTATTTTATATGTCGTTATCATGTCTCCCCTGACCCTCCTTGCCTCCAGTGTCGTCAGGCCGATTTCCCTCAACCTTTCTTCGTAGGACAATCCCCGTAGCTCTGGGACTAGTCTTGTTGCAAACCTTTGCACTTTCTCTAATTTCTTGACGTGCTTGACTAGGTGTGGATTCCAAACTGGTGCTGCATACTCCAGTATGGGCCTGACCTAAATGGTATACAGAGTCTTGAACGAATCCTTACTGAGGTATCGGAACGCTATCCGTAGGTTTGCCAGGCGCCCGTATGCTGCAGCAGTTATCTGATAGATGTGCGCCTCAGGAGATATGCTCGGTGTTATACTCACCCCCAGATCTTTTTCCTTGAGTGAGGTTTGCAGACTTTGGCCGTCTAAACTATATTGTGTCTGCGGTCTTCTTTGCCCTTCCCCAATCTTTATGACTTTGCATTTGGCAGGGTTAAATTCAAGGAGCCAGTTGCTGGACCAGGCTTGTTGTAGTTGTGATGTTTGTGTTGTAGTTGTGATGTTTGTGTTGTAGTTGTGATGTTTGTGTTGTAGTTGTGATGTTTGTGTAGTGTTGTGCTTGTGTTGTAGTTGTGGTGTTTGTGTTGTAGTTGTGATGTTTGTGTTTCAGTTGTGATGTTTGTGTTGTAGTTGTGATGTTTGTGTTGTAGTTATGATTGTGTTGTAGCTGTGATGTTGTAATTGAGATGTTTGTGTAGTAGTTGTGATGCTTGTGTTGTTGTAGACCACTTCTCACCCCTGCACAGCAATTCATTCACAATCGGAAGGGTCGAAACGTGCTCGACCCTTCCGACCCGTGCTCTGAAAGTTATTTATGAAGCTCCAGCAGTGCTATTGGATTCCCTTGTAAACAGTGAACCATATCAGCAACTGTTAAGCACTTTTGGCGCTAATCGATGGGCGAAAAAAAATTGACTATCACCAGGGAAGTCTCGTAACATTGGCGGATTCTGGATCGTAATTTGCATACAGAATTGCATCAGAATGTTGCAGAAATATCTTGTGTTTCTTGGTAGTTGGGGAGAATGTTGCAGTTGGCAGTAACGTGATGGAGGTGTGGCAGTAACATGATGGAGGTGTGTCAGTAACGTGATGGAGGTGTGTCAGTAACGTGATGGAGGTGTGGCACTAACGTGATGGAGGTGTGGCAGTAACGTGATGGAGGTGTGGCAGTAACATGATGGAGGTGTGGCAGTAACATGATGGAGGTTGCCCGTAACATGAGGAGGTGTGCAGTAACGTGATGGGTGTGTCAGTAAGGTGCTGGAGGGTGTCAGTAACATGATGGAGGTGTGTCAGTAACGTAATGGAGGTGTGACAGTAACGTGATGGAGGTGTGGCAGTAACGTGATGGAGGTGTGGTAGTAACGTGATGGAGGTGTGGTAGTAACGTGATGGAGGTGTGGTAGTAACGTGATGGAGGTGTGGTAGTAACGTGATGGAGGTGTGTCAGTAACATGATGGAGGTGTGTCAGTAACGTGATGGAGGTGTGTCAGTAACATGATGGAGGTGTGGCAGTAACGTGATGGAGATGTGGTAGTAACGTGATGGAGGTGTGGTAGTAACGTGGAGGTGTGGTAGTAACATGATGGAGGTGTGGTAGTAACGTGATGGAGGTGTGGTAGTAACGTGATGGAGATGCGGTAGTAACATGATGGAGGTGTAGTACTAACGTGATGGAGGTGTGGTAGTAACATGATGGAGGTGTGGTAGTAACGTGGAGGTGTGGTAGTAACATGGAGGTGTGGTATTAACGTGATGGAGGTGGGGTAGTAACGTGATGGAGGTGTGGTAGTAACGTGATGGAGGTGTGGTAGTAACGTTATGGAGGTGTGGTAGTAACATGATGGAGGTGTGGTAGTAACGTGATGGAGGTGTGGTAGTAACATGATGGAGGTGTGGTAGTAACGTGATGGAGGTGTGGTAGTAACATGATGGAGGTGTGGAAGTAACGTGGAGGTGTGTCAGTAACATGATGGAGGTGTGGTAGTAACATGATGGAGGTGTGGTACTAACGTGATGGAGGTGTGTCAGTAACATGATGGAGGTGTGGCAGTAACGTGATGGAGGTGTGTCACTAACATGATGGAGGTGTGTCAGTAACGTGATGGAGGTGTGTCAGTAAGGTGCTGGAGGTGTGTCAGTAACATGATGGAGGTGTGTCAGTAACGTAATGGAGGTGAGACAGTAACGTGATAGAGGTGTGGCAGTAACGTGATGGAGGTGTGGTAGTAACGTGATGGAGGTGTAGTAGTAACGTGATGGAGGTGTGGTATTTTAACGGGGAGGAGGTGTGGTAGTAACATGATGGGGTGTGGTAGTAACGTGATGGAGGTGTGTCAGTAACAGGGATGGGGTGTGGTAGCAACAGGGAGGGAGGGTGGTACTAACGTGATGGAGGGGTGTCAGTAACATGATGGGGGTGTGGCAGTAACGTGATGGAGGTGTCATAAACATGATGGGGTTTGTGTCAGTAACGTTGATGGAGGTGTGTTCAGTAAGGTGCTTGGAGGTTTTGTCAGAAATGAGGAGGTGTGTCTAACGTAATAAGGTGAGACAGTAACGGATAGGGGTGTGGAGAAACGTATGGAGGTGGGGTAGTAACGTGATGGGGTTGAGTAGTAACGTAGGGAGGTGTGGTAAACGGATGGAGCTGGGGGGAGTAGTGATGGAGGTGTGTCAGTAACAGATGGGGGTGTGTGTAACGTGATGGAGGTGTGTCGAACATGATGGGGTTGTAACGTGATGGATTTTTTGTGGTATAAGTGATGGGGGTGGATAACGTGGGGGTTGGTTAACATAATGGAG
>NC_069484.1:7166135-7193915 GCF_026875155.1 Cherax quadricarinatus | reverse complement strand
TTGGGATAGCACCACAAGTACGGCCTCAATTTAATTGTGGACTGTATAATTATATAGTTTAACTGAATGAAGGAGGGGGGGGGGTAGGTTGCACATGTATATATCCATCAAGGAAAAAACACTTGTATATAATACCACCACTTACCAGATATTCTCTGGTGGTCACTTGATGTAGCTGGATCACCCCCAACCTATCCAATTACAACATACCTAACTGGCCAGTATCAGTCTGCTATAACTAGAAGGGTTACTTAACTGTGGGTGATTGATGCTCCTTATTTCCTCCATTCACTATCTCATTTCGATGTCCTGCTACACCGACACGGTTCTTATTCCAGCAGGACGAGGTATCCGTTGGTTTGTCCCGGTTTAGAAGTCGGGACTCCATAAAAACTTCACTATCCTCGGGACAGGAACCACGAGGACTCCACGTGTTCATTCGGAGTAAGGCGACTTATTTCACTTCACACATTCTCTTAACTTAGTGTTATTATCAGCGATTACATTACAATTCACACGACGATTTAATGTCTCATAATTATTATGCACATTAGAGGTCACTCCATTAAGATCTGAGACCGATGAGTGATGATTAAATCACGGGTATTTTCCCTGGACACTTTCCATGGCGGCGCACCCGTCACCCCCGGTCCTACCATTATTCACTAATTTTACCGCTTTATTACAGTGGTCCCGTAAATCACGTTCCCTCACTCTTCACTGGGAACAGTTACGACACTTCCTATTATAAAGTGAGGCCTTATTAATCCTTAGGCCGCCTTGAATGCCAATTTCCTGGTCCCATGCATTCCCAGCCTCTTAACTCCATTCCAAACACTCCTTCCTCATGCCTGTCTCGACCTCCCCCCTGCCCATCAGCGCAGGCGCAGAGCTTCCCTGTTGGTTCTCTTTAAAATATAATTTAGAACAACAGTAATGCATTAATCATGTATATTTCATTATGAAAAATATACAGTATAATTATGGGAATTTATTTTCCATAGTGTGTAAAGGTAGAAAGTTGAAAGTGAACATAGAAAAGAATAAGGTGATGAGGGTATCAAATGGTTTAGATAAAGAAAAATTGGATATCAAATTGGGGAGGAGGAGTATGGAAGAAGTGAATGTTTTCAGACACTGTACTTGGGAGCTGACGTGTAGGCGGATGGATTTATGAAGGATGAGGTTAATCATATAATTGATGAGGGAAAAAAGGTGAGTTGTGCATTGAGGTATATGTGGAATCAAAAAACCTTATCTATGGAGGCAAAGAAGGGAATGTATGAAAGTATAGTAGTACCAACACTCTTATATGGGTGTGAAGCTTGGGTTGTGAATGCAGCAGGGGAGGAGCGGTTGGAGGCAGTGGGGATGTCCTGTCTAAGGGCAATGTGTGGTGTAAATATTATGCAGAAAATTCGAAGTGTGGAAATTAGGAGAAGGTGTGGAGTTAATAAAGGTCAGAGGGCTGAAGAGGGGTTGTTGAGATGGTTTGGTCATTTAGAGAGAATGGATCAAAGTAGAATGACATGGAGAGCATTTAAATCTGTAGGAGAAGGAAGGTGGGGTAGGGGTCGTCCTCGAAAAGGTTGGAAGGAAAGGGTAAGGGAGGTTTTGTGGGCGAGGGGCTTGGGCTTCCAGCAGGCGTGCATGAGCGTGTTCGATAGGAGTGAATGGAGACGAATGGTATTTGGGACCTGACGATCTGTTGGAGTGTGAGCAGGGTAATATTTAGTGAAGGGATTCAGGGAAACCGGTTATTTTCATATAGTCGGACTTGAGTCCTGGAAATGGGAAGTACAATGCCTGCACTTTAAAGGAGGGGTTTGGGATATTGGCAGTTTGGAGGGTTATGTTGTGTATCTTTATACTTATATGCTTCTAAACTGTTGTGTTCTGAGCACCTCTGCAAAAACAGTGATAATGTGTGAGTGTGGTGAAAGTGTTGAATGATGATGAAAGTATTTTGATGAAGTCAGTTACAGGCTGATCATCTAGTAAGCCAAGGTTGATGTTGAAGTCTCCAGCTAAGAGAAGGTGGTGCTTATTCATTTGTCTGTTTGTTATTAGTGACTTTAATTTCTCACTGAAATTTGGGATGTTTGTGTGAGGTATCCGGTAAATAGGCGTCTTAAGGTTTTTTACAGGAAAATTAGCAATAATGTATTCCCCATATTCATCACTAAAGCAAGTGGTGCTAAGACAAGATAATTGGTTAGAGTAATAGATTGCAATACCACCCCAACTTGGTTTGGTCTGCAGTTGTGAATTGCTGTGTATCCTGGTAGAGGGTAGATATCTATTGTGTCCTGCTTAAGCCAGGTCTCAGTAAGAATAATGCAGGAGAAGGGTGTCTTTAGTGATTCAAGGAGTGCTAAGAGGTCATCATAGTGTTTGCTTAAGGACCTGATGTTGTAGTTAAGTAGTGATAGACTTTTAGCATTGTTTAGGATAGTGCTGGCTTGTGATGCTGTGTAATAAAGGCAGTTACTTTCCAATAGGTTTTGATTGGGTGTCAGATTATGGAGGTTTAGATCAGGGTCAACGTGATCAATCATCTTCTAGGTTTAAATTATGGTTATTTATATCCTGAGTTGTGTGTTGAGTTCTAGTACTGATATCTGTAGTGGTAGGAAGTTTGGACAAGTATATAGCTAGAGTATTTTGGTCATGTAGAGTATAGTCACTACTACACATAATGAAGTTGATGTTGTCTATGTGTTGTGCTGGAATGAACTAAAGTACAACTAGGTATAAACTAGTAATATAAAAATACAAATTAAAAATAGAACAAGACTCTCACTTGTAATTGCACTAAGGTCTAATAATGACTTTTGTGGAGTCTATGTTTTGAGCTAGAATGAGCTATAGTACAATATGTTTAATCTAGTAATATAAAAATAAAAATTTAAAAAAATAGCACTAGTCTCTCACTAGTAATTGCACTATGGTCTAATATAGTGAATTTGGTATTGACTATGTATTGAGTTAGAATGAGCTATGGTACAACTGAATTTAATCTAATAATATAAAAATAAAAATTTAAAAAATAGCACCCGTCTCTCACTAGTAATTGCACTATGATCTAATATAGTGAAGATTACACTTATTAAAAGAAAAAAAACTAAAAAAACAAAACAGTGCAGGGGTGTCAACAATCTGTGACTAACTTGCAGGTGCAACTAACAAAATTAACAGCACACAGGAATTACTTGCAACTGTATGTGAGAGGTAAATTGCATAGATGGTTAACACTGAACAATTTAAATCAAGAACTGAGGTGCAAGATGCAGAATAAAATACTGGAATTTAAAATGTAGGAGTGCAAAATAAATGTACAAAATTTAAGAAGCTGTAGGTAAGTGGCAAAATGTGCACTGATGACACTGAACAATTTACTGAAGTATGGCTTCAGTAACTGTAACTGTATTGGTGCAGGACAGTTAAATAATGTCACAAAATATTAGGAAATGCTAGGTAAGTCACTGTTTACTTAACTTTGAGTGCAGATGGACGAAGGTACTGGTGCTGCAGGTCCTGAAACTTTCAGTGATGCTCTAGTAACACTACACGCCTCGTAGCATTTGTATACTGCTATGGGGCTTCAATGTCGTAGGAAAAATTATCAGAATGGACTTGGGAAAACTGAAAGACCGGGGTTACTCTCTGGATGTATAACCGCAGCAAGTAGCAACAGGCTGGTCCTATATCTGCCGTCACTGGTCCTATCCGAACTCCAGGTATGGCCAAAATTTGCAAGTACTCTGCTTGCAACAACATGCAAGTAAACTTAGTGACATAAAAACTGACGGTGACGACAACGAAATGGACAAATATGAAAAAGAGGGACCTGGCATTCAGTAAACCAGACCTGCTGCCAGACGTGGAACCAGACACGAGACGTTTTCCTTCTACAATGAAAATAACTGACCTCCATATCAACTGCAACCATTGTACAACGGAAGACAACATGGCAGAAAACCTGATTCATCTAAATCTCCAAGGAAATGAACAGTCTGTAGGACTTTTTTCTCAGTGCCAAATGATGGAAAGAAATTGAGCCTTATTAAACAAGGCTAACCGCATCCAAACAGCAGCTCCTGCCAGACGTACTCCTACGAAGTGAAATTCTCATCTTTACTGACGTTTCATACTTTGACAGTGAGCATCATATCTGTACCACCATCATACACCTGTACCATGCTAACGAGATGGAAACACAGGCGACTCCGTCAAATCCACAGTACAAAACTCCAAGGTATAGACGGTTATCCCTCATGCCAGTCCGTGGGAAAGAATGAATAGTTAAATAGTCAAGTTAATGATTTTAGTAGCTGACCTATATTACAGCAGACAGTATACCAGGAGAAAATCATACATAAAAAGCCAAATATATCTATAATCACAAGTAAGTCAGGTTTAGGTGGCGTTTACTCCCCACAGTGTTTTAAAAATGGCTGAGCACAGAACAGGTCAGGATACAAAACCCGACCAACCCCCGAAAAATGGAATTGGAGGGGGATTTGAAGAATAAAGACCATTGATTAAACATTTTCTGGTCTAACCAGAAGGAAAGGAGTTAGAAAGTTAATTGGTGAAGCCAGACTGTCAAGTGAGGTGTGTAGGGGAGTGGTAATAAGGGGTTAACTATAAGGGGTTTTGTGGAAGTTAAGGAAAAGTGAAGCAGTGAAAGAGGGTTTTGAATAGGGAAATTTTACCTAGTAATTCAGTTGTTTTGCTAAAGCAGATACTAATGTACTAGGGACCTGGTAAAGATAAATAAATATTATTGATATAAGATAAAAAGCGAAATTGAAAATGGCAGGCATTAGGGGGGTACAGGCTGCCAAATTATATTTTATGTCTTCTTCAATTCCATGAAGAAAGAACATCAGTCATGGGGGCTGGAAAAGGTGAATGTAGTAACAGATCGCCCTGACCAGTAAAAGCCCAACAGTTTCCACCTACCAGAAAAGTAAACCTCACTAATCGCCGCAAGGTAAAATGGCAACACCCATCCAAACAAAACTATGCACACAGCTCTTATTGTACGCTCTTAGTGGTGATATCCAATTAATCCAGGACCTCAAACATTGTGCAAGAGGCCAAAAACAGACAGATAAATACGGCGATAATGACGGTCTAGTACTAGGGATTAAACCTTAACTCCCATATGTAATGCAATACATAGTCAACTAATGTGAGACAATACAGCCTTTATATCTCAAACACTAACAAACAGGTGCATACACTGTACTAAAGTACCCACCATGAAAAACAGAAAAGGCACCTTATGTAAAATGTGTAAGGTGGGGCATGATGGATTATGTACAATTATAGCAACGGTGCAGAATCATTTTTGTTTGTAACAAATGCACATTGGCAACAGTTAAACCCTTTAGTAGTGATGGACATTGATTACCTAATTTTAAAATACAAATGAACCCATTGCCCTATATAGATGATTATGATTTTTTTTATGAAACAGGCCTGTCCCTTATCATGTCACTTCTTCCTAAATTGGCAGAAGATTAGGATTCTAGCCTAACAAAATTAGGGCAGCAGTTATAACCATCTCAGATTCTTGGTTGGATGATCGCGGTACTGTCGACGAGGTCAAAATAAAGGTTACAATATAAAACGCTTAGATAGGAACCGAATGGGGGTTGGGGTGGAGTAGGTGCCTACATTAGAAATGACATAGCTTACAACCCAATACCTGATTTAAATACTATATACTGGAGATTCTAATGGTTTGAAGTGCTCTTCCCAAGACCAAACCCATCTAGTAAGAACTAGTTACCGACCGCCCTCCACCAGGACCAGTTCTTAGAAGACTTTTTCAAGTCTTTGTCCGGAGTTGAAAACAATTGCGAACATAATACTGGGCGACTTCAATATCGTTTCAGCAGCAAAAATAACGGGCGATTGCAAAAGGTATAAGCATATTCTAGGATAAATAGCTACACACCAACTAATTAATAAACCAACCCCTGATCACAACCAGTTCTCCATTCCACCCTAATTGCCACATAATTTGTAACCGCGCTGAGAACATTAGTCAGTCAGCGTCATTACCAACAGGTCTTATGATCATTTTCATCATTTACTGCACCTGGAAATCACTAGGGATAGAATAGCCTGCACAGGACAATACAAATGAGTCCAACTAGAAACTACAGTTAAGAAACAACTGGTAAATAGGCGACACAATTGTGACTGGACACGAATACACAAGTTTCACGACGTAAACGTTGTCCTGGGAAAAATCAAAACCATGTTCACAACCATTCTTGATAATAATTAAACCAGTTTAAAGAGTTAGATAAGACGAAGAACTGAACCCTGGATGACTACTGAGATATTAGATAATAAATTCAGAGACCAGCGCTAATAAGATTTAAAGCAAACACACAGGATATTGCAGCACTAAATGAATTCCAAAGGGTGAGGAACAGAGTACAGAGGCTTATAAAGGAGCAAAGCAAAGCACTATTGCTCAAAAATTGAAGAGTATAAGCATCACCCCAGAAAGCTCTGGCAAACACGAAAAACATTGGGTATAGCCATAGGCCAAGTAGATTAGGTCTAACATAGTACTTCACTATCGATGAATGAGGTATGCCACAAAACATCTAAGGTGGCAAATTGCTTTAATTCCTACTAACAATCTTTTGCATCAACACTAGTAAGTAAACTACCTGCTGCATCAAATACCTTTAACAACACAGACTCTGATAAATTTCAAACATACTATACAATAAAGGGGTTAAACCCCAAACAGTTTTGTCACTAGTTAAGTGTAATCTCATGACTTCATGCAAAAAGAACTAAGCAGGTTAAAACCCATCTAAGAAGACACAGGCCCTGATAACATCCCGTCTAATTTCCTAAAAGAAATGTGCTATCTGAACTGTCAATCCTATTGCTCACATAAAAAGTCTACAATAACCACGAATACCGTACCGAGGGGTTCAAGGAGGCCAGATTTACTCCTAACTTCAAGAAAAATAATAGGTCTGATGTAAGCACTATAGACCCTGTTATAATACTCATTGTAATATCTAAAATCTGAGAGGGTGTAATTCCTCAAGTAGTAATACCTTAATGACAACAGCATTCTCCAACTATCATTCGGGCTTAGAAGATCCTACTCAACCGATACCCCCCTTATTAATCTGATGGATTACCTGAAACTGAAATGTCAAATAGGAACCTCATAGTATGGTAACCTTAGACCTGGTAAGACACATATGCACCAAGTTTTGTAGTAACTTTATTCGAAACGTTTCACCGCCTACACAGTAGCTTCTTCAGGTCGAGTACAGAAAGGTTGAAGAAGCAAAGATACTTGAAACGATGTAATCTTCCAACACCCTTAAATTTTGAGGTGGTCAGTCCCTCATTCTGGAGAAGAGCATTGTTTCCGGTGTCTGAAACAATATTGTTTCAGACAACGGAACAAGCTCTTCTCAGACTGAGGGACTGACCCCCTCAAAACTTTAAGGTTGAATGGACTGTTTACATCGTCTCAAGTATCTTCTGCTTCTATCAACCTTTCTGTACCGACGGAAAAGCCTACTGTGTAGCGAAACGTTTCGAAATAAAGATACCTAACTGTTCATATGTGTCTTAACCCAACAATCTGTCGGTAATTTCATACCATTTTAATGTTCAACCTTAGACCTGCAACAGGCCTTCGATACTGTCAACCACAAATTTATTATGTAAGAAACTTCAAGCCTTATCGGTATAGGTTCTGTAGACTGGTTTAATCCTACCTTAAGCAAAACAGAGCCAAATAGTCAAATTCAACAAAAACGGATCAGAACCCTGCCGATAACATGTGGAGTTCCACAAGGTAGTATTCGGGGTCCCTTATTAATTCTTATTATGTCAATGATATGCCTATCAGAGTCAATGCAAACTCCTACTGTTTGCAGATGACAGTGCTCTGTTAGTGTCAGGTAAAGACCCACAAGATATTGCTAATGTTTTAACATTGAACTGGCGTCCTGCAGCAAATGTTAGTAGACAACAAACTATCATTACACCTATGGAAAAATGGAAGCCATTCTCTTTGGAACGAAACATAAACTGAGAAGGGTAAATAATTTTAATGTTCATGTAATGGGGAGTCCCCTCACTTTGGTTTCCAACATAAAATATCTGCTGGGAATCCCCTTTGACCCATGCATGTCAAAATTGATAGGGAACAGTGTAGTAAAAAACGAATGCCCAGACTGAAGTTCCTGTATAGACAACCCAGTGTTCTACCTACTGAGCTCGCAGGACCCTATGACTAGCCTTAAGACAATGCCATAATGGATTACGCTTCTCTTGTCAGTACTTCTGCCTTGACAAAAAACTGAAAGATAGACTGCAAATCACCCGAGAACAAAATCGTAAGATTCATCCTGGGGCTGACCAAGAGAACATGTAGGGCAGGATGAATTACAGCAGTTGGATATGCTGAAAATGTTTGAAGACAGAGTAAAAAACATCTGAAGCTAAATCATGTTTATAAAATTCTCATAAACAGGGTCCAAATATATCTTGCTGTCCAATTTTGTCAAGGTTGGAACCAAAAGCAATCATAGTACTAGGGGAGAGAGCACACTTTGTAGTACCCACAGTCCAGTGCCAAGGCGTCAAACACCTTTTATTGTACAGCAATAAAGGAATGAACAACTACCCCAATGTCAAAGAAGCCAGTCAATAGCATGAACCATCAAGAAGAGTGCCAAATTGTTGTCTGATGAAGTAGCTACAGAAAGGGAGGGGAATGATTTTCTATTTTTTAGCTAAAATACCGTGTAAATTTTTACCTTATTTCCTATAATGACCCTCGTGTATTGTGATAGTCTTATTTGACCCTCCGTGTAGTAGTCTTAATGACCCTCGTGTGAGTAGATAGTTTTTTTAGGTATGATAATAAGATGTTTATCTTCATTGTAGAATAATAAGAAATATTATAACCTTTTATCGTTATAATAAGGTAAAAGGACCCCGAGATGGAAATAATCACGTCGTGACTTGTTTGGTTGATGCCTAGGTTCTCTACACATAATGGCTGCTATGTATGAAATTCTATGTAACTGTCTGTTTGTGTATACCTAATAAATTTACTTACTTACTTACTTACTTACTAATAACGTGGGATACTCGCGTGAACCACACTGCGGGGTTGTACACGGCATGCGGTCCTGCGCATTCGGTGCGCGGTGGGTGATGTATGAGGCGCAGTGGTTCGTAATGTGGTGACCTGACTGCGGCTTCAGCACACGAGACAAAACATTTACTGCACTACTCCAACGTGCTAAAAACAGGCCTACTTGAAACTATGACTAGACGAGTAAATTTTACTGTATACAAATCACTGGGGAAACAGAACTGGTGATGAACTGAATGTAACACAAGGAAGAAAAAAAAAATAACTGGCACACAAAAAAAACTGCACTGCTGGAGATACTAGACGCCGATAAGTTGTTAACACATGATGATTCACGAGCTGCTGTAGACGCGAGGGGGGCTGGAACTGAGTTGGCTTAGGGGCTATGCCATCTGTTCGTATGTTGACGCCTGTACTCATGTTGCTCTTTGGTCATCTTTTTATTTTTTGTAGACTTAAGAAATGTTTGGAAACAAGTTTCATTTATGTTTTTGATATTGTCTATTTGCATAATAAATTAGAAAAATACTTATTTGGTGCTTTATTAATAAAGGTGAGTACAAATAGGAAGCCAGTTTGTCTCAGCAAACGGAGGAACAAACCTTCACCACGTCTTGCGCTGAATGACCCACATGGGTTCAGCACTTAATATGAATTAATAAAAAATAATAAAAAAATTTATTAACGAATGCAACTTTGCAACATTAAAAATTTGGCACCCTTTACTGGGCGGGCCTGTATATTTGTTGACGTCGAATATTCGCAATTGAACAAAAACTTACTTTTAGAAATCCATTTATATAGGCTCATTTTCCTTACATTGACAAACTCCATCGACTAATAGGAAAGACATTTCGAATTTTGCAATTTTTCTAGCAATGACTGGTAAAAGGTTAATTAATGTGTTAACATGTTTTATTACCATATCCCTAGTGACTGTTATATTATAAAATTTATTTTCTTCAGGTCCATTATAAAAACTAATTATGTTCTGAAATATCGTTTGTGTCTTCTTGTGTGTAAACCGAGAGGAAATAATTAGTAAAAGACGAATACATTTCATTCTCCCTGTCGGTAAGGTGTCCAGGGTTAGTGTTAAGAGGACCTAACTTAGCCTATATACCCGGAGAAAGCCTTACGGGTTAGTTTTTGAATCATATACAACTTCAAGTTCAGTCCCGTTTAGCTTTTCTTATCCTTTTTCAACCTCCCTCTTAATGTGAATATATTAACTCATAACACGACCCTCACCTATTATGATGCACCTATAAATTCCTTTCTTGTGCCGTAAAAGTTTTTCAAGTCTCTTGTTTATCCATTTCAGATCGTTTCTATTTGATCTCATTTCTTTAAATGTAATAAATATTGTTAGGGAAGCGTTTAGAAAACTGTCATACTGATAAGTGTTCTCTAAGCCCATTATAATCTGTTAAGCGAAAATCTGGTACTTGTGCAAAGTTCCTCTGTAATCTCTAGATGATTAACTAGAGTGTCCTTGTTATCCAGAACTATATCAAGTAAGTTATTTCCTCTTGTTGATTTTGTCACAAACTGCTCCAAAAAATAATCTTTAACTACCTCCAGCAAGTCGTTTGACTCAAGATTCCCAGTCAATGAATCCCAATCAATTACTACGTTATCGTACCTTGTGACCTTTACAATTTCTCCCCAAAGTAGTCTCCAGTGGTCTCTATCCAAGTTTGGTGGATGGCAAATCACGCCTAAAATTAATTTTTCATTCGATTCCAAAAATTCTACCCCGACTCTGTGTGTGATTTTCAGGACATTGGTCAGTACGCTGAGGTCAGTGGTCCACGTGTGTCATACCTGGCCTAGCTCTTGGGGGTTAGCGTGGGCTGTTACCAAGCACCATGGCTTGTTGTAGTGCTTTTAAATCTCAGGTTCAAGTGTTGAAGAAGGAGATTCTACTTCTTCAGAAGGAAAATATGAGACTGAAGCATCGCATAGATGAGTTTGGGAGTGAGTGTGAGTCAGATTAGCTGGTAAGGAAGGAATGGTCACCAGCAGTGATAAGTGGGCAACCGCTTTAAGTGGCAAGTGGTTCTCAGTTCAGGAAGAAGAAGATGAGGAGAGTTAATAGAGAAGATGTGAGGTAGGAAATCGAATCTCTTTCTCCAAGACGAGTGTACTTCAGTGGTTATGAGGTTACAAGGTACCACCAATTCAATGCTAATCATGTAAGAATATTTTTAATAGTAGTGATTCTCAGTCAGATATAGGACCGTGCATTTTGTAATAGAGACGAAAGGTCCATACAATAGTGGTTCTTCCCGGAGCTGTGTTTGGCGAACATATCTCAGTTGATAATATTATGATAGGTGGGAGTAATGACATTGGGAAGGCTGTGGATAGAGGAGCTGCTGGATAAGTACAGGTCAGCCATAGAAGTAGTTAGGTCTAATGAGGGATCCCATCATATGCAGCTCTTGCCTAGAAAGGTGGCAATGATTGGATGTCCTAGGCCTTGGTATAAATTGCTGCTAGGTGCTGCAAGGAACTTGCAATCGCATTCATTGAAAACTGGACCCTTTTCTTTGACAACGTGATATGTAAGCAAGGGAGGGTTCATCTCTCTGTGATTGGAGTGGTTTTGGCATTAGCCAATTCAATTGAGAGGGCAATTGATTCTTGTCTAGGAATTTAAACTAGATTATTGAGGGTTGGTGTTTGTGGGAAACAATCAGCTGCAGCATTAGGTAAAACAGCAGTTATTACCGGAATACCTCAGGGATATTTAAAAAGACATTATTCTAAATAATAATTGCTATGTATTGGCAAATCAATTGATCAACAAACAAAGAGAGATAGTAGAGGTCAACGATGACTAGCGCCCGTAAATTTACTATACAAATAGTAGGAGCTACGAAATGAGATAGATGAAGCTAAAATTACTTCAAGTGTAGAATATAGATATTATTGGTATAACAGAGACCTGGTTCAACCTGAAAGATAGAGAAATGCCTTCTGAATGCAACATACAGGGGTATAAACTATTCCACACTGATAGGGTCAACAGAGGTGGTGGGTGGCGATGTTGTAGAGAAATATTAATTGTTGTCTTAGATATGATATAAGATTAGAAAAATCGAACACAGAATACTGTTTGGCCACAGTTTCTCGAGGACGAGACAAATTAATTGTGTGTGTGATTTATAGGCCCCCAAACCTTGATAGGGATGCCAGTAACTGTTTATGGACGAAATTCATAAGGCATCTAATATGAAAATTTTTTGATAATTGGAGATTTAACTTCTGACAAATTGATTCGAACAATATTAACGGAAATCGTGATCAAGTGACTTTTCTTGATACGGTTCAGGATTGCTTTTTAGAACATTTTTGTGACAGAACCAACTAAAGGAACAATCTGCTTGACTTGGTTTCTCGCCAACAAAGATTCACTAATTAATAATCTTTGAGGTATAATGGTGAGTTTGGAGAAAGTGATCACTAATCAATTAGTTTTCAATATATCATGGATTACCCAGATAACTGCATCAAATCGCTGTCCCGATTTTCCGCTTGCCGACTTCATGAATCGAAAAATTACCTGTGGCTAAATTGGGATGTCTGACTATGGGTCAGTAGGTGATCTTGGTTTGCCAATATGACGTTTTTCAGAGCATAGTTTCTAGCTGCTCAGACAACTTTTGTTCCGATAGGGAAATTAGATCTAACAAAAAATATCCATATGGATTAACAATAGATTAAAACATCTCATTGGTCAAAGAGAGCATATATAGGCGTAGAAAAAAGGATGGGCAGTTTAAAAATCAATATATTCAATTAAAGAAGAACTAAAAAAAGGAAATTGAAAAGCAAAAGGGATTATGACCTAAAGGTCGCAAAGGATTCAAAGACTAACCCAAAAGGTTCTTACAGGTATACAGAAGTAAGATTTCGGGAACAAGAATTGGCCCACTAAGAGTAACTCTGTCAATCACTGACAGTGATAAGATATTGTGAAATTCTAAATACCTACTTCCTCTCCATTTTCACCCAGAAAAGACTAGTGAATTCCTGAAATAATATATTATGTCGAACAGATGATAAAAACTAGTAGATTGCGGTAACTAGTGACATGTCCCAGACAAATAGAGAAAACTAAAAAACCTAACAATCCCCCAGGACCTGATGAACTGTTTTGCAAGGGTGTTAAAGAATGTAATGAGGAACTTTAGCATACATTTGCTAAACTTTTCACATATCACTACAAACTGCATAGTGACAGACAAGTGGAAAATGGCAAATGTAATAACCTATTTACAAGTCAGGTGACAGGTCCTTGGCTTCGAACAATAGACCAATAAGCCCTTACCTCCATAGGGAAATTTATGGAATCAATAATTGCAGACCAATTCGGTAGCCATCCTTGACAGGCCACAGATTGATTAATGAATCTCACACAGTTTTTACAAAGGGGCGTTCCTGTCTTACGAATTTACTAACTTTTTCACTAAGGTGTTAGAGAAAGGTAGATCATGGTAAATGAATATGATATTGTTATATGGACTTCAGTAAGGCTTTCGATAGAGTTCACACCAGAGGCTATTGAGAATCTTAGGCACCCGGAATAGGAGGAGAAATTTTTTCTGGTATTGGCATGACTGACAAATAGACAGCAGAGAGTTTGCATAAATAGGAGAATCAGAATGGGGGCACGCAAAACCGTATTCCTCAGTACCGCGTTGCTCGTTGTTGTTCACAATTTACATAAACGACATAGATGAGGAATAAATACGACATAAGCCAAATTTGCCGATGAAACCAAAATGGGCCGTCAAATTTCATTCTAATGAGGACTTAAGAGCACTCAAGATGAGCTGAAGACTGATGAAATGGGCGGAGAAATGGCAGATGCATTTAATATTGACAAATCAAAGTTTTTTTTTTTTCTACATGTTGGACAGTTAAATAACCATGCCCATAAACTAATATGTAGATCTAATACTACTGAATGCGAAAAGGATTTATGAGTTCTGTTAGCAGTAACAAAACCAAGACAACAGTGCATTAGTGTTCGCAATAAAGCTAACAGAATTCTTGGCTTCATATCTAGAAGTATAAATAATAGAAGTCCTCAGGTTGTTCTTCAACTCTATATATCCTTGGTTAGGCCTCATTTATACTATGCTGCTCAGTTCTGGTCACCGTATTACAGAATGGATATAAATGCTCTGGAAAACGTGCAAAAGAGGATGACGAAGATGATCCCATGTATCAGAAATCTTCCCTATGAGGATAGACTGAGGGCCCTGAATCTGCACTCTCTCGAAAGGCGTAGAATTAGGGGGGATATGATCGAGGTGTATAAATGGAAAACAGGAATAAATAAAGGATATGTAAATAGCATGCTGAAAATTTCCAGCCATCACAGGACTCGTAGCAATGGTTTCAAGTTGGAAAAATTCTGATTAAGGAAGGATATAGGAAAGCACTGGTTTGGTAATAGAGTTGTGGATGAGTGGAACAAACTCCCGAGTACAGTTATTAAGGCTAAAACGTTGTGTGGTTTTAAAAATAGGTTGGATAAATACATGAGTGGGTGTGGGTGGGTGTGAGTTGACCTGACTAGCTTGTGCTGCTGGGTCTGGTGCAGCGCTCCATCCTTGAGTGGGGATGACCAGGCTGGGTGGGTCATTGGGATAATCCGAGGGGGTGGGTCACTGGTCTAATCTGGGGGGAAACATGGACCTGCTCCGCTTGGGTCAATAGGCCTGTTGCAGTGTTCCTTCTTTCTTATGTTCTTATGTTCTTATGACATATATACCACCTGGACCCTCCTTCCCGGCACTTCTATCAACGTGTAATAACTTAAAACCTTTATGGCAAATAGGTCTGTGGAAAATAAATTCCCATAATTGTACTGTATATTTTTTTATAATGTAAATATACATGATTAATGCATTACTGTTGTTCTAAATTGCATTTTGAATAGAACCAAGAGTGTTCAATCTGTGCCTGCGCGGATGTGCGGGGGAAGAGGTCGGGAGAGGGCATCGAGAGGCGGGAGTATTTTGAATGTAGTGAGGAGGCTGTGAAAACATGGGACCAGGAAATTGGCGTTCACGGCGGCCTAAGGATTAATATAGGCCTCACTTCATAATAGGAAGTGTTCGTAACTGTTCCTGGTGAAGAGTTAGGGAACCTGATTTACGGGACCACCGTAATAAGTGGTAAAATTAGTGAATAATGGTAGGACGGGGGTGACAGGTGCGCCGCCATGGAAAGTGTCCAGGGGAAATTACCTGTGAGTTAATCCTCACTCATCGGTCTCAAATCTTAATGGAGTGACCTCTAATGTGTATAACAATTATGAGACATTAAATTGTCTTGTGAGTTGTAATGTAATCAGTGATAATAACACTAAGTTAAGGAATCGTTGAAGCGATATGAGTTGCCATTCCCAGAGTGTGTGTGCACATGTTTACCTCGTTGTTCCTGTCCCAAGGATAGTGAAGTTTTTACGGAGTCACGACTTCTAAACCGGGACAAACCAACGGATACCTCGTCCTGTTGGAATAAGAACCGTGTCGGTGTAGCAGGACATTGAAATGAGATGGTGAATGGAGGAAATAAGAAGCATCAATCACCCACAGTTAAGTAACCCTTCTAGTTACAGCAGACTGATACTGGCCAGTTAGGTATGTTGTAATTGGATAGGTTATGGGTGATCCAGCTACATCAAGTGACCACCAGAGAATATCTGGTAAGTGGTGGGATTATGTACAAGTGTTTTTCCTTGATGGATATATCCATGTGTAACCTACCCCCCCCCCTTCATTCAGTTAAACTAATATAATCTATACAGTCCACAATTAATTAGTAGCGCCGTACTTGTGGGTGCTATCCAATTTATACTGGTCTCGGACAGATATGGATAAGATTGTGAGGTCGAAGGGGCCACCTACAGTGACCAGATGTGGTTAAGTTTTCTCACATGTCTACACGGGGTGACTACGGTAACTATATAGTTGTTGTCTCCCAATGAGATTACTCATATGCATGTAATGCTGAGGTATATACAGGTAACACCCCTATAAAATTTTCCATAAGGTCAATATTACTTACACTTGCAACTAATCTCAACTTGTCTATCTTCAGCACTATCTCTATTACTGTCCTTATCACCTATTGCCACTTGCTTTCAAATCTTCACAAATAAACTCAATCTTATTCTGCCTACAAATGGTTTCCCTAAAACTCACAATATCGCTACAATGAGAAATCATTTGCATTGATGAGTGTCGGGGGAATTTTGCCTGAATGGTTCTGAGGCCTTGAAAAACAGAGATAGTGTGGGATGCTGAATTTGAATTTTTCTAGGATCTCATTATCTAGATTTATTGAAATGTTTATCAGTTTCTTAAAATATGAGCCATTGACTAAGATCATCCATTATAAAGTATAAATATTACGTATATTTCATAAAGCTCTATTAGCAGCAGTAAAAACAACACCAATAAAGTCTTAGTGTGATCGACACCATGCCTAACCCTTCTAGGGTAGGGTAGGTGCCTGAGCCCGAGCCTTTAGCTCATAAGACTCATTCCCATTGCCGGGGCGGGGATGGCAGACCAGAGAGGCCTAGCTTGTGGCTAGACCTGGGGACAGTTGGTCCCAAAGATGAGGAGGTACTTGTGCCTCCTCCCATGGGAGACTTAGGTCTCAGACACTCCCTAAAGAGGGAGCCAAAGCCGGGCCACCACTTGGAAAAAGCCCGGGCCGGGAGAATACGGGCGAATCTTTAAATAATAATAATATAATAGTCTTATTGAGGAATACCTCAATCTTTATCTGTCCTAGAGGGAGAAACCTGTCACCGGCCCTGGAAAATAGGGCGCGGGTGATACCACTAAATAAAAATACACACAAACAGTCTATTGTCAAAGTCTCTGAAGAACCACAGCAGAGCAGGAGAAACTGGTCTCAGTGTCTAATGAGCTCAACGTGCCCGGGTAGTATCAACCACTGTTAAATGTATCACACAACCACACATCTCATTGAAAGTCTTGGTATTTGAGATCTAAGCACAGTATCAGTAGAAAATAGAGATTCAGACAAGTTCACAGACGGCGTAATCCTAAGCTACATTGTGTGTTATTAATAATCTATTAAAGTTTATATAATACTATAAATATTACATTTTGATGTATTTATGTATTTAATATTTTCTTAAGTACCAGCAGTATACGAGTATGAATGTTAACAATGAAGATTACCATTTTAAATTAGTAATATTACAGAGAAGGACTAGCCCTGCGCATTAGTCCCTTTAGACATTTACAGAATAATTCTGTATATATATATTATATATATATTATATATATATATATATATATATATATATATATATATATATATGTCGTGCCGAATAGGCAGAACTTGCGATCTTGGCTTAAATAGCAACGTTCATCTTGCCATATAGGACAAGCGAAAATTTGTGTATGCAATAATTTCGCCAAAATCATTCTGAACCTAACGAAAAAAATATATTTCATTGTGTTTGTTTAGTATTAAATTACAGTAAACAAATCTAAAATATATTTAGTTGGGTTAGGCTAAAATAAATTGTTCTTGTTATAATAAGGTTAGGTAAGTTTTCTAAGATTCTTTTGGTGCAAAATTAAAAATTTTTACATTAACATTAATGAAAAAATATATCTTTAAACGTATAAGAGAAAATTTTAGAAAGGACTTAACTTTAAATGAGTTCTTGCTAATTGACCAGTTTTACATATTCGGCACGACATATATATATATATATATATATATATATTATATATATATATATATATATATATAATATATATAATCATCATCATCGTTCAACACTTTCACCATCACTCAAACATAATCACTGTCTTTGCAGAGGCACTCAGATAGAACAGTTTAGATATCCCTCCAAACTGCCAATTTCCTAAACCCCTTTTTTAAAGTTCAGGGTAACTGGGTGACTGGTTCAGGGTAACTGGTCCGTCTAAACAGTTACCCTGAATCTTTTCACAAAATATTACCTTGCTCACACTTAAACAACTCGTCAGATCCCAAATACATTTGTCTCCATTCACTACTATCTAACACACTCACACACGCTGGAAGTCCAAGCCCCTCGCATACAAAACCTCCTTTACCCCCTCCCTCAAACTTTTTCGAGGTCGATCCCTACCCCACCTTCCTTTCCTTACTGATTTATACGGTCTCCATTCTCTCTAAATGACCAAACCACCTCAACAATCCCTCTTCTGCCCTCTGACTAACACTTTTATTAACTCCACACCTTCTCATAATTTCCACACTTCGAATTCTCTGCATAATATTTACACCACACATTGCCCTTAGACAGGACATCTCCACTGCCTCCAACCGCCTCCTCGCTGCAGCATTTACATCCCAAGCTTCACACCCATGTAAGAGTGTTGGTACCACTGTACTTTCATACATACCCTTCTTTGCTTCCAGAGATTAAGTTTTTTGTCGCCACAGATATCTCAACGCATCACTCACCTTTTTTTCTTCTTTAATTCTATGGTTAACCTCATCCTTCATAAACCCATCCGCTGACACATCAACTCCCAGATATCCGAAAACATTCACATCTTCCATACTACCTCTCTCCAATGTGATATCCAATTTTTCTTTGTCTAAATCCGTTTTAGACTTATGTAGCCACACAGAGAAGCACATATCCTCTCGCCCTTGGAGGGTGAGAAGATATGTGGTTGAAGCCATCAGATGCGACACTCAGAAATTATCACATGAAGAGCAGTATTTCAATTATTTTAGTTTATAAAATATGTAAATGGGGCTAACATCAATCCAAACTTTTCTCAACGTAAGGTTGACCACCAATTCAAGGACTGATTACCTCAAGTCTTCCTTATTTTCCACCTTTCTCTACATTGAACTGAAGAAGCCACTGACTGGCGAATAGTTTCTACATTGAAGATACCCAAATATTACACAAGCATCACATTTACGAACTTGTCGTTTTTCTAAACCATTTTTTCAAAAGTAAGTTTTATGTAAACTTAATCTACATAACATGCAAATTTTTATCAATGGTCATAAAGTCACATAGATGTTACTTGCACGTAAAGGAGCATTAAGCTGATTTAAAATACGATAACCAAATAAAGTCAAACACCGATTTATTTTTGATCAGAAGAGACAGTCTCCAATTATTTCACATAAACCAACTTAATTAATAAATCCGTCTTATGTTAACTTACACAACCTAAGGTTAAAATATTGTTGTCCTTGAAGAAAATACACCAGCACTGAAAGTTTAAAATTGACCTAAAGATGTATTTCCCGGCCATTGTACAGAATACAACAACAACAACAACAAACACAACAACACATATACTTACTCAACCTTAACCTTAAGGAACATTAAAATTAATTTAGACAAAATTTAAGTGTGAAGTTCTGAGTTTGTTTAAGACCAGACTATCATGATGGTTGAAGCTGACTTCTTGAGTACCTTTATAATAATAATAATAATAATAATAATAATAATAATAATAATAATAATAATAATAATATTAATATTATTATTATTATTATTATTAACATTAATAATAATAATAGTTAATAATAATAATAATCGTAATAATTATTATAATCAAGGGGGAAGCGCTAAACCCGGAGGATTATACAGCGACTTGGGGGGGGATGTTGCAGGCATTCAGGCTTAATTCGGGAAACTGGAGCACAGATCCAATTCCCTAAATCAAGAGCCCCTCACCAACATCAAGGAACCTTCCTTGAGGGTAATAGTAATAATAATAATCATGTTAATATAATAATAATAATAATAATAATAATAATAATAATAATTATGAAGGCTTACTCAGCCCTGTAACAACTTCAGACAGTATTACCAAGGCTGGCTCCTCCTCAGGAAAATTAATGAATAGAAAAAGAAATAATTCACAAAGATAAACACTTTATTATTTAGTAATGCAAAGATAAAACATTGAAACATGAAGATGTATCCTATTTGACAGAAAAATGAAAAATGAAATGAAAAAATGACATTTTATTCAACGCTAATACGTACAGTTGTACTGGGGTGTCTGGTTGATGTTGACACCATCTTGTAGAAATTGTAGCCGTTGTTGATGTGGGAGGGGGGGGGTCACAGGTGTTGAGTGACAACGCAATGGCTAGTTCACAGAGTCTATAGCCTTGAATAGTCTGTCCAGATGACAGGAACGCAGGTTCTTTACCACTGCCAAGATGAGGGGTAGTCGTCTGCGGTTGACTAAGTAATCAGGTAGGTAGATCAATAAATGACGTCTAATGGGCTGTTTCAGTCCGTCTCCTTCAACACTTTTCTTTGGTTGGCAGGTGACCCGAGCTGTCATTCTAAGCTGGAAAGAGACAAAGGTTATACAGTGCTTAAAAAATCACTTTCTATGATATGTACAATACCTAAAAGAATTGGTGATTATCTAAAAGCATACCGTGGAACTTAAGATTGAAGGACTAAGTTTATTATTGGGGAAAAGTGAAGCTTTTGACCAATATATCCACTAGAATAGGAGCAGAGGCTTTTACTTACAGTTGTGCTGGGAGCTGTGAGTCAAGTGATTACTGTTTGGCCGGAGCCCCACACGTCACCTTCATGGTGGGGAAAAAGGGGGGGAGGGGATAGTGGGAGCTAGACTGACCCTACCTTAACAAGCAGCCGGCAATCAAACTATCGTCTCCATATACTCGCTCCCTACTCCTATCTGTTGAGCTTTTCCCTCACAATAATAATAATAATAATCATAAAATATAATAATAATAATAATAATAATAATAATAATAATAATAATAATAATAATATAATAAATAAATAAATAAATAAATAATCTTTATTTCTACAAGGACATGATACAACTTATACAGATCATAACTGGCATCAATGACACATTCTCTTGATTCGCTGCCTGACCACGGTAGAGTGCGGTTGTACTCTGCACCCCTCTGCTGTTTTCAGGCGAGCTACCTTGTACCAACATGGTGCCGAGTGTGAGGAGACGCGTAAATACCATTGGTATTGAGCTGCTTCGTGGGGCGATTTCACCCTCTTCAGCGCAGGTATTACTCCCAACAATCATTAGGGAGACCTATGGAATCCAGGACGATGAGGTGTATGGTGTAGCCCTGAATGGGGCATACAGAATCTTCGTCAAACTGAATTCCACGTCCGTGAACGAGTTTTTGGTGACGAGATTCCAAGACGTGAGTCTTGACGCTACTCCAGCTGTGAAGGTGCGTTTGATCGACGTATCTCGCCACTTTACGTGGGTTAAGATTCGTAATGTCCCATTTGAGGCAGATGAGGCTGACATCAGGAATGTTTTTGAGGCATATGGGACCATACATCTGGCACAACAGAGCAAGTGGATGGCAGGTGCTTACGTGGGCAGTCTGGAGGGAACCTTTTCCCTGAAGATGACTCTGAGACATCCCATACCGTCTTACGTCGTGTTGGAGGACTTCAGGACGCAAGTTATGGTATCGTATGCCGGACAGAGACGTACGTGCAGAATATGTGGGGCGTACGACCATATGGCGGCAGCATGTGTGAAGCTGAGGAGGGCGCCTGCACAAACTGGTGAAGCACCAGGTACCAGCGAGATAGCTGTTGTTAAGAGCCCCACGCTAAAGCAAGGGCTTGGGCGCTTGTGGAGTGAAGAGGTGGAGGATTCCAAAGAGGAGAATGGCATGTGTGAGGTAAGCTGTGACGTAAAAGGATCTGTTACTAGGCAAGGGAAAAGTACAGAAGTGCAAGTGCAGGAGGAGGTGCAGGCTCTAGAGGAAGAGCTTCAGGAAGTATTAAGGACATTGATGCCGCCTGCAGAGGATGTTGTTCCTGAGCTGGTGAGAGGCACAGCGTTGCCTGTAGAGGAATGTAATGATAAAAACAATAGCAGGGTTGACGGGCCAACTAGTAAGCGTGAGTTGTCGCCGTGTGCCGTGGAACGAGGCGTGGTGGAGGTTGAGGTACATCGTGAGGGAACCTCATTAGATAACATGAATGTGGAGGGCATCACGAGGAAGAGAGCGGCGGCGTCAGACTCAGATGATGTCCTGACGCCGGCGCAGAGGTCTGGGAGGAAGGAAGAGCACTGTCTAGGTAGTCACGATAAGAGGCATCGCAAAAAAGGGGGGGGTTTAATGGTGTGAAGCCTTGTGCTGGCTCTGGGGCAGGAGGCCCTGGGATGAATGAAGAGAGGAGGAAGGGTTGGAAACTATAAAAAGGCCTTAGGTGTATGACTGTGAACGTAAATGGACTGTGTAATAGTGTGAAGAGGGAATGGTTTCGAATGTTTCTGTATAAATATAGGGTGGATGTAGTGTTCCTGCAAGAACACAGTTTCAAGGAGGGAAGAGTGCTCGAGGTGGAGGGGTTTCGGGTCATGACTCTGCCATCTGTACGTCTGAAAGGTGGTGTGGGAATATTGATCAGGGAGGCGAGCCCATTTGTGTTGCTAAGAAGTGAGGGGGGAGGGGGGGAAGAGTATTGCGTGTGGATGGGTGGTGGATGGGGCAGAGGGTATCCTTTGTAAGTGTGTATGCAACAGCAGAAAATGATGTGAGGGTAAAAAGGGATTTTGTATGTGAAGAACTAGTTTTCTTCTTACGTGGTTTACCTGCGGTGGCCCTCGTTGGTGGGGACTGGAACTGCGTTATTATGAGGGCTGACGTGGAACCAAAAGGGGCGGGGCACGTGTTGGCGGCCTTGCAAGATCTTTTGAGGGATATTCAGTTGTGGGATGTGGTTGGAGGAGGGGCGTGGGAGGTAGAGCACACTTTTGTAAGACGGGGTTACACGGCAAGGTTGGATAGGCTGTATATATCTCAGGGGGTTTGGTTGACATTTTTCCGTACAATAGAAGTAGCTTATTCGGATCATCGGGCGGTAGTAGCAGAGGTGGGGTGGGAGTCACTAGCAGGTATATCTAGGGGTTATTGGAAGTTAAATACAAGTGTGTTAGGCAATGAGGAGGGGATAGAGGGATTTGCAACGCTGTGGGAGGGGTTACGTGCAGAGGTAAATGGGGTAGAGGATGTGGTGATGTGGTGGGATGGTGTGGCTAAAGAACGGATTAAGCAATATTACATAAAGGAAGGGAAACGTATCAATTCTTTAAAATATGGGCTTGCCAACTATTTGGAGGATAGGTTACGGGGTTGTTATGCGAGGGGGGCGGTGGCGGGCACTTATCCAATGGATGATATTATAGCAATTAAAGGGAGGCTGCGTGAGGTACAGGATGAGAGGTTCCAAGCGGTGCGGGTACAGGCGGGGGTGGAAGAGGTGTTATGGGGCGATAGACCTTCATCTTGCGTATTGCATAGGCAGAGACAAAGACAGCAGGCAATGACTATACCATGGTTGGAGGTTCATGAGTCGATAGGAGGGTACAGGGAGGGGCAGGTCATACAAGCTATGGAAGGAATGGGGGCGTTTGCTGATAAGTGGTATGAGAAGTACTGGCAACGAGAAGGGGTAGAGGATGGGGTTTCAGAACAGGTGTGTGGGAGTGTGGTATGTCAGTTGCGTAACAGTGATAGGGAAGCACTGGGTGGGGAAATAACTGAGGGGGAAAAAATGGAGGGCTTTAAGTGGAATGCGAAAGGGCAAAGCACCGGGAATTTGGACTCCCGGCAGAGTTTTATCGCAGCATTGGAATTAATGAGCATTTTTTGGTTAGTTATTAAATTGCATGAAGGAAGAGTTGAGCTGGGTGAGAAGCAGGCAACGGCTGTCGTTGTATTGGTACGAGGGTAAGGGGCAGCATAAGCTTCGGGATTACGGGCGGTCTCGTTGTTATGCGCGTTACAATTGTTTGCGAAGATTTTGGGAAACGGGTCAAGTGTGTGGTGGGGCGGGTAGTATCAAAACTCAGTTTTGGTTTGCCAGGGGGTCTATGGTGGAGGGCATGGGTTACTTAGGATTTCGTGGAGGCAAAGGGGGGGAGGGAGGGGAGGTTGGGCGCTTATTGGGAAGGGCATACGATAGAGTGGATCGGAAAGCATTGAAAGCCATCCTCAGGGGTCAGGGGTTTGGGGAAGAAATAGTGGGTTGGGTTGAGGCGTTGTATGGAGGTGCAATGGCGAGGGTACAGATTAATGGTCGATTGGGTGGGAAGATTGTAATGGGTAGGGGACTTAGGCAGGGGTGTCCTATGTCACAATTATTGTTTGCGTGCATGCAGGACCCCTTTTATAGATTGGTGGAGCAGCGTATGTGTCACGTAGAGGGACCAGGGTGTGAGGTTGCGAGGGTTTGGCCAGTTTTAATTGGGTATGTGGATGATACAACTGTTCTGATCAGGAAGGGGATGTCAATGGACACATTAGATGGGGTAGTACGAATGTTCGCAGGGGCAACTGGTATGAGGGTAAATTCAGATAAATCCATGTTTATGGGGTTAGGAGCTTGGGCAGAAAGGGTTGATTGGGGTAATGCAGTTGTGAGGAGGCAGTTGAATTCGTTAAAAATTTGCGGTCTTATTTATGCAGACGATCTAACTGTGGCATGCATGGAAAACTCGATTAGGATGGTAGACAGGATTCAGGGACGCTTGGGTGCATTGCGACCTTATCATTTGACCCTTGTGCAGCGTGCCATTGTTATTAATATCTTGCTGTATAGCAAAGTATGGCACGTGGCAGCCGTGTTCCCATTAACTGGGCCGACAATAACTAACATACTTAGGAAGGTTTTTAAATTCTTGTGGGGTTCGAGCTGTGATTGGATTAAAAGGGACGTGGTAATGTTACCTGTAAGTCAGGGGGGGTTGGGATTGCTGGACTTAAAGCAGAGGGTCAAATGTGTCTTCATTAAAAGGGAGGTGATGAGGGAAAGTGTGGGTGGGGGGGGTTTGGCCAGGATCCATAACAGATTGCAACGGATGTATACAGGAGTTGAGTTGCATGAGTGTGAAACTGTGTTGAGGGCTCTGGCGTGGGATCGAGAGCCAGCAAAGGTTAAAATACGTATGTTGTGTAGATTGTTAGCCAGGAGGGTTGTAGCGCCTGTAGAGGGAATTTTCCCCATGTATGCATGGGGAAGTATATGAAATAGGTTGAGTAGGATGAGGTTGCAACCTCGTGTTCGGGATGTAATGTATCGTTTTCTGCACGGCATTTTACCGTCGGGTGTGGTTCTACGGGATAGACGAGTCGTTGACGGGGGGGAGTGCGAGATGTGTGGTGGGGAGGAGTCGGCTTTTCATGTAGTATATTTTTGTGACGGACTGAGGAGTGTCAAGGGGTGGTTAAATAGGGTGATAAATAGGATAGGAGGTCAAGGAATTTCTGCATTGAGAGCATTAAGTCTCGACATTGGGGGTTGGGAGGAAAGTGTAATCAGAGCTGTGGGGTACATTATGGCAGATTATATATATATAGTGTGGGGATTGCGGGGGGAAACGGGTTAGTGAGGTGAAGAGGAGGGTGTTAGCGGTAACGTTCTATAAAACGGTATGTAGAAATAAGGAAATTTATGGGAGGAGGTGGGTGAGGGATTTTTCAGAGGGATATAGGCAACTTCCGTTACAGGTTTTATTAGACTTGTAATATACAAGGGAGGGGAGGGTATGATTGGAAAGTGTTGCTGGGGTAGGGAAGTCATGGGTGAAAACAGGGTCGCCTCCCTGGTAATGGATGACAACAAATGTTTGTGTGTGTGTTGGATGAGTGATGCGTGAGTGAATAATGTATGGACCAAGGGTGCTAGCACCTGTGGAGCTGGCCAGTTTTTTGTGTCATGGGCTCTGGTGGTTAACGCTCTCGCTTCACACGGTGAGGGCCTGGGTTCGATTCCCAGCCAGAGTAGAAACACTGGACGTGTTTCTTTCAACCTGTTGTCTATGTTCCCCATCAGTAAAATGGGTACCTGGGTGTTATTCGACTGGTGTGGGTCGCATCCTGGGACACTGACCTAAGGAGGCCTGGTCACAGACCGGGCCGCGGGGGCGTTGACCCCCGGAACTCTCTCCAGGTATCTCCAGGACTATACACTATTCATATAGTACTCATGTTCCTTCAAGGTAGTAGTGAATGATGGATAAGGTATTCAAGGGGGGGGGGGTTGCCTACATCACTGTGCAGAGTGAGGGTAGGGCAGTATATTGATTGGAAGTGATGGACAGTTGCTTGTCCAGTGTGTCGTAGTATTGTGTAGATAATACGCACATTATTGTATGTAGCAAGATGGGACTACACGCAAGTTGGACTTGGACTTGTACTATGAGAATTACTCTCTAACGCCTAATATGTGAAGGTGACGTGTACTTAGCTCAGTGGTGACGTGTACTTAGTTCAGTGGTGACGTGTACTTAGCTCAGTGGTGACGAGTACTTAGCTCAGTGGTGACATGTACTTAGCTCAGTGGTGACGTGTACTTAGCTCAGTGGTGACGTTTACTTAGCTCAGTGGTGACGTGTACTTAGCTCAGTGGTGACGTGTACTTAGCTCTGTGAAGACCTGTTTGCGCGCTCTCTACGAATTGAAGCAAGATGCCCTCCATCGAGCAACTTTGCCAACAGCTTAAGGAAAAATTGAGGATGGCGAAGATGGAGATTCAGCGACTGACCGAGCAAAACAAGAAGATTCGTAGTAGTCCTCCTGTTTTGAGTCCTCAGGTCAAGAAGGGAAACTGGTCAGTGGCTGGACAGCAGGGAACGAAGTTGACGATCAAGAAGACGAATGGAAAGGTAGAAACGATGAAGAAGAAAGAGACTGCCGTGGAAACTGTTGTGGAAACATCTAATACATTCTCAGTGCTACCCGACGAATGTGAGTCAATTACTGGGAACGTCACGATGATAAACATTAAAGAAGGTAAGAATATTGTTGTTGTTGGGGATAGCCAAGTTAGGTATATGGATAGGGCGTTCTGCTTGAAGGACAGGAGTAGGAGACAGAGAGTTTGCTTTCCTGGGCTGGGATGGAGGATATTGTTAGCCGTCTGGACGACATCATGAGAGGTAATGGGAGCAATCCTATTATCTGTCTCAGTGCTGGAGGCAACGATGTTGGCAGACGTAGGAGTGAAGACCTGATTAGCAGGTATAGGTCAGCAATAGAAATAATTAGGAGTAAGGGTGGGAACCCTGTCATATGTGGTATTTTGCCGAGGAGAGGAGATGGAAATGAATGGTTGTCCAGGGCAATTGGTGTCAATTGCTGGCTGGACAAATACTGTAAGGAAAAAAGGGGGTAACATTCATTGACAACTGGGACCTCTTCTATGGCAGAAATGACATGTATGCCAGGGAAGGGGTTCACTTATCTAGGTCTGGGGTGGTAGCACTGGCAACTGCAGTGGAGGGAGCAGTTAGGACTTTAAAAATAGGGATAGTTAGTGGTATGGGTTTTGGCAGGAAAACAGTGAAGTCCCAGTGTAGTAATATTACGAGTTCTAGTGGAACTAGTAAAAAGCAGAACGAGGTAGATATTGAAAAGCCAGGGACTTTTGGGTGATAAGGACAGTAAAGGTTTATAGAAAAAAAGAAATGACAGGAAGGTAAAGAGAAAGGAGAGCTTTTTATTTTTTTTATCTAATTGCCCTATGC
>NC_069484.1:7111725-7165635 GCF_026875155.1 Cherax quadricarinatus | reverse complement strand
AAATTTACTGGGAGCACCAGTCACTGTACCATCACCACAGTTATCACTGTCTGGGAGCACCAGTCACTGTACCATCACTACAGTTATCACTGTCTGGGAGCACCAGTCACTGTACCATCACTACAGTTATCACTGTCTGGGAGCACCAGTCACTGAACCATCACTACAGTTATCACTGTCTGGGAGCACTAGTCACTGTACCATCACTACAGTTATCACTGTCTGGGAGCATCAGTCACTGTACCATCGCTACAGTTATCACTGTCTGGGAGCACCAGTCACTGAACCATCACTACAGTTATCACTGTCTGGGAGCACTAGTCACTGTACCATCACTACAGTTATCACTGTCTGGGAGCACCAGTCACTGAACCATCACTACAGTTATCACTGTCTGGGAGCACCAGTCACTGAACCATCACTACAGTTATCACTGTCTGGGAGCACCAGTCACTGAACCATCACTACAGTTATTACTGTCTGGGAGCACTAGTCACTGTACCATCACTACAGTTATCACTGTCTGGGAGCACCAGTCACTGTACCATCACTACAGTTATCACTGTCTGGGAGCACCAGTCACTGTACCATCACTACAGTTATCACTGTCATCATGATAACCAGCACACAATCTCTCCTGCTGATTCTCTCTCTGGGCGTAAGTTTTTACATTTATCAATAACTAAAGTTTGATTAGTAATGTACAAAACAATTCTTAATAACTAATTAAAATGTGATTAACATCGTCCATACGGTATTAGAACTGCATTTAAAATGCTCCGAAACAAAAACAAAAATGTTAATTCAGTATCCCACCATAAGTGTCATAATTTTTTATCCCACTGTATTGGTAATATTAACTAACATGAAGGAATTTGAGTCATAGGTCATCAGCCATCAGTAAAGTCATCAGTTATAAACATAGGATATTGGTTGGGGACATTATTTTATTAGCATTTTAAAGGATATAAATAATAAAGCGCAACATAGAAAGAACATTTGTAAAATGAACAGTGTCTCACTATCACAAGAATTCCCAAGAATTCAGTGTTTGTTACCTGGACCTCAGCAATGAGAGTCGCTACTCTCACCGCTGGGCAACGGCGACCAAGAAACACTGTAGCAAGCCTATTGGTTCTCGCTAGGCTTGTTCACATGGCCTTCCTCCCACACTCACTCGTGCACCAATCTAACTTGTATTTAAAATGTACCCAAAATACTTGCCTTAACGACGATACTGCCAAATCATTCCTTTCCTTTATCTTTCTAAATGTTAATTTCTCCAACTTCAATCCATTGTTGCTAATCCTGTCTTGGTTAGATATTCATGACTCACTATTTGTATCACTGTTTTCTCCTGGTTTCTCCATTTTTTTCACTTCAAAACACAAATAATCTGTGCATAGGAGAGAGGAGCTTACAACGATGTTTCAGTAAGACATGGTCGACGTCGGACCGATACGTCGTCGTAAGCTCCTCTGTCCTATGTGTGTGTTATTTGTGTATGTTCCAGTTACGGTATTGTGCAGTTTTGTTCTTCATTTCAATTTTATGTCTCCTAATTCTACGCCTTTCCAGAGAGAGGACAGTTAGTGCCTTCAACTTGTTTTTGTATGAAAGGTTTCTGTTATGTGGAACCAACTTTATTACCATCCTTTTCTGTATGTTTCTCTGGTGCATTTATGTTCTTTTTTTTAATATGGCACAATTGTGCAGCATAAACTAAATAAAGCCTGACCACGGATATATGAAACTGAAGTTTAACATTAGAGCTTCTTGTATTGATGCTTCTTAATATGAAGCCATCAATCCTGCATGATAATTTGTAAACACTTTTTGAACAACTGTTGTCTCAGCTTTAAATTTCTTCTAACCAGTACTCCAAAACTCGTCGCATTAACTTTCACTAAGATCTAGAGTGCATTATTTAACTTTAACGTGCCATAGCTATTTCCCATTTCTAGGATTAAATTCTTACACTTATCTGTAGTGAACTTCAGCCACTTGTGCGACCTTAACTGGTGTTCTCACCAACAATTTAACTTTCCTTTCTATATTTCTTGTGAGAGTCAGAGAACATTAAAAATGCCAAGTTAATTCTCTCATTGTTGGCAGGTGAGACTGAGCGTGGAGGTGTGTGCCCCAGACTGCTCAGGTGTGGACCCAGGCATCAGTGTGAGGGACCCCACTGACTGTACCAGATATTACGTCTGCCTCAGTATCAACGGTACGAAGCTGAACTCTCAATAATAATTTTCGATGTTTGCAATATATAGTCTCCTTCTAGAGACTAATTTCTCTGATTCGAGAAATTACCTCTCATTCCCCAAGCTCAGTATAAGCCCTAACGGGTTTAGTGCTTCCCTGTGAACATAATAATAATAACTCAAGCTACTTTATAATAAGCAAACAACTACGGTAGAGTGAAATATAACTATAATATATCATCATCACGACCCGGGGACATGGGACATGTTGATGGTTACAAGAGTATGTCTGGTGAAAAAATGACACAAATGCAGTACAGTCTTCAATTGAACGTTTCACCTGTAAAATACTTGATAAAGCCCACTGGTGAGCGGAACATTGTGAAATAATGAACTCAATTGCATTCGTGTATATGTCACCAAATGTCGGCATCTTGTCACTGTCTCCACCAAAAGCAAGTCTCATGACTCGTTGCTCAGTGGAAAATATCTCTTTCTGAATCCTTAAAGAGGAGAGATGTATGGGTCGATCTCCGTATAACTTTTAAGTCTATTCTCTTGGCTGTAAATGTTGTGGGTCGCATCTTGCTGGAGATTATTACTGGATTCAATAAATAACAAAAAAAGGCACAATACCATGACTGGAGCAATACACAAATAACCGCACATAGAAGAGAGAAGCTTACGACGTAAGCTTCTCTCTTCTATGTGCGGGTTATTTGTGTGCTGGATTCAAGGTGAGACCGCTAAACCTGTAGGGCTCATACAGCATCTGGGGGGAATGGGAGGCGTTCATCCTCAATCCTTGAATTCCCGTCATCATCAGCATCAAGAAACCTCCCTTAAAGAGAGGATCATGATCATGAAAGGATCATGAAACCTCCCTTAAAGGGAGGTTTCATGATCCTTAAAGGACCTTAAAGGAATTAAACCATATTGTTTGTGTTATTGAATCAACTCTCCTGTGTTAATAATATGAAGGAAATCTTATTGACAGTCAATTTACCTGTTACCTAAAACTTCTGAAGATGATTCCTTAAAGTGGTGCAAAATGGAACCTCTTTTCTAAGGAGGAGAAGCTACCGATTTCCTAGCATCAAATATATTACCTAGCATCAAATATGTTACCTTTGTTTAGCATTTCCCAATGAATATTATAAAAATAATTTACTAGTCACGTGTTTAGTTCTAATATGTATTGTCCTAATCTTAACTCAGGTGTGAACACACCGTCAGAGTTCCCAGTAGAGTGTCCAGACAGTCAGTACTTCAACGATGGCCACACTGTTCCTCGTTGCGACCCCATCGCGGACGCTCCTTCCGACTTCTGCTCCGACTTGTGTGATCCCTGCATCCCAGATTGTAATGGAAATAACGCTGGCACTGAACAACCCGATCCACTGTCCTGTTCTCAATTTGACGTTTGTTTGGTAGATCCTGGACATTACTTGGAGAACTTTTGCCCCTCGGACGCCCCTTATTTTGATTTCAGACATAGTGTGTGCCAGTCTGACCCAACTCTCTGCTACGGCTACTGTGATTTATGCTTGCCTCACTGTACCTATAATGGTCAGCTCGTTATAGACCCTGTAAACTGTCACGAGTTTTACCTATGCTCACCTCCAACTATGGCCCACTTCTTATGTCCCAGCAACCAGGTATTCAACAGATTGACAGGAGAATGTGAGGCCGATGCTGACTGTGAGATCCTGTGTGTCGCAAAAAACATTAACCTTTCAAGCAGTAAGACAAAATCATCCTGTTAAATATAATCACAGACCTGTTAAGCAGGGGGAAGCAAACCTCTGAAATAAAACCGGGTAATTGATACTGACAAGTGGTTAAAAAGACAAGCGAGCAAACACTAGAACATGTTTAAGATAAATTATTTCGGTCCTGAAATCTTGATCAAGGTCCCGGGACCGACTGTGTTTACTCACGTTTATTTTAAAAGCAAGAAAATTGTTTTAAACAGGATATCGGACCTTACAAAGAAGGAATTAGAAATACCTTTGTTTAACATGGGCCATCGATCTTCTGTTAAACAGGGGGTCAGAGACCATCTGTTAAACAGAGACACAAAGATCGCTCTTTCAAACAGGTGTTCACCATGACGACCAACAGGTCAGAGACTCTTTGTTAAATATTAAAGTACCAAGAATATTTGACCTAATTCATAAATATTTATTATAAAAACATGCAGTGTTGTTTATCCTGGAAACAATATGTACCTCTAAGATTATATTTTCCTTCTCGATCACTTCACAATGAAGTGAAAATTATTGACAATAGAAGCAACTATAAAAAAACTTTGGACAAAGTATCATTATAACATAGAAGTTAGAAGTCACTGCAGGAGGTCTACTGGCCCATGCTTGGCAGGTCTTACTCAAACCCAATCCTTCTCACTCATATTCAATCATCTTTTTTAAGCTACTCAAGTGATTAAACATGATTGATCTTGTGATGAATGGTTTTGAAAACCGACAAGTTGAAGATTGAGACACTTATGCACTATATGGGAATCTTTATTAAGGAAACGTTTCGCTACACATTGGCTTCATCAAAACCATTCATCACAACTGTCAGACACTGCATCATCATGGGATCTTGATACAAAGAATTCTCCAACTTGTCCTACCTTAGGACGAAGACCTACTTCGGCTAGTGGATGGTACCACTATGACCCCGCCTCCTCCTGCTTCGCCTCACCTGACTACAGTATATAAGCCACGTCTAAGGCCCTATGTGTTCACTCTTTTTAGAGCGTAGCAGACCACACTTCACGATGCACTTCTCGAACAGGGTAAAGAGCAAACCAGAGAGTGGGAAAGTCAATTACTCGTCCAAGCTAGCACTTGCAGCTGTCGTCAGTGGCAGACTGCAAGTCAAGTTTAATGCGATTCTGTCGCTCAAAGAGGCCTTCGTTGTCGTCTGTACTGACGACACCGAGGCTGAAAAACTCATTACCACCACTGCTACAGCCACTCTACGAGATCAGGGATTTATTGACTTCCCCAGCTCTGAGGGCCAGGAGAACTGTGTTCCTCAAGAGACTCGACAGGCTCATCACTGCCCATGCTACCGAAGAAATCAAGTCGTCCATTGAAGCACAGAACCCTTGGGCCAAGGTGGAATTCATTACCAAAATACCCAATGCCTCCTCCATGTTGAAGGTCACCTTCAGTGACGTCAACATGGCAGCCAGAACTCTCGCTGAGGGCTATTCACTACTTCCACATCAATCCAGCCTTCATCGAAGCAGAAAAATTCCATCAAATTCTACATACCACCAATGACTGCCCTGCCAAGAATAAGAAGTTCTGCTCCACCTGTGGCCAAGAAGGTCATGACTTCAAGACGTGCACTACTAACTCTCCATCTAAATGCTTGAACTGCAAGAATGATCACCATACTCTTGCTGCCAAGTGCCCAACCAGACGAGATATTCTTAAGAAACAACTCCAACAACAAAAAAGACCCACTGCACAAGCGACTACATATGCTGCTATTACCAAGCTTCAAGCAGATACTACCAAAATTCTTCAAGCCATGCAAGCTGCATCTACCACTTCTTCGCCAGCTCTTGCTGGCGACTCCACCAAGATTCTTTACTGCATCATGTATGTTCATGTGCAGAATGTAACTGAACCTGGTTCCTTCAACACCACCATCAACGAACCCTTCAAGCTCAACAACATGCCTGTTTTCACATTCCCTGCATCTTCACCTTCCACAGATATCATAAAATCCACTGCAAATGTCTCCAACATTACCGCTGCTCCACCGCTACCACACCTACCTCCCGACACAGAGATGGACCAATCAGAGACCACTGAGACGCCGATCGATTCCACCAATGAGAGTTCACCAGCACCTGCTTCCACCTCCGTCACAACGGACCAGTCAGACGCCTCACCTCAAACGTCTCAGCCGCCAGCCAAGAAGGTTAAAACACAAGAGCCTTGGGATGCATCCCTACGTACTACCGCCACTCCTTCACAAGAAGTCCAGATCTTGCCTGGTGTATACTTCTACACAACCAACCAGAATGAGAACGGAATGTACACTCCAGAAATTATTCAACGCCTCCACAACGGGACAGTCAAGTTCACCTGCGACTCAACTCGATCATTCACCACTGAATCCCTGATCAACCTACTCTCAAAAAGTCACCGCTTTGTGGCACTCGACTACACCCCAAGGAAGAAATTCAGGACTCTCCAGAATGGGGCTGCCGAAGACGGTACCCTCACCTAGCAGGACTGTCAATGATCAATCATCGTGAAGGCAAGTTTCCCCAGTACTTTGCTGCCTGCTAAAGCTGGGGTGTGGCTCCTAAGAGACCCTGTAATTGCTGCCTCCGCCCTCTTACGCTGCTGAAGATGCTAAACGAGAAGATACTTCCCACCTGGGGAGTCACCGCAAGACAGAAGAAGTCACCCTCCAACCGGAGGGCCCCAAGAAACAATACATAAGAAAGAAGAAGATGAACGACAACCCCCGCCCGGGAGGCCACCCCCGGGTCGCCATCTGGAGAAGACCCGCGCCGGAAGTACCGGCAAACCTACAACAACCTATGCTGTACATTCTACAAGATTGATGGACTGAACACATCGACTCCAGGCTGAGGGACTGATTACCTCAATCAGGGGATGAGATGCAGGGGATGAGATGAAAAGCTGTAAGCCTTCTCCCTGAAAGCTGGCTGCCTTGGATCAAAGTATAGCGCAAGCTGGACTCCAAGGTATTGGTCCAGTGTGGGTAGATTGGTAAAGCACAGCATACCTTGTTCCAAGGTTCGTAGGTTCGAGTCTCCTTCAGCCAGAGATCAGTGTTTATATATATATATATATATCTATAATATATATATATATATATATATATATATATATATATATATATATATATATATATATATATATATATATATATATATATATATATATATATATATATATACACATTTAACACATCGGCCGATTCCCACCAAGGCAGGGTGGCCCAAAAAAGAAAAACTTTCACCATCATTCACTCCATCACTGCCTTGCCAGAGGGATGCTTTACACTACAGTTATAAAACTGCAACATTAACTCCCCTCCTTCAGAGTGCAGACACTGTACTTCCCATCTCCAGGACTCAAGTCCGGCCTGCCGGTTTCCCTGAATCCCTTCATAAATGTTACTTTGCTCACATCAAACAGCGCGTCTTGTAATTAAAACCATTTGTCTCCATTCACTCCTATCAAATACGCTCACGCACGCTTGCTGGAAGTCCAAGCCTCTCGCACACAAAACCTACTTTACCCCCTCCCTCCAACCTTTTCTAGGCCGACCCCTACCCCGCCTTCCCTCCATTGAAGATTTACACAATCTCGAAGTCATTCTGTTTCGTTCCATTCTCTCTACATGTCCGAATCACCTCAACAACCCCTCCTCAGCCCTCAGGATAATAGTTTTGGTAATCTCACACCTTCTCCTAATTCCAAACTACGAATTCTCTGCATTATATTCACACCACACATTGCTTTCAGACATGACATCTCCAAAGCCTCCAGCCTTCTCCTCGTTGCAACATTCATCACCCATGCATTAATACTTTGCTTCCAAGGACAAAGTTCTTTGTTTCCAAAGGCTCCTAAGTGCACCGCTCACCCTTGTATATATATATATATATATATATATATATATATATATATATATATATATATATATAATATATATATATATATATATATATATAATATATATATATAATATATATATATATATACTATGCCAAGACTCACTTACTTCCTGAGGTGTGCACTCTTTTGACAACCCAACACTCGATTAATATGACGCACACCTGAGATCAACTATTAAGAAGGCACTGAACCTGTCACTAGAGGAGGAACAATGGGATCAGGCAACCCTCCCAGTGCGACTGGGAGGTATGGGGGTGCGCAACGCAACGCATTTTGCTTTACCTGCTTTTCTGTCTTCGTGTTTGGCTTCCAGTGCATTAGTCAAGAAGATAGTTCCCGAACGCTTGAGAGACGTGGTAGGAGCTCAAGACCCCAGGTTTACTGAAGCAGCGATTCGGTGGGACAACCTTACAGACTCCTCCAGTAGACCAGCTCCTCCCAATCAGCACAAACAGTCCCACTGGGACAAACCGATCATGGAAAAAATCGCCAACACAATGCTCTCCAATGCTTCAGGAAAGGACAAAGCTCGTCTCCTGGTAGTGAAGGCACCACACTCAAGAGATTTCCTGTTAGCTGTTCCCAATTCCTCCCTGGGCACCCGTCTCGACCCACAGGCCATTCGGATTGGTGTTGCTCTTCGCCTAGCCGCCCCCATCCTCACCGAACATAGATGTATTTGATGCAGGGCGACAGCTGATCAATTCGGACTTCATCGTCTCGTGTGTCACACAGCAGAAGGGAAGTATGCCAGACATGAGGAGGTCAATGACATCATAAAGAGAAGCCTCGCCACAGCGCGTTGCCCAGCTCAACAGGAACCCCAAGTACAGAGGTCTGATGGAAGACAAAAGCGTCCTGATGGTGCCACTATGCCACCCTGGAAGGATGGAAAGCAGATTGCCTGGGACTACACCTGTGCCGCCACATTGGCACACACCTACTTGCCATACTCCGTAGTGGAAGGGGGTGGAGCTGTCAGCCACAGGGAGACCCAGAAGATCCGAAAATATGAAGACCTTCCCTCTTGCTATAACTTCATCCCAATAGGGTCGGAGACCCATGGAGCATGTGGCAAGTGTGCTCTAAAGTTCCTCAAAGAGCTGGGTGAAAAGATCATCATAGAAACCAAGAACCACAGGGCGACAAGCTTCCTCTTTCAGAGACTCAGTGTTGCAATCCAGAGAGGAAATGCCTGCAGCATTCTGGGCACGCGGCCCACCGCAGGGGAGCTGGACGAAGTATTCGAGATGTAGCTCTGAGTTACCTATGTTGTTTTACTTTCTGTTGTATTTTTGTGAATGTTTGGCCAATGTATTTTATCTTTATATATATATATATATATATATATATATATATATATATATATATATATATATATATATATATATATAATATATATATATATATATATATATATATATATATATATATATATTTATAAAGATAAAAGGAAGGTATATAAAGAGTCTAGCCCACACCTCACTATCACATCCCACAACAAAGAAACACCTGACGCGTGACTCATAAGAAAGGAGACACTGCAGCAGGCCCGCTGGCCCTACTAGACAGGTCCTTCGCACAACCCACCAACAAACTATTCTCCCCAAGAAATAGGAATTTTAAAATTTATTATTTGTCCAATGTATTATTAAATTCTTCCCAAATTCTATTAATTATAAATGGATCTAATTTATATAAACCAAAGGAAATATTCATGTTATTGTCAAAAGTGCTTTTTATGAAACAAGATTCAATTATATTCCTGTCGACCATGGACTTGCTTGATACAACTTTCTCAACTTTTTGAAAATCAATTGGATGGTTAAAATCTCTTACATGAATAAATAGAGCAGTTCTAATGCTATATTTATGTTGTTTTAATCTTAGTTCGAGACTTTTACCAGTTTGACCATAATAAACTTTATCGCAAATTTTACAAGGAATCTTATAGACACATCCGTCAGCATTTTGGGGGGAATTCTTTATCAAAAGTTTTTTTTACTGTATCAAGATTTTTAAATACAACTTTGATATTAAAAGTCTTAAGAAGAGAAGGCATATCAACCAAATTTTCATGGTAAGGGAGAACCAACATATTTTTAGTTGAATAAGTCTGGTTGTCCCTTTTTAGACTGTAAAAAGTATTTCTAGCAACTTTAAAAGATTTATCAATTACATTTCTTGGGTATTTTAAATCATTACCTATTTCATAAATTTTGGATATTTCCTCATCTATGAACGCTGGACTACAAATACGTAAAGCTCTCAAAAACATTGATGAGAAAACAGACAGTTTAACTCTATTTTGATGTGAAGAATAATAGTGAACATAGGAACAGTTATTTGTAGGTTTTCTGTAAATTTTAAATTTGAATTCATTATTACCCTTAATAATTAAAACATCTAGAAAAGGCAATGAGTTATTTTCTTCAAACTCAACAGTAAAGTTTATAGAATGGCTTAAGTTATTTAATTTGCCAAGGAAATGGTGTATATCTACATTTTTGGATATAAGACACAAAATATCATCAACATATCTGAACCATTTAGCTCTATTAGGGAGGATTGTGTTAAGCAACCTTGTTTCAAAAAATTCCATGTATAGGTTACTAAGAACAGGTGAAAGAGGATTTCCCATTGCCATACCAAACTTCTGAGTGTAAAACTTATCATTAAATACAAATTTTGCCTCAACAATGCAAAGTTTAATAAGTTTAATGATAGTAGGAACTGGCAATGGTAAATCATAATTAACGAGTTCTTCAGATAAGAAACTTAATAAATCATCAACAGGAACTTTCGTAAACAAGGAAGTAACATCAAAATTAACCATGTTAAAATCATTTAAGTCAGTCAAGGAGCTTAATTTATCAACTAAATCTATGTTATTTTTAACATTAAAGTTAGAAATTTTGCAACAATAGGGCTCGAAATATCAACAAGCCTTTTGGGGATAATTTATATAAAAAACTGACCCTATGGAGCTAATAATTGGTCTGACTGGATTCCCTGGTTTGTGTGTTTTATTAGTCCATACATGTAAGGTAAAGATGGATTAATGGAAGTAAATTGTTTGACTAATTCATCTTTGCCTTTCAGTAGAAGTTTTATTGTTTTATTGAAACTGCTGTTAACGGTTTCTAGGGGATTTTTTCTAAGTTTAGAATAGGTTTCAGTATCATCTAAGAGATTATTCATTTTTTTTTGGTAATCATTTTCTTTCATAATTATATTGCATTTTTTTTGTTGCTTTGTAAGGCGCAAATTTTTATTGTTATTAATTTGTATATAAGACTTAAAGAATCTTTGAGGGCGATTGGAATGTTTGGTTTTAACATAGAGTTATTACCTTTCCCTTTACTAATATTAATTTCATCAGTGGATAAATCAAATTTTTTTTCAAAGTTACAAAATGCTTTTGCAGTTTCAACATTATTAAGTTTTTTTTGAAGTTGCAAAACTTAGGCCAAAATCTAGAGCAGCAGTTGTATTTTTATGTAATATTTCATCCGATAAGTTAATTACAAAAATTGTATTAGCATGCTTTGTCCAATCACTATTTTCAATTAAAATGTCTAATTTTCTTTGTAGTTTGTTTTTGAGTTCATTACAAATTCTTCTGAGTTTATTATAGCAATGATCCAACATACTGTGTTTCCATTTTGATGGAATGTCCTGATTAAAAGAGTATTTTTTGTTTCTCAATATTTTGAATGCTTCCTTCTCCTGTATTTTAGTTATTTCAATATGTTTCTGAAGAATAATTCTCATAAAATCATCAAAAGGAAGATCTCTCTTGTCAAGGATGATATTGATCATGTCAAGGATGATATTGATCATGTCAAGGATGATATTGATCATGTCAAGGATGATATTGATCATGTCAAGGATGATATTGATCATGTCAAGGATGATATTGATCATGTCAAGGATGATATTGATCATGTCAAGGATGATATTGATCATGTCAAGGATGATATTGATCATGTCAAGGATGATATTTGGTAAAAGACACTTGGGCACAACTTGTTCATTTAAACATTTTTTTTTTAAATAAAGTCGAATTTTTAACTTGTGGGACTTGATCAGTGCAGAAGAAAACTGGGAAACAAAAGATATATGATTAGGAAAGCTTACCGAGAACATTCTGAAGAGTCGTGTGGTATCCATTAATGCAATAAGATCACAGTAAACAGGTGATTTCAGAATATGCAAACAACCACTGTGAAAAAATAGAGAAATTCCAAGCGCTTTCGTGACTACTCACATTATCAAGGAACAATGAAAGTAATGCATCAAAGGAAGGCATATAAAGGGTCTAGCCCACACCTCACTATCACATCCCACAACAAAGCAACACCTGACGCGCGACTCATAAGAAAGGGAACACTGCAGCAGGCCCGCTGGCCCTACTAGACAGGTCCTTCGCACAACCCACCAACAAACTATTCTCCCCAAGAATTAAGAATTTTAAAATTTATTATTTGTCCAATGTATTATTAAATTCTTCCCAAATTCTATTAATTATAAATGGATCTAATTTATATAAACCAAAGGAAATATTCATGTTATTGTCAAAAGTGCTTTTTATGAAACAAGATTCAATTATATTCCTGTCGACCATGGGGTCGAGTGAAGTAGGCCCCATAGTTCGCAGATAGAATGAGGTAAAATAACTAGGAGATAGTTAATAGCCAACCCTAAGCTTCTAACCGCTGGGAACAGGTGATGTGAAGTGAAAAGTTACATTTCAATGGTGGATCATTTGCATATAGAATGCGACTAATGTGACCAACCTTCTAACTTACGAAATAGAAGGAATATATCCCTCATTTTGTCAACCGGTAGTACAACGTTCTAGAATATTCAGGAAATACTCTCGTGTGAGTTAATATGCCTATGTGAGGTCTCTCGTTCAGGCTTTTCTTTCTTATAATAAGTAGGCTATTCCTGATTTTCTTTTTAACACCATGTACCGACACGTGTGCAACATCTGGATATCTTTATTGTAGACGTTTCGCCATCCAGTGGCTTTATCACTACAGATTCTAGGACATAATTAGAAGACAGTAGAACTATATACAAAAGATGAGTTAATCTGTCCCTCAGCCTTAGAGTTAGGTATTTTATACCTTTCTTGCACAACTTGTCAGACACTGCAACATCATGGAATCTTGGTTCAGAGGGCATCTACAAGACCCTCTTCACGACTGCAACAACTAGCCAATCCCTTTGGGTATGACCTACTTCCACTGGGGAATCCCGCCTACCAGTGGCTATGCCCTCGTCTGCTACACGTCCCTATCCACTGACGCCTATAAAACCGCCAGTCTCCTTGCCTTTGCTCCAGATTCTCCACCACCACGATGCTGTGAACATTAATTCCAAGGCTGAGGGACTGATTAGCTCATCTTCTGTATATAGTTCTACTGTCTTCTAATTATGTTCTAGAATCTGTATTGATAAAGCCACTGGATGGCGAAACGTCTACAATGAAGATATCCAGATGTTGCACATGTGTCTTAACTTTCATATTGTCGGTATTTTATACCTTTCTTGCACACCATGTACCGCTGTTCCTATACGGGTTAGTACCTGAATAGGTCACTCCGTATTTTTTTGGGTTATTCTAGGATGATCGCACAGGTGCACCCATACCTAAATGAACCCCCATGACTCCTTCCTTGCTACTGATGTTGTATCGCTCAGGTTGCAGTCTGTATTGCAGCACACCACCTAGATAACTGACCAATGTTGAACACATTTTGGCAAGTTCTTTGTCGTGGTACCTGGTCCTAGTAACAGAAGCAATTAGCTCCTCCACAACTGAACTGTCTTGTATCATGATCCTGCGATTGGTTATTGCCCATAGATTCTCAACTGGGTTGAGGTCAGGAGAGCTTCCAGGCCTATTTAGAACACTTAACCCACTTAACATCAAGAAAGTTTCTATCCACAATGGGAAGCAAAAGAGTTAACAGGATTGCCTTGTCACTGTTCACTGTTCCTTTATCAATAACAAGCCGTCCAGGGCCTTGAGTAGTAAAATTCTTGGCTTTAATGGACGGAACTCGAGTCATGATCTTGCAAGAGACTGTAGTATTCAACCACAGAGGTTCCAAAATGATGATTTTACAGTCCCCACTTCTGTGACACTACTGTCTCACCTCCACAGCTTCAGATAAATCTAATATCATATCCCTCAAGGCGATATAGTATATAAAGACGCGGTAAGTTGAAGTGGAAAATACAAGCGATTAAACAAAAAGCATTGAAGAAATTTAGACTGAGTCCATGCATGTGTCAAACCCTTAGTGTTCTGAATGTTGCTATAGTGGGCCACGGTGACAGCACTTCAGAATTACCAGTGCTAGAGTCAGTGTTCTGAGTGTTACCATAATGGGTCACGGTAGCATCACTTCTGAATTACCAGTGCTGGACTCAGTGCCGTGAGTGTCAAGATGCTGAGCCACGGCAGAAAAGACTGCTGTACCTGAGCTCGTCACATTAGTACAAGTATCACCCTGACGTGTCACCGCAGCAGTGACGACTGCTGGACATGGGGGTTTGAATACCCTTATCTGTTCAATAATTTTATATACATAATATAAAACATAATTAAAAATGTGTTTAAATACAAAACGACACTAAAAATATATTTACTGTTACAAATAAATTACCTGCATGAACCTCACTATTACGTTCATACAAGTAATTTGGCTAGAATGGAACTAAGATACGTTACTTCCATTTTGTTGCACATCTGAGGTATGTAGGATTTTTAGACGCTCTAGGTTGCAGGAAAACGTCCGTCCCCTCCTTACCCGCGACCCTCACGATACTCTCACACAAAACCGGGACCTAAAATTATATAATACATAAGAAACATAACCAACAATTCTGGTATAATTGAAATTAAGGTGGACTCTAAGTGTTGGGTTTGATTTGCTAAAAGAAGGGGGGAGGGGTGAGGTACACATATATTCAAATAGGATAATGCCAGAGATGATTATTATTACCACTTCGCAGTGTTTCTTCTGGAGATCTCTTGATGCAGCTGGAGCACCCACGATATCTGCCTTACTCTATAGAACCTAAACTGGCCAGCTAGCTCTACATAAAAAGACGGTTTACTTAGCTGTGGGTGGTGACGGTTCCTTATGTTTCCCGTTCACACTCCAATTTTTGCTGCCCTGCCAATTTCTGTCCTCATTATATCAGCAGGATCAGATTTTCATTTTTTTTCCAGCCGCAATTTTGAGGCCAAAATTCCATTAATCCTCGGAGAACGCTGAATTTCTGGTGCAACTTACAATGTGGTCCCACTTGTTCAGTTTCAACATGGAGTCCTCGGTATTTCACGTTTCGTCCACTATATTGCACTGGTTTTCACACTTATTTTCTTCCCAGTCTACAGTGTAGGGCGTCACCGCATTATTTCCTGCTATCTGAGGCGGTTCCAATTCAATTTAACTTCGGCGACGATCAATTAGATTAGCCTGTTATTCTCACCGGCCTTCCACTGTTTTCCATTATGGTGTCTCTCCTCCACCTCGCACAACCACAGATTCTACCATCTCCACTCGAATTTTCTCTAACGTCAAATCAGCATCATTTTTATATTTATTTACATTATTAAAAATTATACACTATAATTTCGGAAAATTAGGTAAAAAGTGTTCTACATTTACAATATCCACAGAATTTGTAGTTTGAAGATTTACTATAACTATCTTTCTCTTTATAAAGATCCAATTATCCCATGAATTTGCATAACATCTCCATTTATCTTACCCCCGTCTACACTATGGTTGTTGAGGTGGTTCGGACATTTTGAGAGGGTGGACGTCGTATACACCTGCAGTGGATGAAAGACTCAATAGAAGGAAGGCAGGATGCCCTTCCATCTTACCTTGTCGATGACATTATTCTCCACATACCCCTCCCTCCTCCGTGTCCCCATCATTATTCACTCCTGAATTTTTATGTCCCCACCATTAGAGTCTTGCAAACCCTCCCTCCTAACCTACCATCATTAGCGTCTACCCCAATCTTCATTAGGTATTTAAAACCATCTGCTTTACCTTTCATGTCCCCACCACAAGTCTCCTCTCACCCCTCCATCCTTACCTTCCATGTCCCCACCACAAATCTCCTCTCACTCCTCCATCCTTACCTTCATGTACCCACCACAAGTCTCCTCTCACCCCTCCCTCTTTACCTTCCATGTCCCCACCACAAGTCTCCTCTCACCCCTCCTCCTTACCTTCCATGTCCCCACCACCAGTCTCCTCCCACCCCTCCCTCCTTACCTTCCATGTCCCCACCACAAGTCTCCTCTCACCCCTCCATCCTTACCTTCCATGTCCCCACCACAAGTCTCCTCTCACCCCTCCCTCCTTACCTTCCATGTCCCCACCACAAGTCTCCTCTCACCCGTCCATCCTTACCTTCCATGTCCCCACCACAAGTCTCCTCTCACCCCTCCCTCCTTACCTTCCATGTACCCACCACAAGTCTCCTCTCACCCCTCCCTCCTTACCTTCCATGTCCCCACCACAAGTCTCCTCTCACCCCTCCCTCCTTACCTTCCATGTACCCACCAGAAGTCTCCTCTCACACCTCTGTCCTTAACTTAAATGTACCCACCACAAGTCTCCTCTCACCCCTCCTCCTTACCTTCCATGTCCCCACCACCAGTCTCCTCCACCCCTCCCTCTTTACCTTCCATGTCCCACCACCAGTCTCCTCCCACCCTCCCTCTTTACCTTCCATGTCCCCACCACCAGTCTCCTCCACCCCTCCCTCTTTACCTTCCATGTCCCCACCACCAGTCTCCTCCCACCCCTCCCTCTTTACCTTCCATGTCCCCACCACCAGTCTCCTCTCACCCCTCCCTCTTTACCTTCCATGTCCCCACCACAAGTCTCCTCTCACCCCTCCCTCTTTACCTTCCATGTCCCCACCACAAGTCTCCTCTCACCCCTCCATCCTTACCTTCCATGTCCCCACCACCAGTCTCCTCCCACCCCTCCCTCTTTACCTTCCATGTCCCCACCACAAGTCTCCTCTCACCCCTCCCTCCTTACCTTCCATGTACCCACCAGAAGTCTTCTCTAACACCTCCGTCCTTACCTTAAATGTACCCACCACAAGTCTCCTCTCACCCCTCCCTCCTTACCTTAAATGTACCCACCAGAAGTCTCCTCTCACCCCTCCCTCCTTACCTTCCATGTACCCACCACAAGTCTCCTCTCACCTCTCCCTCCTTATCTCGTACATTTACACTTTTCCTGGCAGGTGGTTGTGGTCTCAAGGTACCAGATAATGGTATTACGACGCTCCCATGTTGTCATGGTGTGAACCCAGTAATTTTCTGTGGCCTTTTTTATTACCTCTGATACCCTACGTGGTTGAAACACCTACCTATAAGTTTATGTCGTACCGAATAGGTAAAACTGGCCAATCAGATGGAACTCGTTTAAAATTAAATCTTTTCTAAAATTTTAACTTATAAACTTGAGGATACATTTTTTCACTTATACTAATGTAAAAATTAATAATTTTGTAGCAAAAGAACCTTAGAAAACTTACCTGACCTTTTTATAACAAGTGCAGTTTAATTTAGTCTAATCCAACTAAAAATATTTTAGATAAGTTTACAATAATTTAATAATAATAAAAACAATAAAATATGCTTACACATATTTTCGCTTCCCTTATTCAGCAAGAAGATCGTTGTTATTTAAGCCAAAATCGCAAGTTTTACCTCTTCGGAACGACATTTATGTATATTATATATATATATATATTAATATATAATATATATATATATATATATATATATATATATATATATATATATATATATATATATATATATATATATATATATATAATATATATATATATATATATATATGTCGTGCCGAATATGTAAAACTGGTCAGTTAGGAAGAACTCATTCAAAATTAAGCCCTTTCGAAAATTTTCTCGTATACGTTTTAAAGATATATTTTTTTCATTGATGTTAATGTAAAAATTTTAAAATTTGCACCAAAAGACTCTTAGAAAACTTACCTAACCTTATTATAACAAAAACAATTTATTTTAGCCTAATCCAGCTAAATATATTTTAGATGTGTTTACAATAATTTAATACTAAACAAACACAGTGAAATATATTTTTTTCGTTAGGTTCAGAATGATTTTGGCGAAATTATTGCATACACAAATTTTCACTTGTCCTATATGGCAAGATGAACGTTGCTATTTAAGCCAAGATCGCAAGTTCTGCCTATTCGGCACGACATATATATATATATATATATATATATATATAGGGGTCCACCTCTGGTGTAAATTGTGGGACCCATAGCCTCGGAGAAGTGGATAAAAAGGCTTCAAGGAAGTATATATATATATATATATATATATATATATAATATATATATATTATATATATATATATATATATAATATATATATATATATATATAATATATATATTAATATATATATATAATATAAATAATATACAATATTATATATATATATATAAATATACTACCTCTAGAACAGACTGATGGGTCACATTCTCAGAGATGATAATAAACATACAAGAGGGAAAACTCCGGAAGTTTCTCCCAGTAGTTAAGTACTGTCTTATCTTGCCACTTCTTATATGCTGTTGTGAACTTCATTTGCAAACAAAATACAATATAAATGATACACTGGGAAAACACATGTTCATCAGTCAGGTATCTATATTCTGAAACGTTTCGCCTAGTAGGCTTCTTCAGTGGAATACAGAGGAGGCAACGGAAGTTGTAGAGATGTCAAGACGATGTTATCAGTTTTTCACCCTTAAAGACGAGGTTTTGACATAGTTCTCCAGTCTGAGGGACTGACCACCTCAGAAACTAAATCTCCGAGAGTGATAGACTAATTATATTGTCTTTACATCTCCGCTACATCCGCTGACTCCTCTGTATTCAACTGAGGAAGGCTGCTGTGTAGGCGGAAAGTTTGAGAATGAAGATACCTAACTGTTACACATGTATCTTATCAATCTGTCAGTATTGTGTACCATTATCATATTCACACATGATACACTTGAGTTGGTAGGTAAGACACATAGGTTCAAGAATTGAGACACTTATGCAACACATGTGTTGCATAAGTGTCTCAATTCTTCAACTTGTCGGTTTTCAAAACCATTCATCACAAGACACATAGGCAACAGTTAGGCAGCTTTATTCCGAAATGTTTCGCCTACATAGTAGGCTTCTTCAGTCGAGTACAGAAAGTAGGCAGGAGCAGTAGAGATGTGAAGACGATGAGTTGAAATTGTGAAGCCTATCAAAAGAGGCTCTTTCAACCTATCATGTGAAAATCAGTTTCTGGAATGGATCTATATAAAACTGAGCAGAGGTCACATACGGTTGTAAATTGCTCAACGAATTTTCACCTAACAACATTGGACCAAAGTTGAAAATTTAAAGCTGTTTGGAAGTGTTCTAAAGTTTATTATTAACGATGGGATGAGAAAACTATAGTTATTAAGGGAGTCAAGCTTGGTAAAAAAAAAAAATTAAGAATTCAAAGTTTTCGATGCAAAATATTCACGTACAGATCTGCCCATACGCAAATTGAATGAAAGTTATAATTACCATAAGATGCATCAGACATTAGTTCACAACGGTAGACTCAAATATTTTTAACTTGGCAATTTAATGGGAATCAAAATTAAACACTATTTTACAAACACAATGGGAAAATTTTGCTTATATATACATGAGTTTTTCTCTCCGGAGTTATTAAATGAGGTGGTACCGTTTTCTAATGTTTGAAGTCCCTTTTTATGCATTTTAACAGACATTGAGAGTCATTACAGAATGTTGGGAATGGGTTCAAAAACTTTAGTCATTAGGTATATACACATAAAATTTGTTCCCAGAATCTGGCTCTAGTTATCGTACGCAAATATACAAAATTAGAAGGCGATTAACCCAAGGTAGCGGCTGCCTAGCTGGAAATTTCTGTCTTAAGCCCAAACTAATTCTGCTGACGTTATTTCAAATAAATTAACTGAAGAACAAGGCAAGAAATTTAGCTAATTTACCATCACTGATGAACAAAAAAGTAACTCCTACAGTTTCATTCACCTCTGCAATATTGTTCAAAAATCATTAGAAATCAAAACCTTCCTAACAATGCTCTAAATAAATGTGGAGACCCAGTTGATGTAAACAATTATAGGCCATTATCTAACTTGCCATTATTATCTGGAGTTTACCTGGAGAGAGTTCCGGGGGTCAACGCCCCCGCGGCCCGGTCTGTGACCAGGCCTCCTTGAGGTAAGAGCAAATAAACAAGAACAAGAACTAGAAAGAAAATAGAAGAAAACCCAAAGGGGTGTGTATATATATGCTTGTACAAGTATGTGTAGTGTGCCCTAATTGTAAGTAGAAGTAGCAAGACGTACCTGAAATCTTGCATGTGTATGAGACAGAAAAATGGACACCAGCAATCCTACCATCATGTAAAACAATTACAGGTTTCCGTTTTACACTCACTTGGCAGGACGGTAGTACCTCCCTGGGTGGTTGCTGTCTACCAACCTACTACTACCTAGTCGAAAGACTAATTCATAAGTTGAGTAATCTCTATCCTTGTGTCTCACAAAATACCTCTGCCACTTTACTTTCAGACTCTCCAAAAAAAAGTATGAATGACGCAGTTCTAAAAACGTTTGGTTTAATTTATGCAATACTTGAAAATGGCGAATATTCAATGAACATCTCCACACACCATAAGAAAGATTTCTACATAGTAGACCACGACATCCTGCATCTTAGACTAAAACATCACGGTATTTGAGTAGACGACAGAGGAGTTGGCCGGAGAGGCGAAGACAATTGACGAGAATAACTCCTTCAGTCAATTCAAATTCGTTTTTTTTACTCAATCTTATTTTCTGTATATAATATCACATACATTTCTTTCTATGAGCCTCTTAATTTATCATTGGCTATTATCCTTTAGGTAGTAGGTTGGTAGACAGCAACCACCCAGCGGGGTACTACCATCCTGTGGTAGTAGGTTGGTAGACAGCAACCACCCAGGGGGGTACTACCGTCCTGTGGTAGTAGGTTGGTAGACAGCAACCACCCAGGGGGGTACTACCGTCCTGGGGTAGTAGTGGTAGACAGCAACCACCCAGGGGGGGACTACCGTCCTGTGGTAGTGGTTGGAGACAGCAACCACCCAGGGGGGTACTACCATCCCGTGGTATAGGGTTTGGGAGACAGCAAACACCCAGGGGTACTACCGTCCTGTGGAGTAGGTTGGTAGACAGCAACCACCCAGGGGGTACTACCGTCCTGGGGTAGTAGGTTGGTAGACAGCAACCACCCAGGGGGGTACTACCGTCCTGTGGTAGTAGGTTGGTAGACAGCAACCACCCGGGGGTACTACCGTCCTGTGGTAGTAGGTTGGTAGACAGCAAACCCCCCAGGGGGTACTACCGTCCTGTGGTAGTAGGTTGGTAGACAGCAACCACCCAGGGAGGTACAACCGTCCTGGGGTAGTAGGTTGGTAGACAGCAACCACCCAGGGGGGTACTACCGTCCGTGGGAGTAGGTTGGTAGACAGCAACCACCCAGGGGGGTACTACCGTTCTGTGGTAGTAGGTTGGTAGACAGCAACCACCCAGGGGGGTACTACCGTTCTGTGGTAGTAGGTTGGTAGACAGCAACCACCCAGGGGGGGGACTACCGTTCTGTGGGAGTAGGTTGGTAGACAGCAAAACCCCCCAGGGGGTACACCGTCCTGTGGTAGTAGGTTGGTAGACAGCAACCACCCCGGGGGGTACTACCGTCCTGTGGTAGTAGGTTGGGAGACAGCAAACCCCCCAGGGGGGTACTACCGTCCTGTGGTAGTAGGTTGGTAGACAGCAACCACCCAGGGGGGTACTACCGTCCTGTGGTAGTAGGTTGGTAGACAGCAACCACCCAGGTGGGTACTACCGTCCTGTGGTAGTAGGTTAGTAGACAGCAACCACCCAGGGAGGTACAACCGTCCTGGGTATAGGTTTGGGAGACAGCAACCACCCAGGGGGTACTACCGTCCTGGGTAGTAGGTTGGTAGACAGCAACCACCCCGGGGGTACTACCGTCCTGTGGTAGTAGGTTGGTAAAACAGCAACCACCCAGGGGGGTACTACCGTCCTGTGGTAGTAGGTTGGTAGACAGCAACCACCCAGGGAGGTACAACCGTCCTGGGTTGTAGGTTTTGGGAGACAGCAACCACCCAGGGGGGTACTACCGTCCTTTGGTAGTAGGTTGGTAGACAGCAACCACCCAGGGGGTACTACCGTCCTGTGGTAGTAGGTTGGTAGACAGCAAACCCCCCAGGGGGGTACTACCGTCCTGTGGTAGTAGGTTGGTAGACAGCAACCACCCAGGGGGGTACAAACCGCCTGTGGTAGTAGGTTGGAGACAGCAACCACCCAGCGGGGTACTACCGTCCTGTGGTAGTAGGTTGGTAGACAGCAACCACCCAGGGGGGTACTACCGTTTCCTGTGGTAGTAGGTTGGTAAAACAGCAAACCACCCAGGGAGGTACAACCGTCCTGGGGGAGTAGGTTGGTAGACAGCAAACCCCCCAGGGGGTACTACCGCCTGTGGTAGTAGGTTGGTAGACAGCAACCACCCAGGGAGGTACTACCGTTCTGTGGTAGTAGGTTGGTAGACAGCAACCACCCAGGGGGTACTACCGTCCTGTGGTAGTAGGTTGGTAGACAGCAACCACCCAGGGAGGTAAAAACCGTCCCGGGGTAGTAGGTTGGTAGACAGCAACCACCCAGGGGGGGTACTACCGTCCTGTGGTAAATAGGTTGGGAACAGCAACCACCCAGGGAGGACTACCGTTCTGTGGTAGTAGGTTGGTAGACAGCAACCAACCAGGGGTACTACCGTTCTGTGGTAGTAGGTTGGTAGACAGCAACCACCCAGGGTACTACCGTTCTGTGGTAGTAGGTTGGTAGACAGCACCACCCAGGGGGTACTACCGTCCTGTGGTAGTAGGTTGGTAGACAGCAACCACCCAGGGGGGTACAAACCCTTCTTTTGGTAGTAGGTTGGTAGACAGCAACCACCCAGGGGGGTACTACCGTCCCGTGGTAGTAGGTTGGTAGACAGCAACCACCCAGGGAGGTACAACGTCTGGGGTAGTAGGTTGTAGACAGCAACCACCCAGGGGGGTACTACCGTCCTGTGGGAGTAGGTTGGTAACAGCAACCACCCAGGGAGGTACTACCGTTCTGTGGTAGTAGGTTGGGAACAGCAACCAACCAGGGGGGTACTACCGTTTCTGTGGTAGTAGGGTTTTAGACAGCAACCACCCAGGGGGGTACTACCGTTCTGTGGTAGTAGGTTGGTAGACAGCAACCACCCAGGGGGGTACTACCGTCCTGTGGTAGTAGGTTGGTAGACAGCAACCACCCAGGGAGGTACTACCGTCCTGTGGTAGTAGGTTGGTAGACAGCAACCACCCAGGGGGGTACTACCGTCCTGTGGTAGTAGGTTGGTAGACAGCAACCACCCAGGGGGTACTACCGTCCTGTGGTAGTAGGTTGGTAACAGCAACCACCCAGGGGGGTACTACCGTCCTGTGGTAGTAGTTGGTAGACAGCAACCACCCAGGGGGGTACTACCGTCCTGTGGTAGTGGTTGGTAGACAGCAACCACCCAGGGGGTACTACCGTCCTGTGGTATAGGTTGGTAGACAGCAACCACCCAGGGGGGTACTACCGTCCTGTGGTAGTAGGTTGGTAGACAGCAACCACCCCGGGGGTACTACCGTCCTGTGGTAGTAGGGTTTGGGAAACAGCAACCACCCAGGGGGGTACTACCGTCCTGTGGGGAGTAGGTTGGTAGACAGCAAACCACCCAGGGGGTACTACCGTCCTGTGGTAGTAAGGTTGGTAGACAGCAAAACCACCCAGGGAGGGACTACCGTCCTGTGGTAGTAGGTTGGTAGACAGCAACCACCCAGGGGGTACTACCGTCCTGTGGTAGTAGGTTGGTAGACAGCAACCACCCAGGGGGGTACTACCGTCCTGTGGTAGTAGGTTGGTAGACAGCAACAAACCCGGGGGTACTACCGTCCTGTGGTAGTAGGTTGGTAACTGCAACCACCCAGGGATGTACTACCGTCCTGTGGTAGTAGGTTTTGGGAGACAGCAACCACCCAGGGGGTACTACCGTCCGCGGTTTGTAGGTTGGTAGACTGCAACCACCCAGGGAGGTACTACCGTCCCGTGGTAGTAGGTTGGGAGACAGCAACCACCCAGGGGGTACTACCGTCCTGTGGTAGTAGGTTTTGGGAGACAGCAAACCCCCCAGGGGGTACTACCGTCCTGTGGTAGTAGGTTTGGGAGACAGCAACGACCCAGGAGGTACTACCGTCAGTGGAGTAGGTTGGTAGGACAGCAACCACCCAGGGGGGTACTACCGTTTTGGGGTAGTAGGTTGGTAACAGAAACCACCCAGGGAGGTACTACCGTCCTGTGGTAGTAGGTTGGTAGACAGCAACCACCCAGGGGGGTACTACCGTCCTGTGGTAGTAGGTTGGTAGACAGCAACCACCCAGGGGGGTACTACCGTCCTGTGGTAGAAGGTTGGTAGACAGCAACCACCCAGGGGGTACTACCGTCATGTGGTAGTAGGTTGGTAGACAGCAACCACCCAGGGGGTCTACCGTCCTGTGGTAGTAGGTTTGGGAGACAGCAACCACCCAGGGGTGTACTACCGTCCTGTGGTAGTAGGTTGGTAGACAGCAACCACCCAAGGGGGTACTACCGTCCTGTGGTAGTAGGTTGGTAGACAGCAACCACCCAGGGGGGTACTACCGTCCTGTGGTAGTAGGTTGGTAGACAGCATCCACCCAGGGGGGTACTACCGTCCTGTGGTAGTAGGTTGGTAGACAGCATCCACCCAGGGGGGTACTACCGTCCTGTGGTAGTAGGTTGGTAGACAGCACCCACCCAGGGGGGTACTACCGTCCTGTGGTAGTAGGTTGGTAGACAGCAACCACCCAGGGGGGTACTACCATCCTGTGGTAGTAGGTTGGTAGACACCATCCACCCAGGGGGGTACTACCGTCCTGTGGTAGTAGGTTGGTAGACAGCATCCACCCAGGGGGGTACTACCATCCTGTGGTAGTAGGTTGGTAGACAGCATCCACCCAGGGGGGTAATACAGTCCTGTGGTAGTAGGTTGGTAGATAGCAACCACCCAGGGAGGTACTACCATCCTGTGGTAGTAGGTTGGTAGACAGCATCCACCCAGGGGGTACTACCGTCCTGTGGGAAATAGGTTGGAGACAGCAACCACCCAGCGGTGTACTACCGTCCTGTGGTAGTAGGTTGGTAGACAGCAACCACCCAGGGGTGTACTACCGTCCTGTGGTAGTAGGTTGGTAGACAGCAACCACCCAGGGGGGTACTACCGTCCTGTGGTATAGGTTGGTAGACAGCAAACCACCCAGGGGCGTACTACCGTCCTGTGGTAGTAAAGGGTTGGGAGACAGCAACCACCCAGGGGGGGACTACCGTCCTGTTGTAGTAGGTTGGTAGACAGCAACCACCCAGGGTGTACTACCGTCCAGTGGTAGTAGGTTTGGGAGACAGCATCCACCCAGGGGGGTACTACCGTCCTGTGGTAGTAGGTTGGTAGACAGCAACCACCCAGGGGGGTACTACCGTCCTGTGGTAGAAGGTTGGTAGACAGCATCCACCCAGGGGGGTACTACCGTCCTGTGGTAGTAGGTTGGTAGACAGCAACCACCCAGGGGTGTACTACCGTCCTGTGGTAGTAGGTTGGTAGACAGCATCCACCCAGGGGGGTACTACTGTCCTGTGGTAGTAGGTTGGTAGACAGCAAAACCCCCCAGGGGTGTACTACCGCCCGTGGTAGTAGGTTGGTAGACAGCAACCACCCGGGGGGGTATTACCGTCCTGTGGTAGTAGGTTGGTAGACAGCAACCACCCAGGGTAAAACCGTCCTTGGTAGTAGGTTGGGAGACAGCAACCCCAGGGGTGTAAACTACCGTTCTGGGTAGTGGGTTTTTTAGACAGCAACCACCCAGTGGGTACTACCGTTCTGGGTAGTAGGTTGGTAGACAGCAAAACCCCCCAGGGGGTAAATACCGTTTCCCGTGTAGTAGGTTGGTAAACAGCAAACCCCCCAGGGGGTATTACCGTCCGTGGTAGTAGGTTGGTAGACAGCAACCACCCAGGGGGGTACACCGTCCTGTGGTAGTAGGTTTGGGAGACAGCAACCACCCAGGGGGGTACTACCGTCCTGTGGTAGTAGTTTGGGAACAGCAACCACCCAGGGGGGTACTACCTTCTGGGGTAGTAGGTTGGGGAACCCGCAACCACCCAGGGGGTACTACCGTCCCTGTGGTAGTAGGGTTTGGTAGACAGCAACCACCCAGGGGGGTACTACCGTTCTGTGGTAGTAGGTTGGTAGACAGCAACCACCCAGGGGGTTACTACCGTTCTGGGGTAGTAGGTTGGTAGACAGCAACCACCCAGGGAGGTACTACCATCCTGTGGTAGTAGGTTTTGGGAACAGCAAACCACCCAGGGAGGTACTACCGCCCTGTGGTAGTAGGTTGGTAGACAGCAACCACCCAGGGAGGTACTACCATCCTGTGGTAGTACGATGGTAGACAGCAACCATCCAGGGAGGTACTACCATCCTGTGGTAGTAGTATGGTAGACAGCAACCACCCAGGGAGGTTCTACCATCCTGTGGTAGTAGGATGGTAGACAGCAACCACCCAGGGAGGTACTACCACCTGTGGTAGTAGGGTTTGGGAGACAGCAACCACTCAGGGAGGTACTACCGCCCTGTGGTTTGTAGGGTGGTAGACAGCAACCACCAGGGAGGTTTCTACCATCTTTTGATAGTAGGATGGTAGACAGCAACCACCCAGGGGGGTACTACCATCCTGTGGTAGTAGGAAAGGTAGACAACAACCACCCAGGGAGGTACTAACCCCCCTGTGGTAAATAGGATGGTAGCAGCAACCACCCAGGGAGTACTACTATCTTGTGGTAGTAGTTTTGTAACAGCAACCACCCAGGAGGTTATGCCATCCTGTGGTAGTAGGATGGTAGACAGCAACCACCCAGGGAGGTACTACTATCCTGTGGTAGTAGAATGGTAGACAGCAACCACCCAGGGAGGTACTACTATCCTGAAGATTGAGACACTTATGCAGCATATGGGGAAACTTTATTCAGAAAGTTTGCCACCCCCAGTGGCTTCATCAGTCAATACAAAGAGAGTGCATAAGGAAGGAGGAGTATGAGGTAATCCCGTCCTCACCCGGAGTCGATGTGTTCATCCATCAATCTTGTAGAATGTACAGCAAGGGCCGTAGACGTGGGCTTATATACTGTAGTGAGGTGAGGAAGCCACGTCTACGGCCCTATGCAGTACATTCTACAGATTGATGGACTGAACACATCGATCAGGCCTGAGGGGCTGATACCTCTACTCCTCCTCTCCTAATCCTTCCTCTTTGTATTGGACTGATGAAGCCACCCGTGTGGCGAACGTTTTCCCGAATAAAGATTCCCATGTGCTGCATAAGTGTCTCAATCTTCAACTTGTCGGTTTTTCAAACCATTCATCACATACTACTATCCTGTTGTAGTAGGATGGTAGACAGCAACCACCCAGGGAGGTACTACCATCCTGTGGTAGTAGGATGGTAGACAGCAACCACCCAGGGAGGTACTACCATCCTGTGGTAGTAGGATGGTAGACACAACCACCCAGGGGGGTACACCGTCCTGTGGTAGTAGATGGTAGACAGCAACCACCCAGGGAGGTACTACCGTCCTGTGGTAGTAAAGGTTGGTAGACAGCAACCACCCAGGGAGGTACTACCATCCTGTGGTAGTAGGTTGGTAGACAGAAACCACCCATGGAGGTACTACCGTCCTGTGGTAGTAGGTTGGTAGACAGCAACCACCCAGGGAGGTACTACCATCCTGTGGTAGTAGGTTGGTAGACAGCAACCACCCATGGAGGTACTACCATCTTGTGGTAGTAGGTTGGTAGACAGCAACCACCCACGGAGGTACTACCGTCCTGTGGTAGTAGGTTGGTAGACAGCAACCACCCAGGGAGGTACTACCATCCTGTGGTAGTAGGTTGGTGGACAGCAACCACCCAGGGAGGTACTACCATCCTGTGGTAGTAGGTTGGTAGACAGCAACCACCCAGGGAGGTACTACCATCCTGTGGTAGTAGGTTGGTAGACAGCAACCACCCAGGGAGGTACTACCATCCTGCCAAGTGAGTGTAAAACCGAAATCTGAAATTATTTTACATGATGGTAGATTGATGGTGTCTTTTTTTTTTTGTCTCATAAATACGCGGGATAGTAGGTATTTCTTGCTACTTCTACTTACACTTGGCTCACACTACACGTACATATAGCAGCATATATATATACACCCCTCTGGGTTTTATTCTATTTTCTTAATAGTTCCTGTTTTTGTTTATTTCTTCTTATCTCCATGGGGAAGAGGAACAGAGTTCTTACTCTGTTAGCCATGCTTTTCATAAGAGGCGACTAAAATGCCGGGAGCAAGGGGCTAGTAACCCCATCTTCTGCATCCCCTGAATCGGTGGAATACGGCCGGTTTGTTGACATGACTTAAACTTTAAAATCTGAACTTGAGGAATTTGCTCCGAAATGCATATATCTTCTCTTATTTTTAATTTTCTTGGTATATTTATATTTGTAAAGTTTGTATCCTGAAGGTCATTGTTGCGGCGCTCTCAGTGGGTCCCAGTGTCAGGTTACACCTGTGAAATTGAGTGATAAATGGTCACATGAAATGTTGATGTCATGTCAAGTCAGGTCCAATTTATGAGCTTACTTTTGAGAGCACGTTAAGTAATGATTGTTAAGAGTAATAACACTATTGCAAACAAATTACGAATATAATGATAACAGGATAAATTGTTTTCGTTTTTGATATTGCCAGATTTTTATTTTCTATTTAGATCAGACTGAATATGCTGGTTATTCAATGAAGATACAATGATAACAGAGCAGACTGTACAGAATGTTGACAATAATTCTCTGTAGGTTGGTAATTACAACTCCGTCTACATTGACAATCAAGATAACCTGTTGATAATTAACAGGAAACGTGTAGAAAATAATAATTATCTTATGAACAATTAACTTTGTATGTTGTAGATAATGTGTGTGTCTTGTAAATAGTATGTATCTTGTACATAATGTGTAGGTATCATTTAGATGAAAAATTGGTAGCTTGTTGAAAATACAGATCAAAATGTAAAAATTTAAAAGTTTTTAAATTTAAATCATATTAACAGTGAGTTATTTTATATCACTGTTCTGAATATCACTGCAATTACGAATATATAATGTTAAATATATATTTTTTTGCTACAGTAAGTTTCGTGTCTGGTAATATATATAATTTAGAAATAGAATTAATTCCCTACAATTCCTATTTGACAGATGCTGACTCTATGCACCTACGTTTACGTCAGTAAAAGTAGGTGCATAGAAAAGTCAGTAGTGGTTACCCAGTGATCATTGTTGTTGTCGCTTCACTTTGCAGGGTCTTATGACTAAATCTTGCTTCAGGTGACACTCTTCCTAGACACAAGTGTCACCTTTTCCAACTCTTAACAGTCAATGATACAATCAGCATCTGCTTCACATTCTAGTGTGACCCTGCTGAAGATCTCTGTGTGTGGGCAGGTGAAGCTGGCGATGTTTGGGGGATTACACTCATAGAAATTGTGACAATCAAGAGGGTCTGGAACTTTCTCGTTTTGCTTAGTACAGTGAGGCACGCAGGGATCGCAGTAATTGTAACACAAGGTGTCATCCAGCGTGCATTCTCCTGTGTTGAAATCAAAGAACGGAGCGTCGCCAGGACACGGTTGTTCCAAGACGTGGCCGCCCGCAAGACACACGTAATAGGTGTTGCAGTTCGTGGGGTTGGGCGTGACTTGGCCGGCTGTATCACACTGGTATACACAGGGATTGCAAAGGTCGCTGCAGAAATCTGCTCCAGCATCACTTATGGGGTCACACCGAGGAACTGCGTGGCCATCGTTGAAATAGTAACCATCGGTGCAGTCAACTGGTAGCGAGGAGGGCACTATCACACCTGTATCATGAACATTTGAACGGAACATTATCAATAACGCCAAGTTTGTTGGATTTCAAGAATATACTTACTTTACTCTCATGTTCTTAACAATCTCACTAAACTTCTAAACATAAGATAAATTAAGTAATTATGTGGAATGTTTTAGAAAAAATTCTTAATAAATGGTTATAAATTTTTTTAATTGGTGAGATTCGAACTGAAGACCAAGTTTGTGACGTCTACAAAAAGATTCGGTAATACTCGTATTAGAGACAATTTTAGCAGTCATTACTAACAGTATATAGCTGATGTAGATGTAACTAAATATAAACTTTGCCAGATGGACAATTGTCACATCTTGCGTCATTATGTGCTGGAATGCCATAAAACTGATGAATTAAGAGACAACTCACTCAGAAATGTTCAAGAAATGTATTGTATCCACAGTGGTATATTACCAACCATTCTGGAAAAATACCCTGACTCTGGCTATAGTAAATAACTCATTACTACATATAAGCTAGAGTAATATTTTGTGACTTAATTCATTTCTGCACTACCACTTCATTATGATTGTAACCAGATATAAACATGCAAACAGTTCATTACCATTGTAACTTGTTCAGCAGTTAAAACTCTGCAGTCCAGTTCCTGGACCCATTATGTGCCTCCGTAATCTTTTGGTTACCACCATACCATGGGTATACATACCATGGTTATGTATACCTGGAGGTTGTTATTGTGATGCATAATATACTAAACTAAGACTAAACTCTTAGTTGAGGAGGAAGTGAATAACAGACTCCCGTTCCATGATGAGTTGACCAACCGATCAACCACTAATATTTCATTTATGAAACAAGAGTAAAAAGAAATGTTTCTCACAATGTTTTTGAGAACTTTGTGCATATGTTGCCCTGAGTATTTGGATGAGTAAATTCAGAAAATCTATGATATTACGGCGGGACTGCGATACACTAAGGATTTTGTGGAAAAAGCTTTGATAGCAGCGATGAACACCCATTACTGGAAAATCTAGGATAACCTCACCATGGAAGAATTTAACTGGCGAAATAGGAACAACACAATTGTAAACAAACCTCGAAATGGCCACCCATTCCGAGGTTGTAACCAGATATAAACATGCAAACAGTTCATTACCATTGTAACTTGTTCAGCATACTGTTATGTACAAGGCCAATATTGTCAAAATGCCACACTTGGATCCACTTCGAGGACAGCGTGAAACAAGCTTTTATGCCACAAGACGGGCAGAAAGCAGCAACTTCACTCTGGCTGTACCCTTCTCCAGAACATCACTCCACCTGAGATCATATATACCCAGGATGACTCGAGTATGGAACACATTCGTACAGCATAATGATGTCAACGAGATAAAGTCAGTTGATCAAATGAAAACGCTGGCCCACAGATGGCTCCAACTTCACCCTGTTCCCTACTTGTATGTCTCATAACAATAAAAATGCTTTCAAATGAGCAGATATAGGTAACAGCTCTTAGCTTGCCAATAAAGTTAGGAATCCTTAACCTGTAAATAGCTTGTCAATAAAGCTAGGGATCCTTAACCTTGTCAAACCCTGCGTAAAAAAAAAAAAAAAAGAGAGAAGAGGAGAGAGAGGGGAGAGAGAGGATAGGGGGAGAGAGAGGGGAGAGAGATGGGAAAAGGGAGAGGGGAGAGATAATGAGAGGGGAGAGATGTTAGGGGGGGAGAGATGTTAGAGTGGGGGAGGTGTTAGAGGGAAGAGATGTTAGTGGGGCGATGTGGGAGAGGGGAGAGATGGGAGAGGGGAAAGAGAGAGATAGGTAGAGAGAGAGAGAGATAGGTAGAAAGAGAGAGAGATAGGTAGAGAGAGAGAGAGATAGGTAGAGAGAGAGAGAGATAGGTAGAGAGAGAGAGAGATAGGTAGAGAGAGAGAGAGATAGGTAGAGAGATAGGTAAAGAGAGAGATAGGTAAAGAGAGAGATAGGTAGAGAGAGATAGGTAGAGAGATAGGTAGTGAGAGAGAGAAAGAGAGAGGGAGGGTTAGAGGGTCACTTCACAGGAAGGTGTGAATTCCTGTGTATGTGTGTGTGTGTGCGCGTGTCTGTGTATGTGTGTGTGTGTGCGTGTGTATGTGTGTGTGTGTGCGTGTGTATGTGTGTGTGTGTGCGTGTCTGTGTATGTGTGTGTGTGTGCGTGTGTATGTGTACTCACCTATTTGTGGTTGCAGGGGTCGATTCACAGCTCCTGGCCCCTGTGTGTGTGTGCGTGTGTACTACAGCTTTTAGAAGTACTTGTTCCTGTGTGTGTGTGCCCCCGGTAGTAATACCAGTAATTCTAAGCTTACCAGTACTTCTAACACTTATCGATTCTACTTATAAAATACAGAAAGTAGCTAGGTTGTAAAATTTAGCTTGTCTCAACTTAAGTGTCTGACGTTATCCCTCACTACCGCTTTACTCCTTGCACTCTCCTCTATGCTATTTCTACTCTAATTCTGGCAATAGCTTGCAGGAGTGAGTGACTAGTATCAGTGTGTGTGTGTGTGTGTGTGTGTACTCACCTATTTGTACTCACCTATTTGTGGTTGCAGGGGTCGAGTCCTAGCTCCTGGCCCCGCCTCTTCACCGGTTGCTACTAGGCCCTCTCTCTCCCCGCTCCATGAGCTTTATCAAACCTCGTCTTAAAACTGTGTATGGTTCCTGCCTCCACTACGTCATTTTCTAGGCTATTCCACTGCCTTACAACTCTATGACTGAAGAAATACTTCCTACTATCTCTCTGACTCATTTGTGTCTTCAACTTCCAATTTTTGGCCTCTTGTTTCTGTGTCCCCTCCCTGGAACATCCTGTCTTTGTCCACCTTGTCTATTCCACGCAGTATTTTATATGTCGTTATCATGTCTCCCATGACCCTCCTGTCCTCCAGTGTCGTCAGGCCGATTTCCCTTAATCTTTCTTCATAGGACATTCCCCTTAGCTCTGGAACTAACCTTGTCGCAAACCTTTGTACTTTCTCTAGTTTCTTGACGTGCTTTATCAAGTGCGGGTTCCAAACAGGTGCTGCATACTCCAGTATGGGCCTGACATACACGGTGTACAGTGCCTTGAATGATTCCCTTTCTAAGGTATCGGAATGCTGTTTCAGGTTTGCCAGGCGCCCATATGCTGCAGCAGTTATCTGATTGATGTGTGCTTCCGGAGAACATGCTCGGTGTTATACTCACCCCAAGATCTTTCTCCTTGAGTGAGGTTTGCAGTCTTTGGCCACCTAGCCTATACTCTGTCTGTGGTCTTCTGTGCCCTTCCCTATCTTCATGACTTTGCATTTGGCAGGATTAAATTCGAAAAAGCCATTTGCTGGACCAGGTGTCCAGTCTGTCCAGGTCTCTTTGAAGTCCTGCCTGGTCCTCATCAGATTTAATTCTCCTCATTAACTTCACATCATCTGCAAACAGGGACACTTTGAGTCTAACCCTTCCGTCATGTCGTTCACATATACCAAAAATAGCACTGGTCTAGGACCGACCCCTGTGGGACCCCGCTCGTCACAGGTGCCCACTGTGATACATCATTACGTACCATGACTCGTTGTTGCCCCCCTGTCAGGTATTCTTGATCCATTGCAGTGCCTTCCCGTTATATGCGCCTGATGCTCTAGCTTCTGCACTAATCTTTGTGGAGGAACTGTGTCAAAGGCCTTCTTGCAGTCCAAGAAGATGCAATCAACCCACCCTCTCTCTCTTGTCTTACTTCTGTTTATTTTATCATAAAACTCCAGAAGGTTTGTGACACAGGGTTTGCCCTTCGTGAATCCGTGCTGGTTGGCATTTATACTCCTGTTCCGTTCCAGGTGCTCCACCACTCTCCTCCTGATAATCTTCTCCATAATTTTGCATACTATACACGTCAATGACACAGGTCTATAGTTAGTGCCTCTTTTCTGTTCCTTTTTAAAAATGGGAACTACATTTGCCGTCTTCCATACCTCAGGTAGTTGCCCAGTTTCCAGGGATGTGTTGAAGATTGTGGTAAGTGGCACGCACAACATATTGCTCCCTCTCTAAGGACCCATGGGGAGTGTTGTCCGGTCCCTTTTGCCTTTGGGTACCCGAGGGCCCTTTGCGGGTTTTTCCCCCTCCCCCTCATCGGGTAGGGTATGTCTTTAACACTTGTTGGGAAATTCCTTGCTGGTGCCCCCATTTTGGCCCCTGCCCCCCCGGGGTCCTTCCTTTTCTTACTGTAAATACTTCCTTAAATTCGTGTTGGGGCCCCTTTCCCCATATTCTTAAATCTTTTTCTTGTGAGTTCTCCCTTTTTTTTCCTACCCTTTCCCCTGGTCCTTGACGGGTTGATTTCCCTTTCCTAATGTGGCTATCCCAGCGGGTTTCGGGTCAGATTTGACTTTTGATGCTTGTCGTTTTCATCCCTGTCGGGGGCCCCTCCCCCTTTTGGGGCATACTCGTTTTGGCTCTTTACAAAATCTCCTTGTTTCCTGGGTCCTATGCCTCCTGTACCTTTTCCTTTTCTCTTTTTGCACTTATTTTTTGCCCCCCTTTAAACCTTCGGGAAACCAAAGGCTCTTTTTGGTTTTCCCTTTTATTTCTGTTTCCCGGGGGAAAACAAAATTTTTCCTTTTGCCCCCTTGGGACTTTGTTCCCCACATTTCCATCTTTCTCTTTTTCTAATTTTCCAACCATTTCTCTGCCCCACTAAACCCTTGCAGGAAGTTTCTCTCCCGGTTTAGTCCCCCTTTTATATTTTGGGCCCTGCCCCCTTTCCCAGTCTGTTACCTTTTTCCATTTGTAACTTTATATATATTCAAAACCCCAGATCCAAAAGTTCGCTAGCCCCCAAGGGGCCCTCGTAAGTGATTTTTCCTCAATTTTCTGAACTCCCTCGGGTAAACCCACAAGTTTCCAGTCTTGTGGCTCATCCTCCCCTCTCTCTCCGGTTGTTTTTCCCCTGACATTTTGGATGCATGAGGTTTTCAAGTACCAATCCATCACCCTTGGGTTTCTCCATGTTTCGGGACCCCCAGGGTGGCTCCTGGTTTTCCCAGTCATCCCCCTGGGGTTTGAAATCCCCCTTTTACAAAAACTTTGCTCTGCTCGGTGAGTCTTCTTGCCACCTCAGCCATGTGTCCACCACCCCCTGTTTTTTTCTTCGTTACTCCTCTTTTGGGCCCCTCCTGCAGTTTGTGGGGGGTTTTAATACATAATCCAATGATTTCTTTAGTTCTCCGGACTGAATTGCCTACAATGTAGTTTTCTTTCTCCAATCATGTCCATCCCTTTCCCATTTCCTCAAATCCCCATCGGGGGTTTTATGAGCAGTGCCCCCCTCCTCCCCCTCTACTCCTTCATCTTCCTCAGGTCTGAATCCTTTTGGGGATTGTGTCTGTTATTGTCTCAGCGATTTTTGGGGTTTTTTTCTGTGACTGCATGATTTTGGGGGGATTTTTCCTGATTTTTTCCCTTCCAAACTCCCCCTTTTTTATTCTTTATTCCATCCGGTTTGTGTCCCAAACCTTTAGTTTCATTTCTATCATTGTGGCCCATGAAAGAATTTTGGGGGTTTTGGGGGAGCGAGGCCTTGGGGGGGGCCCTTTAAATTGGGGCTGTGGTGTAGGGGGGGTTTTGTGTTGATGGGGGTGGGGTCAAAATGCCAAAAGGGGACAGCTTTTTTAAGGGGTGGGGTTTTTGTGATTTTGGGGGGTTGGGGGCAGAGGAAAGTGAGGGGGTTGTAGTTAGGTTGCTCAGTTGCGTTGGGAATGTCGGGGGTGGAGTCTTTTGGTGGGGATTCTGGGGGGGTGTTTTGCCCTTCCTCCTGTTTTGGGTTTCCTGCTCATTTCATTGCTTTTCGTTCCTTTTGGGCGTCCCCTTTTAAACCTCTTTTTCATTTGAAAGTCCTTTCTTCTTGTGTTCTGTCGCAGTCGGGGTATCTTTGGTACCCCTTTTGTCCCTCAGTCTTGCTTTTCTTGCGAACCCTGGTTCGAACTGTTTTTTCCCTTTGGGGAAAGTTACTCTGAAGGCCGTTTTCCCCCACTCGAAAAAACCCCCCTTTTCTCTAAAAAAAATTTGTCACCTGGGCATTTGCCCTCCCTATTGTTTCATGATCCCTTAAATTCATTTTATTTCCCCCTGTTTTAAATTTTTTTTCCAAATTTGGGCCCCCTTGGTTCTTGGAGCCCGTACACAAAAACTGACCTCCCCCCTTTCCCCTCCCCCCACTGGGGTCTCCATCTGCATCCCTGAGGCTTTTTATTTTTTTTCCATTGATATTTTCTTGCCTTCAGCCCCTTGTCATTTAAAAACTTCTTTTTTCTCAGTGAACTGTTTTTCCTGCCCAACCCGGGTCCTTGCTACTGCAGTTGGTGTTGTTTCTCTGCATATGCATACCTTTTGTCTTGGACCTGTCGTTTGTCTTATTTGGTTCTCGTTTTTTCCCCTGGCCCCCGTGGGTCGGATGGGCCTTCGTGAAGGCAGTCCCCTTTTGTTGTTCCCCTTCCCCCTTGTCTGTGCCTGATTTTAAATTTTTTCTGATGTCACATCGGGAATTGTCATTTGTCTCTCTAATCTTTTTCCCGGCTTTGCAGTTTTCTTCTAAGCACTGTATTTCCCGGGTTTTTGCTGCCCAAGACCCGTATTCCCAAATTCCTGCATCTTCAGCTATCCAAATCCTCCATTTTCTTACCAAGCTCTTTTCTATCTTCCTTCCCCCTCTTCCTCCCTTTTTTTGGGGCTCTAAATCCCGTCTTTCTCCCCGGTTCGTCTTCCAGATCTCTGGTTTTCCCTCCTCTAAGGCCACCCATTTTTTTTTTTTTTTTTTTTTTTTTTTTTATTAACCCCAGACAGAAGGTAGAGGAGGGGAGAGGGTGTGGGGGGAGGGGAGAAAAAGGGGAGAAAAAGGGGGGGAGGGAGGAGAGAGAAAGGGTAGAAAAAAAGGGGGAGAGAGGAGGGAGTATGGGGCGGAGGGAAAAAGACCCAAGGGGGGGGAGAGAGAATTTTTTGAGGGGGGGGAAAAAAGGGTAGGAGAGGGAAAAGAGAGGGAGAGGGGGGAGGGAGAGAAAGAGGAGGGGAGGGAGAAAGGAGGGGGGAGGGAAAAAAGGGTGAGAGGGAGAAATGGAGAGTGGAGAGAGAAGCCTTTAGAGAGAGGGGGGTGAGAGATTGGGGGTTTTGGGGGTGGGGAGAAAAAGGGGGGCGGGGAAAAGGCTATGAGAGAGAGAAATGGAGAGGGTGGAGAGAGAAAAAATATAAGAGAGGAGGAGGGTGAGAGATTGGGTTTTTGGGAGTGAGGGAGAGGGGGAGAGGGGAGAGAGAGAGGAAGGGAGAGAGGAGAAAGGGGGAGGGGAGAGAGAGAGGAGAGAGAGAGATGGAAGAGAGAGCCAAGAGAGAGAGAGAGAGGAAAAGGGGAGGAGGGAGAGAGAGAAAGGGGAAAAAGGGAGAGAGGGGGGGGGAGAGGGGGGAGAGAGAGAGGGAGGAGGGGGGAAAAGGGAGAGGGGGAGAGGGAAGGGGAGGGGGAAAAGGAGAGGGGGAGAAGAGGAGAGAGAGAGGGGGGAGAGAAGGGGAGGGGAGAGGGGAGGGGAGGGGAGGGAGAGAGAGAGGGAGAGAGGAAAAGGGGGGGAGGGGAGAGAGAGGGAGGGGAGAGAGGGAGAGAGAGAGGGAGGGGGGAAGAGGGAGAGAGAGGGGAGGGGGGAGAGGGGGAGAGGGAAAAGGGGGAGAGGGGGAGGGAGGGAGAGAGAGAGGGAGAGAGGAGGGGAGAGGGGAGAGGGGGGGAAAAGAGGGAGAGAGGGAGAGAGAGAGAGAGGGGGAGAGAGAGGGAGAGAGGGGAGAGAGAGGGGGAGGGGAGAGAGGGAGGAAAAGGGGGGAGAGAGAGGGGGAGAAGGGGGGAAGGAGGGGGAGAGGAGGGAGGAAAAGGGGGGAGAGAGAGAGGGAGAGAGGGGAGGGAGAGAGAGAGGGAGAGGAAAAGGGAGAGGAGAGGGGAGAGAGGGGGAAAAGGGGGAGAGAGAGGGGGGGGGGAGGGAGGGGGGGAGAGGAAGGGGGAGGGAGAGAGTTGGGAGAGAGATAGGGGGGAGAGGGGAGAAAAAAGGGGGAGGGAGAGGGGGAGAGAGAGGGAGGGGAGGGGAGGGAGAGAGAGAGGGGGGGAGAGAGAGGGGGAGAGAGAGGGGAGAGGAGGGAGAGAGGGGAGAGAGAGAGGGAAAAGAGAGAGAGGGGGAGAGGAGAGGGAGAAGAGAGGGCAGGGGAAGGGGGAGAGAGGGGGGAGAGAGGGAGAGAGACGGGGAGGAGAGTGGGAAAATGGGAGAGAGAGAGAGAGAGAGAGAGAGAGGAGGAGGGGAGGGAGGGGAGGGGAGAGAGAGAGGGGAGTGTTTTTGTATCACCTGTTGTACTAACCCAGTTGGGTTGGGGGGGTCGAGTCCCAGCTCCTGGCCCCGCCCTTCACTGATCGCTACTAGGTCCTCTCCCTGAGCCCTGAGCTTTATCGTACCTTTCTTAAAGCTTTGTATGGATCCTGCCTCCCCCTACATCGCTTCCCAAACTATTCCCCTTCTGACTACTCTGTGGCGGAAAAAATACTTCCTAACATCCCTGTGATTCATCTGTGTTTTGCTTCAAAATGTTTTCCCCCTTTTTACTGTGTCCCAAACCCCTGGGAAAAAAACCCGTTTTTGTCCACCTTGTCAATTCCCTTTTCAGGGATTTTGTATGTCCCTTATCATGTCCCCCCATCTCTCCTGTCCCCCAGTTTTCGTCAGGTTGTTTCCCCTTAAAATTCCTCGTAGGCCCTACCTCTTAGCTTGGGGGCTAGTCTTGGGTTTCCCAAACCCTTTTCCCCTTTCTCTAGTTTTTTTACGTGCTTTGGGTAGGTGTGGGTTTTCCCAAAATGGTGACGGGATTTCTCCAATATGGGCCTAACCCTATACGGTGTAAGGGTCCTGAAAAGATTCCCCTTTTTAAGATGTCGGAATGCTGTTTGAGGTTTGCTAGGCGCCCCCATGCTTTCAGCAGGGTTTTTTGGTTGTGTGCGCTTCAGGAGATGTGCCCGGTGGGTTTTACCACCCAAGATCTTTTTCCCTTTGGGGAGGTTTTTTTGTCTCTGCCCCCAGACTGTACTCCCTTTTTCGGGTTCTTTGGCCCCCTTTCCCCCAAACTTCATGACTTTGCACTTGGGGGATTGAAACCCCGGAGCCAATTGGCTGGACCAGTTCGCAGCCTGTCCCCGAATTCCCCTTTTTTGGTTTTGCCTGGTCTTCGATCGGTGTATTTTTTCTCATCACTTCAGTATCTGCAAACAGGGACCCTCAGAGTCTATTCCTTTTTTCCCTTTTAATTTTTTCGTTCACCCAAAAACAGAAACAGCACTGGTCCTAGGACTGACCCCTGCGGGACCCCCCTGGGCAAAAGGTGCCCACTTGACACCCGCCACGTACCAGACTCGGCGTCTTCCCGACCAAATATTCCCCCATCCAATTTTAGTGCCTTCCCGTTATCCCTGGGTTGGTTTCCCCCAGTTTTTTTTGCACCAATCCTTGGTGGAACTGTGTTCCCAAAAAACCCTTTTTGCAGTCCAAGAAAATGCAATCCACCCCCCTCTCTTCTTGTCTTACTGCTGGCACATGTCATAGAAAAATCGAAAGGGTTTTTGCACAGGGTTTCCCGTCCCGAAACCCCTTTTCTGGCTGCTGTTGATGAGATCATTTTCCCTTTTTAAAGGGGTTCCACCAAATCTTCTCCCCCGGGGTGTTTTGTGTGTGTGTGGTGTGCAGGGGTGTGTGTGCGAGTTTTGTTTTGTGTGTGTGTGTGTGTGTGTTGTGTGTGTGTGTGTGTGTGTGGGGTTTTGTGTTGTGTGTGGGGTGTGTGTGTGTGTGTGTCTGTCTGGTTTTTTATGTACTCACGTAGTTGAGGTTGGGAGGGGGCGAGTCCGGACTCCTGACCCCCCCCTTCACTGATCGCTACTAGGTCCCCCTCTCCCTGAGCAGTGAGCTTTATCATTGGGGTGTTTGTGTTGTGTGAGTGTGTGTGCGTGTTTTACTCACCTATTTTTGGTTGGGAGGGGTTTTAGTATAATCCTGACCCCGGGCCCCAAACACTGGTGTACTAGGGCCTTTTCTCCCTGCTCCATGAGCTTTATCATACCTCGCCTTAAAACTATGTATGGTTCCCGCCTCCACTACTTCACTTTCTAGGCAATTCCACGGCCTGAATACTCTATGACTGAAGAAATACTTCCTAACATCCCTTTCATTCATCTGAGTCTTCAACTTCCAATTGTGACCTCTTGTTTCTGTGTCCCATCTCTGGAATATCCTGTCTTTGTCAACCTTGTCTATTCCGCGCAGTATTTTATATGTCGTTATCATGTCTCCCCTGACCCTCCTGTCCTCCAGTGTTTTCAGGCCGATTTCCCTCAACCTTTCTTCGTAGGACAATCCTCTTAGCTCTGGGACTAGTATTGTTGCAAACCTTTGCACTTTCTCTAATTTCTTGACGTGCTTGACCAGGTGTGGATTCCAAACTGGTGCTGCATACTCCAGTATGTGCGTGACGTAAATGGTACACAGAGTCTTGAACGATTCTTTAGTGAGGTATCGGAACGCTATCCGTAGGTTTGCCAGACGCCCGTATGCTGCAGCAGTTATCTGATTGATGTGCGCCTCAGGAGATATGCTCGGTGTTATACTCACCCCCAGATCTTTTTCCTTGAGTGAGGTTTGCAGACTTTGGCCATCTAGACTATATTGTGTCTGCGATCTTCTTTGCCCTTCTCCAATCTTCATGACTGCATTTGGCAGGGTTAAACTCAAGGAGCAGTTGCTGGACCAGGCTTGTAGCCTGTCCAGGTCTCTTTGTAGTCCTGCCTGATCCTCTCCGATTTGATTCTTCTCATTAACTTCACATCATCTGCAAACAAGGACACTTCTGAGTCTATCCCCTCCGTTATGTCATTCACATATACAAAAACAGCACAGGTCCTAGGACTGACTCCTGTGGAACCCCGCTTGTCACCGGCGAACTCTCTGACACCTCGTCACGTACCATGACTCGTTGTTGCCTCCCTGTCAGGTATTCTTTGATCCAATGCAGTGCCTTTCCTGTTATGTGTGCCTGATCCTCTAGCTTTTGCAGTAACCTCTTGTGAGGAACTGTGTCGAAGGCCTTCTTGCAGTCCAAAAAAATGCAGTTGATCCACCCCCTCTGCCTCTTGTCTTACTTCTGTCACCTTGTCATAAAACTCCAGTAGGTTTGTGACACAGGATTTTCCTTCCCTGAAACCGTGCTGGTTGTAAATTATACACTTGCTTCTTTCCAGGTGCTCCACCACTCTCCTCCTGATTATCTTCTCCATGACTTTGCATACTATACACGTTAGTGATACAGGTCTGTAGTTTAGTGCCTCATGTCTGTCTCCCTTTTTTAAAAATGGGGACTACATTTGCTATCTTCCATACCTCAGGGAGTTGCCCAGTTTCAATGGATGTGTTGAAGATCTTTGTTAATGGCACACACAGCATCTCTGCTCCCTCTCTAAGGACCCATGGAGAGATGTTGTCTGGTCCAACCGCCTTTGAGGTGTCAAGTTCGCATAGCAGTTTCTACACCTCCTCCTTGGTTATGTGTACCTCATCCAGCACTTATTGGTGTACCCCCCCTGTTCTGATTTCCTAGAGTCCTACTGGTTTCCACTGTAAATACTTCTTTAAATCTCGAGCTGAGTTCCTCACATACCTCTCGGTCGTTTCTTGTGAACTCCCCATCATCCTTCCTCAGTCTGTTTACCTGGTCCTTGACTGTTGTTTTCCTCCTGATGTGGCTATACAACAGCTTCGGGTCAGACTTGACTTTCGATGCTATGTCATTCTCATATTGTCGCTGAGCCTCCCTTCTTATCTGTGCATATTCATTTCTGGCTCTTCGGCTAATCTCTTTATTTTCCTGAGTTCTCTGTCTTCTGTACCTTTTTCCATTCTTTAGTACACCTAGTTTTTGCCTCCCTACACCTTTGGGTGAGCCAAGGACTCGTTCTGTTCTTCCCATTATTTCTGTTTCCCATGGGAACAAACCTCTCCTCTGCCTCCTTTCATTTTGTTGCCACATAGTCCATCATTTCTTGTTCTGGTTTTCCTGTCAGTTCCCTCTCCCACTGAATTTCTTGCAGGAAATTCCTCATGCCTGAGTAGTTTCCCCTTTTGTAGTTTGGTTTTCCCATCCTATTCCTGCTACTTTCTCCACCTGAAGCTCAACTATGTAGTTGAAGCACAGAACCACATGATCACTAGCTCCCAGGGGCTTTTCATACATGATACCCTCGAAGTCCGAACTACTCAAGGTGAATACAGGGTCCAGTCTTGCTGGATCATCCTCACCTCTCTCTCTGGTAGTGTCTCTAACATGTTGATGCATGAGGTTTTCCAGTACCACATCCATCATCTTGGCTCTCCATGTTTTGGGACCCCCATGGGGTTCCAGGTTTTCCCAGTCAATCTCCTTGTGATTGAAATCACCCATAACTAGTAACTTTGCTCCCCCATGTGTGCTCTTCTGGCCACCTCGGCTAATGTGTCGACCATTTCTCTGTTGTTCTCATCGTATTCTTCTCTTGGCCTCCTGCAGTTCTGTGGTGAATAGTACATTACTGCAATTATCAACTGATGTCCCTCAGACTGGATTGTTCCTATTAAGTAGTCCCTTTTGCCTGTGTTATCCATTCCTTCCATTTTCTCAAAACCCCACTGGTTTTTAATGAGTAGTGCAACTCCTCCTCCCCCTCTCCTTCCTCTGTCTTTCCTGAGAATTTGATATCCAGATGGAAAGATTGCATCTGTTATTATTCTGGTGAGTTTTGTTTCTGTGAGTGCTATTATGTCTGGGGATGTCTCCTTGATTCTTTCATGCCACTCCTCACACTTATTTGTTATTCCATCTGCATTTGTATAACACACCTTCAACTTCTTATCTAAGACTGTGGTCTGGGAGGTATATTGGGGCTGAGGAAGTGGGAGACCTGATAAGTAACTATGGGTGGTTGCTGTGGGGGTGGAGTTTGTAATGCAGTGGGTGGGGGCATTGGATATGGCATGGGTGTTTTGGTTTAGAATGTTTGGTTGCACTGGGGTTGACCTGGTTGGGGGGCTTCTATAGGAAGTTGTGAGGGAGGCTGTATTTGATCTTCTTCCTGGGTCTGGGATCTCCTATCTGTCTCCTCCATCCCTTCTCTTTCCTCCTTTCGCCTTCGTACCATCTCAGTTACTGCCTTTCTTCTTGTGTTATGTCGCGGTCGAGTTACACCTTCCTGTATGCCGGCATATATGTGTGTGTGTGTGTGTGTGTGTGTACTCACATAGTTGAGGTTGCAGGGGTCGAGTCCCAGCTCCTGGCCCCGCCTCTTCACTGATCGCTCCTAGGTCACTCTCCCTGAACATTCAGCTATATCATACCTCTGCTTAAAGCTATGTATGGATCATGCCTCCACTACATCGCTTCCCAAACTATTCCACTTACTGACTACTCAGTGGCTGAAGAAATACTTCCTAACATCCCTGTGATTCATCTGTGTCTTCAACTTCCAACTGTGTCCCCTTGTTTCTGTGTCCAATCTCTGGAGCATCCTATCTTTGTCCACCTTGTCAATTCCTCTCAGTATTATGTATGTCGTTATCATGTCCCCCCAACTCTCCTGTCCTCCAGTGTCGTCAGGTTAATTTCCCTTAACCTCTCCTCGTAGGACATACCTCTTAGCTCTGGGACTAGTCTTGTTGCAAACCTTTGCACTTTCTCTAGTTTCTTTACGTGCTTGGGTTCCAAACTGGTGCCACATACTTCAATATAGGCCTATCGTACACGGTGTACAGGGTCCTGAACGATTCCTTATTAAGATGTCGGAATGCTGTTCTGAGGTTTGCCAGGCGCCCATATGCTGCAGCCGTTATTTGGTTGATGTGCGCTTCAGATGTGCCTGGTGTTATACTCACCTCAAGATCTTTTTCCTTGAGTGAGGTTTGTAGTCTCTGGCCCCCTAGACTGTACTCCGTCTTCGGTCTTCTTTGCGTGTATGTGTGTGTGTATGTGTGTGTGTGTGTGTGCATGTGTGTGTGTGTGTGTGTGTGAGTGTATGTGTGTTGGTGTGTGTGTGTGTGTGTGTGTGTGTTTCTGTGTGTGTGTGGTGTGTGTGGTGTGTGTGTGTGTGTGTGTTGTGTGTGTGTGTGTGTGTGTGTGTGTGTGTGTGTGTGTGTGTGTGTTTGAGTGTGTGTGTGTGTGTGTGTGTGTCTGTCTGTCTGTCTGTCTGTGTGTCTGTGTGTCTGTGTGTCTGTGTGTACTCACCTATTTGTACTCACCTATTTGTGGTTGCAGGGGTCAAGTCATAGCTCCTGGCCCCCGCCTCTTCACTGATTGCTACTAGGTCCTCTCTCTCCCTGCTCCATGAGCTTTATCATACCTCGCCTTAAAACTATGTATGGTTCCCGCCTCCACTACTTCACTTTCTAGGCTATTCCACGGCTTGACTACTCTATGACTGAAGAAATACTTCCTAACATCCCTCTGAGTCTTCAACTTCCAATTGTGATCTCTTGTGTCTGTGTCCCATCTCTGGAACATCCCGTCTTTGTCCACCTCGTCTATTCCGCGCAGTATTTTATATGTCGTTATCATGTCTCCCCTGACCCTCCTGGCCTCCAGTGTCGTCAGGCCGATTTCCCTCAACCTTTCTTCGTAGGACAATCCCCGTAGCTCTGGGACTAGTCTTGGTGCAAACCTTTGCACTTTCTCTAATTTCTTGACGTGCTTGACTAGGTGTGGATTCCAAACTGGTGCTGCGTACTCCAGTATGGGCCTGACGTAAATGGTATACAGAGTCTTGAACGAATCCTTACTGAGGTATCGGAACGCTATCCGTAGGTTTGCCAGGCGCCCGTATGCTTCAGCAGTTATCTGATTGATGTGCACCTCAGGAGATATGTTCGGTGTTATACTCACCCCCAGATCTTTTTCGTTGAGAGAGGTTTGCAGTCTTTGGCCATCTAAACTATATTGTGTCTGCAGTCTTCTTTGCCCTTCTCCAATCTTCATGACTTTGCATTTGGCAGGGTTAAACTCAAGGAGCCAGTTGCTGGACCAGGCTTGTAGCCTGTCCAGGTCTATTTGTAGTCCTGCCTGATCCTCATCCGATTTGATTCTTCTCATTAACTTCACATCATCCGCAAACATGGACATTTCTGAGTCTATCCCTTCCGTTATATCATTCACATATACCAAGAACAGCACAGGTCCTAGGACTGACCCCTGTGGAACCCCGCTTGTCACAGGCGCCCACCCTGACACCTCGTCACGTACCATGACTCGTTGTTGCCTCCCTGTCAGGTATTCTTTGATCCATTGCAGCGCCTTTCCTGTTATGTGTGCCTGATCCTCTAGCTTTTGCAGTAACCTCTTGTGAGGAACTGTGTCGAAGGCCTACTTGCAGTCCAAAAAAATGCAGTCGATCCACCCCTCTCTCTCTTGTCTTACTTCTGTCACCCTGTCATAAAACTCTAGTAGGTTTGTGACTCAGGATTTTCCCTCCCTGAAACCATGCTGGTTGTCAGTTATACACTTGTTTCTAACCAGGTGCTCCACCACTCTCCTCCTGATGATCTTCTCCATGACCTTGCATACTATACACGTTAGTGATACAGGTCTGTAGTTTAGTGCCTCATGTCTGTCTCCCTTTTTAAAAATTGGGACTACATTTGCCATCTTCCATACCACGGGGAGTTGCCCAGTTTCAAATGATGTGTTGAACATCTTTGTTAATGGTACACACAATATCTCTGCTCCCTCTTTAAGGACCCATGGAGAGATGTTGTCTGGTCCCACCGCCTTTGAGGTGTCAAGTTCGCATAGCAGCTTCTTCACCTCCTCCTTGGTTATATGTACCTAATCCAGCACTTGCTGGTGCATCCCCCTGCTCTGATTTCCTGGAGTCCTACTGGTTTCCACTGTAAATACTTCTTTAAATCTCGTGTTGAGCTCCTGACATACCTCCCGGTCGTTTCTTGTGAATTCCCCATCACCCTTCCACAGTCTGATTACCTGGTCCTTGACTGTTGTTTTCTTCCTGTTGTGGCTGTGTGTATGTGTGTATGTGTGTCTGTGTGTCTGTGTGTGTGTGTGTCTGTGCGTGCGTGTGTCTGTGTGTGTACTCACCTAGTTGAGGTTGCAGGGGTCGAGTCCGAACTCCTGGCTCGGTATGTGTGTGTGGTGTGTGTGGTGTGTGTTGGGGTGTGTGTCTGTGTGTCTGGTGCCCGTGTGGTATTTTGTGTTTTTGGGGTGGGGTTGGTATGTGTGTGCATGTGGTGTGGGGTGTTGGTGTGTTTGGTGTGGTTGTGTGTTTTGGGGTCGTGTTTATTTGTGTGTGGGGTGTGTGGTTTTGGGTGTGGAGTGTGTGTTTTTTTGGGGGTTTTGTGTGGTGTGCGTGGTATTGTGTGTGTCTTGTCTGTCATGGGTCCTTTTTTTGTATTTTTGTGTGTGTTTTGTTGTGTGTGTGTTTTGTGTGTGTTGTGTGTGTTTTGTGTGGGGTGTCTGTGTGTGGTCTGTTGTGTGTATGTGGGTGTGTGTGTCTTTTGTGTGTGTGTGGGGTTGTGTTTGTGTGTTTTTGTGTGTTGTGTGTGGTTTGTGTGTGTGTGTGTGTGTGTATGTATATTTTGTGTGTGTGTGTGTGGTGTTGGGGGTTGTGTGGTTTTGTGTGTGTGGGTGTGTGTGTTTGGTTGCTTTTGTGTGTGTGTTTGTTTTGTGTGTTTGTATCTTTAAATTGAAACCACCTATTGTGGTTGCGGGGGTCGAGACCAGATCCGGCCCCCGCCTCTTCACTGACCCTACTGGGTTTCTCTCTCTCTCCTTTGGGAGCATTGTCATACCTCGCTTAAGTATGTATGGTCCTGCTTCCACTACATCATTTTCTGGACTTTTCCACCCCTGAAACTCTGTGTCTGAAGAAATACTTCCTAACATCCCTGTGACTCGTCTGAGTCTTCATTTTCCAGTTGTACCCCTTCTTCTGTGTCCCATCTCGGAACTTTTGTCTTCTGTACCACCTAGTTGGGGTTTTGCGGGGGTCGGTCCGAGCTCCGGGCCCCCCTGTTGTGTGTGTGGGTGTGATGGTGTATTGTGGCGTGTGGTGTGTTGTGTGTGGTGTGGTTGTGTTGTTGTGTGTGTGTATCATCATTTTGTACCACCTAGTTGTGGTTGCAGGGGAAGTCACGCTCTTGGCCCGTCTTTTCACTTTCGCTACTACCCCTCTTCCTGTCCATGAGTTTTTCATACCTCTTCTTAAAGTTTATGAATGGTTCCTGCCTCCACTGCTCATTTCCCAGACTATTCCATTTCCCTCGTACAAAAAAAAATTTTTCCCTAACACCTAACTTTCCGTGAGTACTTAATGTTTGTGATGCCCCATGATTCTCTCGTGCCATCCCCCACTTTTTATTCATCATTCCATCAATTTTTTGTGTACCTTCCTTCAAGTTTCTTTCCAATACCGTTTTTGAGGGGGAGGGGGTTAGGGGGAGCGGGGGGAGTGGGAAATCGGGAAGGGTGCTATTGGGAGTTACTGTGTAGGTGGAGACTGTGATGTGGATGTGGTTTTTTTTTGGATATTTTGGGTCAGGGATCTCGGGAGTTGCTTGCTGTTCCCCCCCTGACCTGATTGTCCCCCCCCGACTTAGCCTTGTATCCCTTTGTTGTCCCTTTCGTTTTTTTCCTCTTCCCAGTTTTGTCGTTCGTTCTCGTTCTGTCACGATCTTTGGTGCACCCTCTGGGGATTTTGCTGTTTCCCTTAGACTTGTTCTGCTGCAGGGTCCTGCCCCCCACTGTTTCTGTCTTGAAAATCATTTTGACTGGCCTATTTCTTCCCCCCGATTTTTCCCCTTTTTTCTCTGAAAATTTAATCGTCATGTCCTCCTCTCTTCTTTGAGATATTTTCGACCTTTTTTCTCTGTCTCTTTTTTCATGTCCTTCCCTTTGCCTCCTGAAAGCATCTTATTGTGTGTGTACTCCCCTATTTTTGGGTTTCGAGGGGGCGAGTCATAGCTCCCCGCCCCGCCTCTTCAGTTTGGGGGTGTGTGTGTGTGTGTGTGTGTGGGGAGGTTGTGTGTGTGTGGGGGTTTGGGGGTGTGTTTGTGTTGGGCCCGGTGTGTGTGTGGTGTGTGGTGTGTGTGTGTGTTGTGTAGTGTGTGTATGTTCTGTCTGTTTGTCTATCTCCGTTTTTGTGTGGGGAAAAACAAAATACACAGTTAATCCCTGAAAATAACACTGTTTCTGCCTATGTTGTTTCTGATATTTACAAAGAATTTACCAGTGGAAACGGACTTAGATATACTACTAACTGAAGATGATATAAAATCAATTATAAAGACAACTAAGATGTGAGCAGACTACTTATGATTCCTGATAAGTACAAAAGTAATGAAAATAGGAAAGGGAGTGAGAGCAGCGGATAGGGAATACGTGCAATGAGAAACATCAATAGCATATTATTAGAAGAACATATAATATATATTGGGCAATATATCTTAAGAAGTACTTTCAAGTTTATACAGAAAGTGCAGTTTAGGAGATCACACGAAGTGTCAGGATCTTGGAGATCAATGGTTTAAAACACCAATATTATGGACATATAAACAAATGCAGTATAATGTGATACTTTATTGACTACGTTTCTCCCATTGAGTGAGCTTTATCAAGTCATAAATAGATTAGTTTGGGACTTGATAAAGACCACTGGGTGGGCGAAACGTTGTCATACTGGAGTATACAGCGCCAGCAGGAAAAATCCACCTGAATACTCACTCATATAAACTAGAAAATATCCAGTGTTTAGCATTGAGACTGATGATAGAACTTAGGAGGACTGGACACTAGGAGAGACTTAAGGAACTTAAATTAATAAAACTAGAAGAGAGAAGTACCAAACAGACGTGATTGTTACATACAAGTTCACAGGTGATTAAACTGTAGATTGAGGCTGTTTGAGATGACGGGATCAAAGAGGCTGTTAGTGCCCGTGTGAACTTCATTTCAGTCTAATGATGGCAAGTGTGTGGAATGCACTATTTAAAGATGAGATGGAGGCAGTCACTATACACAGCTTAAAGAAAGGATATGACCGGGCCTGGAGATAAGAAATAGGTGAAGGAGGTCGATAAGAGTTATGAGACAGGACCAGGAACAGTAAATAGACAATAGTTAACATAATTCAGTTGACAACGCTCTGGCCTCATACACTGAGTATCCACGGTTTAATCCTCAGTATTGGTGGAAACGTTGGGCATGTTTCCTTACTCCTTCTGTCTCTGTCTGCTCACTTAGCAGCAAGTAGCACCTGAGTGTTAGTGGACTGGTGTGGGCGGCATCCTGGGGGACAAAACTGAAGGACCACAATGGAAAAAAGACAGATTGTCCTCGATGACGCACTGACTTTCCTGAGATATCCCGGGTTAAAAATCAGAACAAATTTGATTTAATCTTATCTTTAAAACACACACACACACACACACACACACACACACACACACACACACACACACACACACACACATCGAAGGAACTAGGACATGTGCAAGGACCTTACCAGATACCTGTGGGGGCCAGGAGCAGGTGAGCAGGAAGGATAAACCAAGAAGCATAGGGGCCATAACGAGGGAAGGGACTGAAGGAAGGAACACTCCACGGGAAGGAACTAAAACACATCAGAGGATGCAATGGGAGTCACAGTGGGAGGTGGAAAGGGAGAGATCCGTGTTTGTCTATGGGCTAGACGAAGCTAAAGGGGAAACTTATGATGAAAGAAAGCAGGAGGAGAAAAAAGCGATTGAAGACATCATGAAGGTGATAGGCGAGGGGGACATGACCCAGGTGGCAAATTTTCGGAGAATTGGTGGTTCACAAAGAAAAGGAATCGGCCTCTCAAAGTAATTTTCAAGGCAGAATCAACCCGAACCATGATCCTGCAGGAGAAAACACGGCTGAGAGGCAAGCAGGAGTTCCGGAGTGTGTACCTCGACCGAGACAGAACACAGGACGAAAGGAAGACAATGAAAGAGAGAGTTCAAAAACGAAAGGAGAAATGGGAGGAAATGAAAAAGGAGAGCAGAATAACCCAGGATCAAATGGAAGGACAAGCGCACCCCTCAGAAACACCTGCAGAAGGACTCCAGCCACGACACCCCCAAGGCAACTGAACAATCCAAACCAACCATCACACACGGATCCCTCTGTTTCCACCCCCCGCACCACAGTTACAGTATTAGAACAGAAGTTGAAGGTTTGGTACACAAATGCAGATGGATTAACGAATAAACATGAGGAATGGCAAGAAAGAATCAATGAGAAGTCCCCAGACATCATAGCAGTTACAGAAACAAAACTCATGGAGACAATAACAGATGCAATCTTCCCACCAGGATACCAGATCATGAGGAAAGATAGAAGGGGCAGGGGGGGAGGTGGGGTTGCTCTGCTCGTAAAAAAACAGATGGAAATTCGAGAAAATGGAAGGAATAGATGAGACGGGAGAAAGAGACTACATAGCAGGTACATTCAGTCGGGGGAACACAAAGTGGTCATTGCAGTGATGTATAATCCACCACAGAACTGCAGGAGGCCAAGAGAGGAATATGAAGAGAGCAACAGAGCAATGGTGGACACACTTGCTGAGGTGGCAAGAAGAGCTCACTCCAGCATAGCAAAGTTGCTGGTTATGGGGGATTTCAACCACAGGGAGATTGACTGGGAAAACCTGGAGCCACATGAGGGTCCCAAAACATGGAGAGCCAGGATGTTGGACGTGGTGCTGGAAAACCTCATGCACCAACATGTTAAGGACACTACCAGAGTGAGAGGAGAGGATGAACCAGCAAGATTGGACCTGTGTTCACCCTGGGCAGCTCAGACATTGAGGAATCAAGTATGAGAGTCCCCTAGGAGCTAGCGACCACGTGGTTTCTGTGCTTTGAATACATAGTAGAGCTGCAAGTGGAGAGAATAACAGGAGTAGAATGGGAAAAACCTGACTATAAAAGAGGGGACTACATAGGTTGAAGAACTTCCTGCGGGAGGTCCAGTGGGACAGAGAACTGGCAGGAAAGCCAGTAAATGAAATGATGGAATATGTTGCAACAAAATGCAAGGAGGCAGTGGAAAGGTTCATTCCCAAGGCAACAGTAACAACGGGAAGACTCAGAACAAGCCCCTGGTTCACCCGACGGGGTAAGGAGGCAAAAACAAAGTGCAAAAGAGAATGGAAAAAGTACAGAAGGCAGAGAACACACGAAAATAGGAGATCAGTCGCAGAGCCAGGGAATTTAGTATGCACAGGTAAGGAGGGAGGCCCAGCGACAGTATGAAAATGACATAGCATCGAGAATCAAGACTGACCCGAAAAATGTATGTATAGCCACATCAGGAGGAAGACAACAGTCAAAGACCAGGTGATCAGATTAAGGACAGAAGGTGGAGAACTCACAAGAAATGATCAGGAGGTATGTGAGGAGCTGAACAGGAGATTTAAGGAAGTTTTTACAGTAGAGACAGGAAGGGCTGTGGGAAGACAGAACAGAAGGGAACATCAAGAGGGAATATACCAACAAGTGTTGGATGATATACGAACAACTGAGGAGGAGGTGAAGAAGCTCTTAAGTGACCTTGACACCTCAAAGGCGATGGGACCGGACAACATCTCCCCATGGACCCTATGAGAAGGAGCAGAGATGCTGTGTGTGCCTCTAACCACAATCTTCAACACATCCCTTGAAACTGGGCAACTACCTGAGAAATGGAAGACAGCTAATGTAGTCCCCATATTTAAGAAAGGAAACAGAAACGAGGCACTAAACTACAGACCTGTGTCTCTGACATGTATCGTGTGCAAAGTCATGGAGAAGATTATCAGGAGGAGAGTGGTCGAACACCTGGAAAGGAACAAGATTATAAATGAAAACCAGCATGGGTTCATGGAAGGCAAATCTTGTATCACAAACCTCCTGGAGTTTTATGACAAGGTAACAGAAGTAAGACACGAGAGAGAGGGTTGGGTAGATTGCGTTTTCCTAGACTGCAGGAAGGCCTTTGACACAGTTCCCCACAAGAGATTAGTGCAGAAGCTGGAGGATCAGGCACACGTAAAAGGAAGGGCACTGCAATGGATAAGGGAATACCTGACAGGGAGGCAGCAACGAGTCATGGTACGTGAAGAGGTATCACAGTGGGCGCCTGTTACGAGCGGGGTCCCACAGGGGTCAGTTCTAGGACCAGTGCTATTTTTGATATATGTGAACGACATGATGGAAGGAATAGACTCTGAAGTGTCCCTGTTCGCAGATGACGTGAAGTTGATGAGAAAAATTAATCGGACGAGGATGAGGCAGGACTGCAAAGAGACCTGGAGAGGCTGGACATGTGGTCCAGTAACTGGCTTCTCGAATTCAATCCAGCCAAATGCAAAGTCATGAAGATTGGGGAGGGGCAAAGAAGACCGCAGACAGAGTATAGGCTAGGTGGACAAAGACTACAGACCTCACTCAGGGAGAAAGACCTTGGGGTGACCATAACACCGAGCACATACACCGGAGGCACACATCAACCAAATAACTGCTGCAGCATACGGGCGCCTGGCAAACCTGAGAATAGCGTTCCGATACCTTAATAAGGAATCGTTCAAGACACTGTACACTGTGTATGTTAGGCCCATACTGGAGTATGCAGCACCAGTCTGGAACCCACACCTGGTCAAGCACGTCAAGAAGTTAGAGAAAGTACAAAGGTTTGCAACAAGGCTAGTCCCAGAGCTCAAGGGAATGTCGTACGAGGAAAGGTTAAGGGAAATCGGACTGACGACACTGGAGGACAGAAGGGTCAGGGGAGACATGATAACGACATACAAGATACTGCGGGGAATAGACAAGGTGGACAGAGATAGGATGTTCCAGAGAGGGGACAGAGGGACAAGGGGTCACAACTGGAAGCTGAAGACTCAGACGAGTCACAGGGACGTTAGGAAGTATTTCTTCAGTCATAGAGTTGTCAGCAAGTGGAATAGCCTAGCAAGTGAAGTAGTGGAGGCAGGAACCATACATAGTTTTAAGAAGAGGTATGACAAAGCTCAGGAAGCAGAGAGAGAGAGAGGATCCAGTAGCGATCAGTGAAGAGGCGGGGCCAGGAGCTGAGTCTCGACCCCTGCAACCACAATTAGGTGAGTACAATTAGGTGAGTACACACACACACACACACACACACACACACACACTCACACACACACACACACACACACACACACAGGGGAGACATGGTAACGACGTATAAAATACTGCGAGGAATTGACAAGGTGGACAAAGACAGGATGTTCCAGCGATGGGACACAGAAACAAGGGGTCACAATTGGAAGTTGAAGACTCCTAAGAGTCAAAGGGATGTTAGGAAGTATTTATTCAGTCAGGAAGTGGAATAGCCTAGAAAGCTACGTAGTGGAGGCAGGAACCATACAAAGTTTTAAGACGAGGTTTGATAAAGCTCATGGAGCAGGGAGAGAGAGAACCTAGTAGCAAACAGTGAAGAGGTGGGGCCAGGAGCTATGAATCGACCCCTGCAACCACAAATAGGTGAGTACAAATGAGTGAGTACACACACACAGGGATACTCACCACCTCCTACGTCAACACAGACGTAGTATCTGGTACAATCAGTGGGATCCCTCACAAAGAAACCACTTTCAACACCTGCGCAGCTTGGAGCACATATCTGCAGGCTAGACTTCACC